>OX422216.1:641685803-641790803 GCA_949130495.1 Sambucus nigra
TTGACAAATCCATCTACAAATGACTTAAGGGTGTGGCTAGTCGTGTTGTCCACGATATTGTCAATGTAAGGTAATGGGTAATGTTCCTTCGGGGATGCTTTATTCAAATCCCGATAGTTCCTCTTGACTTCGGTACAGGGACGATGTTGCAAGCCATAAAGGGTATTTAACTATGCGGATTAATCCTACGTTTAGTTGCTTGACCACTTCTTCCTTAACTTTTAGTGACCATTCGGTGCGAAGTTTTTGAAGCTTCTGTTTGATAAGTTTGAATTTTGGGAATGTTGGGATCTCGTGTAGGGCTATTTCTATGTCAATACTGGGCATGTCATTGTAGGACCATGCCAAGACGTCCATGAATTACTTCAATTGGTCTTAGAATTGCGCATTATAATGCCCGTTAAGGGTAGACCCTGTCCTAATCTCGCGTCGATGGCTACCATAACTCAAATTAATAACAACAGTTTCATCATCATTAATTTAAGCATGGTTATGTTGGTTATTATTCTCCTTATTAAGATCAGTTAAGAATTAATTATTTACAAAATCATCATTGTCAAGAGTTTGATTAGAATCAAGATAATTAATGTAATGCATAGTAAGATACACAAAATCTTCGTTTATTTCATTCTTAGGAAAAATAACATTGAGAACCTTGTCAAAAGAGGTCCCAATTACATTGATATTATAAAATGGAATAACAACGTGAGATAAAGAGATTTGGATATGGTAAATAGCTAGGTTAGATTGAATCTGGGTGGGTTAGACAGGCACGATATTCCAATTGAGGGGAGGCATGTCAGCAACTCTAATCTAAGTAGATGGGTTTGACGGTCTGGCATCCTAAAGGATCATGCAGAGACTTAGCCCTAGTGTCTACAGGTTAAATGATTCCTCATAATCATTTTCCTCATAATCCCCGATAATTATCACAGCTTTATCAGTGAGAGGTTAAACTTTATACTTGCAGTCTGTGGCCCAAAGGTTATTGGCTTGAAAGAAGATTTCCATCCCCGATTTTGTCTTCTTATCAACGTGGTCATACTATGGTTCGACTAAGCCGCAGAAAGGTAAGTCTTCACCATCCTTGATAAACCTTCCATTCAAAATGACTCTTAAAAAAGTCCTCTCTTATTCCAAGATTCTTCTCAGTCATGGCCACCGGTGGGCTTTGAGTTCTTATGGTGAGGATCGGAATCCCAGGCCACATAGTTAAAGGCCTCTTTCAAGACTATGGGTTATAGGATCCCTTGCTGGCATCGTCGTAGCCCCATTCTCGGCATAAAGTTCATGTTATTGAACATCTGAATCACATTGATGTTGTCATGAGAGTTGTGTTACGGAGAAACTCGATCTTTGAAACTATCTCTTAGTGTAAGGGAAAGTGGGTCGATTCTAAAGCTATAGAGAAGCATGTCATTCGTCCTATATTGTGTCTCTAATACCAGGTTGCTATTACTGGCTGGCAGTTTCTAAATTATCATCATCCCCCAAGATGGTGATATCCTGGCCATTAGTGAGTAATTTTAGTTTCCGATGAAGAGAAAACCGTACCCCTCGAATACTGTGGAGCCACGGACGACCAAGGAGAAGGTTAAAACATGCACGTATGTTAATAACCTAGAATTCATGACCAGATTAACAGGGCCAACCCCTATTGTGGGTTTTATGGTCCCCATTACCTGTCGGTGGGTATTGTCGTAAGCACCCACAATGACAGAAGTTGGAGTGAGATCACTGACTTTCAAGCTAAATATATTAAAGGTTTTGAGAGGCCAAACGTTGATGGAAGATCCATTATTAACCGATGAGAGTGGAACTTTCTTTGCCAACACTTCAACGGAGATGCTGAGGGAATAATTGTGGTTTAAGACGATCTTTGATATCTCTGCTTCAAAATAGGAGAGGAGTCTGGAAGAAGTCAAGGACCCAACCATGTTCGTGGCTTATTCAAGAGTAGTGGAAGGGGAGACTGTAGGACCTGTGAGGAGTCTTATCAGAGCATTCTGGTGCAACTAGGAGGACACGAAAATCCCTTATAAGGGGACGTTGTCTTGGGTTTTCTTGAGGCCGTCAAGGACTTTACTTTCTTCGATGGTCATCTCTGGCTTGGGAAGTTCTTCAAAAACTTATTTTCCCTTATCTTTCTTGGTCACATAAGGATCCAGATCTTCATAGTGTCTCCCTGATCTAGTTATGTGATTTGCTGAGGTGGGGAAGAATATGAACCCTATGTCTTCATCTATTTCTGGCTGAATGGACACCTTGCTGATTTCCCGTAACAAATATTCGAAGGATATCATTTCGCACAAATTAGCTATTAGACTAGTCTCTTCTTAACTAGGCTCGTCATTTGATCTATCAAAGTCAAATCCCATTCGGTGGCGACTATATCCTCTTGCTAAGAGGAGTAAATGGATTCAACAACCTTGATGGTTTTATCATACAAATCTTCCCAATGGGGAGGTGTAAGAGTGAAGGGACCAATCGTCCCCGAAGCTTCAAAGTGGTGATTAGCTCATTAATGCTCTAAATTTCACATGTTTATCAAAAAGCATCGGTCGTAATCTATACTACGTCATCTAGACTGACTTCATCAATGGGTACCACCCAATCATATTATTCTTAAGATCATTCCCAAGCTTTCATGAACAAGCCATTAAATTTGATTCAATCGACGATCATCTCTGTGGGCAATTTCAGACCAAACTCCAAGAGTTGTTTCAATACAACAGGTAACTCCATATCTTTCCCTTTAGATCGGGTAGAACGCTAATACAAGTCCTTATAAGGAGTGACAAAGCTTGGTCGGTAAAGCAGGTACGGTGTATGAGAAAATATGGGCAAACTTTGAACAGTTTGGGTGAGATTACGAGTATGGTGAGTTCTTTACTGGGCATAGTTTGGGCAGATAGATCAAATTATGGGTCACTCTATAGAAAGATTGCATTTGTATGGGTAGAAAATGGGTTATGAGTTGTGTTAGGTTTAGGATTGGTTGGCTAAGAAATGATGCATCGATCAATTAAACCTTGGATCACATTTTAAAGATGGAAACACTGGTCATTAATATGGCCGGAGGACAGGTGGAAATCGATTTTGAAATTTTTAAAGAGTGGATTTGGTAGTGGATGAGGGTCCAAGGGTTTGATGAGGTTTCGGCTCAATAGGGACTGGTAGACCTTTGATAAGGGAGCATGGAGCTTAGTGTATTCTTTCTTGGTAGGGTTGCGGTGACTTTCTGGTGCCAGAGAGGTATCATATTGAGAGATGTTATTGATAGTTGAGACTGTTCATATTTTTGGGGAATGAATTATTCGATCACTTTCTTTGGCTCAGATTCAACTTTGGTAATGCCTTCCTCAATTTCTACACCATCCTCTTGAAGGGCTTGGAAGTGTGGATAGTACTTGTGACACCCCGACTAATTAAATACCGGGTAGCTACTCCTTTATTAAATTAATTCAAAATGCCAAGTTGGTCCAGTTAATAGCATCACTGTCGAAAACATTTTATTATTACTAACCACCTAGTATTTAAAAAGTAAGTTGCCAAATTTTAATTTAAGTCTGATTAACATGCAATGAAAGAACAACGAGGAATAATATCACCATTCACCATAACGAGATAATAGAATAACCATCACAAGATATAAATAAATCCGGAGGAAAACTCCTCACAACAATCCCAATAATCTGAAATGACTACTAAAACTGAATACTGAAATAATACATGCCAAAGTTTAAAAAAAAACTTAAAAGTAAAAGATGTCTCTAATAGAAATGGGCAACATGCCCTACAACTGATAAATGCTGGAACTGGAATCCAAACGATAGAAGCGTCTAAAAGCAAGTCCCCGTAGCTTCCA
The DNA here is from genome assembly GCA_949130495.1 of Sambucus nigra. NCBI lineage: Eukaryota > Viridiplantae > Streptophyta > Magnoliopsida > Dipsacales > Adoxaceae > Sambucus > Sambucus nigra. Next base: position 641,689,672 of record OX422216.1, read on the forward strand.
CAAACAGCTACAGCTCGTCATCGGAGTGAGAATCCTAGGCATGGTGTCCTTGTGGCTGGGCACCTGAAAATGGTTTTACAAACATAGATTTGAAAAGCAAACGGGTCAGAGCCCGAATGTGGAGATATTTTAAAAAAACCTGCAAGTGCTTTAAAAACATTTAAAACATTAAATGCAACGTACATGTTAGGACGTGCACTCACATGAAATTCTCACCTCTCGTCTAACTGTGCACTCCTAACGCAAGTACCCATCTAAATACATTAACACCTAGCTAAGTGACATACTATCTAGCTAGACCATTGTAAATTCTACCCTTTATTACTCGGTTCCCATTCTCAGTATAAATTTAACAATTAAATAGGGCTTAACGTAACAACAGGTTCCCACAAAAGTAATACAACTCAGTATAGATTATCCCATTTATATTTTCCATATTTATACGCACCATACCATATGAAAGTTCCCATTAATAAGTGTATATTTTCCACAACATAAATATACAATATAAGCACCCCGAGGCTAAGCTGCGGTGCACACATACTCTGCTATCCATCCCGGTACATCACGTACATAAGGATCACATATTCCGAATCTCTCAGGAATAGTTCACAGATAACAACATCACAAATAATGGAGGCGAACACAGTCACATCACATGGGTCACGCACATACCTACGCTCCCACGATCAGCGGACTTATTAACATCCCAATAAGTCTTTCTCTGACCTATTTTCATCGAGGTAACCAGTCTAAATCTGGGCAACACAAGGATTAGAGGGCCCTAAGCGAACGCAAACCTCCCGTGATAGCAAGTATGGTAGGTATGTCATACACACAAATCATACATCAATACTAAGTAAACACGCATGTTAGTAATCACCGTAGTTTAATCGTAGTACATATCGCATTCTCGTACCAACTTATAATTATCACAATTTATACGATTCCGGTTTATAATCATACGCGCCATAATTTATTCTCACGTCGTAGTAGACACTCACGTCTCAACCCAAACCGTCCATTTAATTTAACTCTCGTATATAATTTCCTTCTCATAAATACCCAAATGTCCTAATTCTATCATTACATCATCATCGGAATGTTATCTATATCCTCGAACAAGTTTACGGGACTCCAAAAATCAAAACAGTCCAAAAAGGCCCAGACTGCCAGCTCGTTAGAAGTCGCGTTCGAACGAGACTGTTCGAACAAGATTACACTGTCAGCTCGTTAGAAGTCTCGTTCGAACGAGACTATTCGAACGAGATCCAGTTCGTTCGAACGAACTGTACCTTCTAACGAGATCTCGTTCGAACGAAGTTATCGAATGAAGTTCCCTTTCGTTAGAAGCGACTGGTCAACTCGTTAGAAGCTCGTTCGAACGAGTTCGTTCGAACGACCTGGGGAGGGGCTTCTAACGACCTACCAGTTTCGTCCCAGATTTCTCTAAATCTCGTTTTTCACCATTTTTACTCCTCAAATCTTTTCCAAAGTTCGTTACAACAATGTTTTAAGTTCTCTAATCATCCTAAAACATGCTAAGGTCATATACTAACATCTTTTAAGGAATTAATGCATCCTAAACATCATTAAATCACAAGATTCTACACTTTTCCCCAATTTTTCAAGAACATGAACCCTAGTTTTTTATCATCATCAATTCCCAGAATTTAAATCCATTTTTACACCATATAAATATGAAATCTCTGAATTCAATCTTCAAACAACGTTTCTACATGCAAACCTATACCCAAAATTAAACTAATAACTTCCAATTTCATGGGTTTTCCTTTAACTCTTAATTAAGATTGATTATCAAGATTTCTAACATGGAAGAAGCATTCACTGCATAAAGAATGTAATTTAAATCACTTGCCTTGATTCGATCTCTGATTTTGGTGTTGGTTTGGTGAAGATTTCTGCAGAATTCCTTCTCTCTCTCTTTCTCCAAGCTTCTTCTCCAAAGGTGGCTATGGTGGCTAGGGTTTTCTTTGGGAAAGTTGGAAACCTAATTTGATAACCTCCGTAGCTTAATGGGTCATTTAGGGTTGGTTAGTGGGTTTAGTGGGTCTATTCCCAATCAGATTTACTTCTCTAATTTTCGTCATTTTTAATTCCTAAAAATACGAAATTACCAAAATACCCTTTATATTGCCGGTATGGCCTAAAAATACCCCGGGACCCAAACTACACCCCCGGCTAGTGTTTTCTGACTATCTCGACCCTTTCGGACACGTTGGCACACTCAAAATGACTATACGGATAATAGAAATAAAAATCACTTTTATAATTAATATAATACACCATGACGCGGCGGTCACACGCGTCTCAACAAAATTCTCAAATTGCCGTATATAAATCTCACTACAAATTTCATAATTCAATATTCATATATAATCATATATGCACATACAATCAATTACCAACTCGCATCTCGCTAGTATTTTATCCCGGATTAATTTCCAATTAATACGCATTTAATTAATGAATCCCAAAAATAAATATAGCCAAAAGTATGGGGTATTACATACTTCCCCCCTAATAACAGAATTTCGTCCCGAAATTCGGAACTAGAAAGTACCTGATAAGAACAACTCTGGATAACGTTCGCGCATCTCATCCTCGCGCTCCCATGTGGACTCCTCGACATTGTGATGTCGCCACTGAACACGTACTAACGGAACGATCTTTTACCGCAGTTTCCGCTTACTTCGGTTTAGAATAGCAATCGGTCCCTCCTCGTAGGAACTATCCAGCTGGAGATCGATGTCCTCCACAGCGATGTGAGAATGAGCCAAATTATCTCTAAGGTATTTCCTTAGCGAGGAAATATGAAACACATCGTGAATCTGATGTAACTGCTCCGGTAACCCAAGTCTATACGCAACCGGTCCGATCCGCTCAATAATAGGAAACGGCCCCACATACTTTGGTGCCAACTTCCCCTTCTTCCCGAAATGCATAATCCCCTTCATAGGAGATACTCTGAGCAAAACTTGGTCCCCCACTTGGAACTCTCTGAAAAATCTCTTCGCATCAGCATAACTCTTCTGCCGATCTTGAGCTACTCGAATGCGACTCCGAATCAACTCAATCTTTGCCGAAGTATCCTGAATTACTTCCGGCCCAAGTAGTTTGTTGTCCCCCACTTCTAACCAACATGCTGGGGAACGACAAGGCCTACCGTACAATGCCTCAAACGGAGCCATGCCAATAGTGAACTGGTAGGAGTTATTATAAGCAAACTCTACCAGTGGGAGGTATTGCTCCCATTCACCTCCAAAGTCAATAATGCACATGTGTAGCATATCCTCCAACATCTGATTTGTGCGCTCTGTCTGTCCATCGGTCTGCGGATGATAAGCCGTACTCCACCGCAATTACGGCCCATGGCCTCCTGGAAACTTTCCCAAAACCTCGAAACAAATATCTTATCTCTGTCAGACACGATATTTAGGGGCACACCGTGAAGTCTCACAACCTCTGAAATGAAGAGCTGGGCATACTGTCCCGTAGTGTAGTCAGTCCTTACGGGTAAAAAGTGGGCGACTTTGGACAACCTGACCACAATTACCCAAACGGAGTCGCGACCCCTCTGCGACGTAGGCAACCCCGTGATAAAATCCATGGATATGCTCTCCCACATACATACCGGGACCTCCAACGGCTGTAGAAGTCCTGTCGGTCTCTGATGATCCACTTTTACTAGGTGACAAGTGGCACATTTCGAAACAAACTCAGCAATATCTCTCTTCATACCGCTCCACCAATACTGCCGTCTCATGTCTTGGTACATTTTGTCCCCTCCGGGATGTACCGCGAACCGTGAGCCATGCGACTCTGCCATCACCTCGTGTCGCAATTCTTCCCCTTCCGGAACTACCAATCTCCCATTGAAGCGTAATCCCCCGTCTGAGCTAATGGTATAGGATTCGGCTCCCTCTACTAGTAATCGAACTATCTGCTCCTGACAGAACGAGTCATTAGCCTGTGCCCGTACTACCCTCGTGACAATCTGCGGTGTAACGGTCATCACAGATATGAAAGATCGGGCCACTGCATCCTGGTGTCCCAACTCCTTCCATTTAGCCTTCCACGCCCCTGCCACCTCATCTGCTGGCCTGCGGCTCAACGCGTCTGCCACCACGTTAGCCTTACCCGGGTGATACTGGATGTCGAACTGGTAGTTCTTAACAAACTCAAGCCACCTACGCTGCCGCATATTCAACTCCTTCTGTGTGAACAGGTACTGTAGGGACTTGTGGTCCGTGAACAATTGGAATTTCTCCCCCAAAAGGTAGTGTCTCCAAATCCGTAGGGCAAATACCACTGCCGCCAACTCCAAATCGTGCGTGGGGTAATTCTTCTCATGAGTCTTAAGCTTACGGGAAGCATAAGCTATGGCCTGTCTCTCCTGCTGCAATACACCTCCAAGTCCTTGCAAAGACGCGTCGGTGTAAACCAAATACTCAACTCCCGATCTCGGCAATGCTAACACAGGTGCTGAGGTTAACTTATCCTTCAATTCATCGAATGTCAACTGACAGGCATCACTCAAGATGAATGGCACACCCTTACGAGTTAGATGTGTCAACGGACCTACTATCTTCGAGAAACCCCGAATAAACCTCCTGTAGTATCCTGCTAGGCCCAAGAAACTACGAATCTCAGTCGGTGTCGTGGGCTATCCCCACTCCCTCACCGCGGATACTTTCCCCGGATCTACAGATATTCCCCGGTGGGAAATAATATGTCCCAAAAACTGGACCTCCTTCAACCAAAATCCGCACTTCTCATATTTTGCATACAACTCGTTCTGACGGAGTGTCTGCAAAACTTGCCTCAAATGCTCGGCGTGCTCCTCCTCTGTCTGGGAATAAACCAGAATATCATCGATGAAGACAATGAAAAACCGATCTAGGAAATCCCTGAACACTCTGTTCATCAAGTCCATAAATACTGCTGCAGCGTTGGTCAAACCAAAAGGCATAACCCGAAACTCGTAAGAACCATATCTCGACAAGAACGCAGTCTTCGAAACATCTTCCTCCCGGATACGCAACTGATGGTATCCCGATCTCAAATCAATCTTCGGGAGGAAAGAAGCTCCTCTCAACTGGTCGAATAAGTCATCGATTCGAGGCAACGGATACTTATTCCGTATCGCGACCTTATTCAACTCTCGGTAGTCCACACACAATCTCAGTGAACCGTCCCTCTTCTTCACAAACAAAACTGGAGCGCCCCAAGGTGAGGTACTCCTGCGAATAAAGCCCTGACCTAACAGCTGCTCTATCTGATCTCGTAGCTCTCGCATCTCTGCCGGAGCCATACGGTACGGTGCGCGTGCTATAGGCCTCGTATCTGGCAATAGGTCTATAAAAAAGTCTATCTCTCGGCTGGGTGGTAAGCCTGGTATCTCCTGAAACACATCTGAATACTCCCTGACGACTGGGATCGAATCTAAAGGAATCATAACCTCCTTAGAGGTATCCTCCTCTATGTAATACAGATGAGCGGTCGATCCTCCCTCTGGGCGAGGCATCGCCACTACAAACATCTCTTGCCCCGGAATGGCAAAACAATGCTCCCGCTGAAGCAATCAATCATGGCCCTATAAGCTACGAGCCAGTCCATACTGATAATCACATCGTGAACATGCATATCTAATACCAACATATTTTTAGGTAATACCAGACTACCAATCCCTACTCCCACTCCCCGGTATATAAAGAAGATAAGTGACCCACTCCCCAATAGTGAGTCAACACACGTCACTGTGCTCTCTGCCGTAGATAACAATCCTAAAGCTTTCGCGAAGTGTGTAGCTATAAAACAATGTGTAGCCCCCGTATCAAATAATACCCGACCCATAGTGCCATGGATAGGAAACGTACCCTCAATCGCGGGCGGTGCCTGTGGAACTGCTGCCTGGTGGACGTTGTAGACACGTCCATACTGTAGCTGCCCCTGCTGAGCTGGAGCTGCTGGAATAGGTGGCAATGCTACCATCTGTTGGGGTGCTGGGAGGACGGTGGGAAACATAAGCCTCGGTGGCTCGTGTCGAGCACCCTGCTGCTGCTACGGTGGGGCTCTGCCCTTAACAGGACAATGCTGACGTTTGTGGCCAATCTTACCACAAATGAAACACTTCCTTTGGAAGTTTCCCCTTTGTTGTCCATGCTGACCACATCCCTGGTGACCGTTATTATTTCTACTCTGGCGTTGTTGGCCCTGTTGAAATTGTTGATGACCATTATGTCCCAGCTGCACTGGAGCTACTGGGAAGGTTGGTAGGGCTAGTACCTGAGCTGGTGCTGTGAGAGAGATTGTAAAAAGTGGCCCCTGTGGATCATTACGGGCACCCTGTTGCTGCTGCTGCGGAACCCTGCCCTTATCAGGACAATCCTGGCATTTATGGCCATGCGTGCCACACACAAAACATCGGCCTATGAAGTTTCTCCCCCTCTGACCCTGCTGCTGACGGTGTTGGCCTCCCTGACCTGGGACCTCTTTCCCCTTTCGAAACTGCTTCATTTTACCAAGTTGTTGACTAGGGCTGACTCGGTCTTGGGTAGTTGGTTGTCGAAATTTCGGGGTCTTCGCACATTTTTCAGTTTTATTCACATGCATATGGCTAACCTCTCTAGGTCTTTTGCCTCCTTTAAGTTGTATGTTGCGTTCCTGGCATTGTAAAACTGCAGTGGTAACTGCTTGTGCCACGATACTTGCTAACTCGGCGATTGATATTCTCTCTGGGGATACCTGAGGTGTGAGTCGATCTTGCCCGATGACTCCCTTAACCGTTTTAGCTAGTTCTTCTTGACGATCCATCTGAAAATTTAAGTAAATTTGGATGAGTTCATCATTCAAATAAACAAATCGCGGAAGTACGAATTCCCAATGTATAGAGATGAATACAACATTCCTAGTATTAGGGCTCTATATCAAAGAAAGCTTAGCGGAAACATAATAAGCCGTACAGATCCTAAAGGACACTAGAACCTGATGCTCTGATACCACCTGTGACACCCCGACTAATTAAATACCGGGTAACTACTCCTTTATTAAATTAATTCAAAATGCCAAGTTGGTCCAGTTAATAGCATCACTGTCGAAAACATTTTATTATTACTAACCACCTAGTATTTAAAAAGTAAGTTGTTAAATTTTAATTTAAGTCTGATTAACATGCAATGAAAGAACAACGAGGAATAATATCACCATTCACCATAACGAGATAATAGAATAACCATCACAAGATATAAATAAATCCGGAGGAAAACTCCTCACAACAATCCCAATAATCTGAAATGACTACTAAAACTGAATACTGAAATAATACATGCCAAAGTTTAAAAAAAAACTTAAAAGTAAAAGATGTCTCTAATAGAAATGGGCAACATGCCCTACAACTGATAAATGCTGGAACTGGAATCCAAACGATAGAAGCGTCTAAAAGCAAGTCCCCGTAGCTTCCACAAACAGCTACAGCTCGTCATCGGAGTGAGAATCCTAGGCATGGTGTCCTTGTGGCTGGGCACCTGAAAATGGTTTTACAAACATAGATTTGAAAAGCAAACGGGTCAGAGCCCGAATGTGGAGATATTTTAAAAAAACCTGCAAGTGCTTTAAAAACATTTAAAACATTAAATGCAACGTACATGTTAGGACGTGCACTCACATGAAATTCTCACCTCTCGTCTAACTGTGCACTCCTAACGCAAGTACCCATCTAAATACATTAACACCTAGCTAAGTGACATACTATCTAGCTAGACCATTGTAAATTCTACCCTTTATTACTCGGTTCCCATTCTCAGTATAAATTTAACAATTAAATAGGGCTTAACGTAACAACAGGTTCCCACAAAAGTAATACAACTCAGTATAGATTATCCCATTTATATTTTCCATATTTATACGCACCATACCATATGAAAGTTCCCATTAATAAGTGTATATTTTCCACAACATAAATATACAATATAAGCACCCCGAGGCTAAGCTGCGGTGCACACATACTCTGCTATCCATCCCGGTACATCACGTACATAAGGATCACATATTCCGAATCTCTCAGGAATAGTTCACAGATAACAACATCACAAATAATGGAGGCGAACACAGTCACATCACATGGGTCACGCACATACCTACGCTCCCACGATCAGCGGACTTATTAACATCCCAATAAGTCTTTCTCTGACCTATTTTCATCGAGGTAACCAGTCTAAATCTGGGCAACACAAGGATTAGAGGGCCCTAAGCGAACGCAAACCTCCCGTGATAGCAAGTATGGTAGGTATGTCATACACACAAATCATACATCAATACTAAGTAAACACGCATGTTAGTAATCACCGTAGTTTAATCGTAGTACATATCGCATTCTCGTACCAACTTATAATTATCACAATTTATACGATTCCGGTTTATAATCATACGCGCCATAATTTATTCTCACGTCGTAGTAGACACTCACGTCTCAACCCAAACCGTCCATTTAATTTAACTCTCGTATATAATTTCCTTCTCATAAATACCCAAATGTCCTAATTCTATCATTACATCATCATCGGAATGTTATCTATATCCTCGAACAAGTTTACGGGACTCCAAAAATCAAAACAGTCCAAAAAGGCCCAGACTGCCAGCTCGTTAGAAGTCGCGTTCGAACGAGACTGTTCGAACAAGATTACACTGTCAGCTCGTTAGAAGTCTCGTTCGAACGAGACTATTCGAACGAGATCCAGTTCGTTCGAACGAACTGTACCTTCTAACGAGATCTCGTTCGAACGAAGTTATCGAATGAAGTTCCCTTTCGTTAGAAGCGACTGGTCAACTCGTTAGAAGCTCGTTCGAACGAGTTCGTTCGAACGACCTGGGGAGGGGCTTCTAACGACCTACCAGTTTCGTCCCAGATTTCTCTAAATCTCGTTTTTCACCATTTTTACTCCTCAAATCTTTTCCAAAGTTCGTTACAACAATGTTTTAAGTTCTCTAATCATCCTAAAACATGCTAAGGTCATATACTAACATCTTTTAAGGAATTAATGCATCCTAAACATCATTAAATCACAAGATTCTACACTTTTCCCCAATTTTTCAAGAACATGAACCCTAGTTTTTTATCATCATCAATTCCCAGAATTTAAATCCATTTTTACACCATATAAATATGAAATCTCTGAATTCAATCTTCAAACAACGTTTCTACATGCAAACCTATACCCAAAATTAAACTAATAACTTCCAATTTCATGGGTTTTCCTTTAACTCTTAATTAAGATTGATTATCAAGATTTCTAACATGGAAGAAGCATTCACTGCATAAAGAATGTAATTTAAATCACTTGCCTTGATTCGATCTCTGATTTTGGTGTTGGTTTGGTGAAGATTTCTGCAGAATTCCTTCTCTCTCTCTTTCTCCAAGCTTCTTCTCCAAAGGTGGCTATGGTGGCTAGGGTTTTCTTTGGGAAAGTTGGAAACCTAATTTGATAACCTCCGTAGCTTAATGGGTCATTTAGGGTTGGTTAGTGGGTTTAGTGGGTCTATTCCCAATCAGATTTACTTCTCTAATTTTCGTCATTTTTAATTCCTAAAAATACGAAATTACCAAAATACCCTTTATATTGCCGGTATGGCCTAAAAATACCCCGGGACCCAAACTACACCCCCGGCTAGTGTTTTCTGACTATCTCGACCCTTTCGGACACGTTGGCACACTCAAAATGACTATACGGATAATAGAAATAAAAATCACTTTTATAATTAATATAATACACCATGACGCGGCGGTCACACGCGTCTCAACAAAATTCTCAAATTGCCGTATATAAATCTCACTACAAATTTCATAATTCAATATTCATATATAATCATATATGCACATACAATCAATTACCAACTCGCATCTCGCTAGTATTTTATCCCGGATTAATTTCCAATTAATACGCATTTAATTAATGAATCCCAAAAATAAATATAGCCAAAAGTATGGGGTATTACATACTTCCCCCCTAATAACAGAATTTCGTCCCGAAATTCGGAACTAGAAAGTACCTGATAAGAACAACTCTGGATAACGTTCGCGCATCTCATCCTCGCGCTCCCATGTGGACTCCTCGACATTGTGATGTCGCCACTGAACACGTACTAACGGAACGATCTTTGACCGCAGTTTCCGCTTACTTCGGTTTAGAATAGCAATCGGTCCCTCCTCGTAGGAACTATCCGGCTGGAGATCGATGTCCTCCACAGCGATGTGAGAATGAACCAAATTATCTCTAAGGTATTTCCTTAGCGAGGAAATATGAAACAGATCGTGAATCTGATGTAACTGCTCCGGTAACCCAAGTCTATACGCAACCGGTCCGATCCGCTCAATTATAGGAAACGGCCCCACATACTTTGGTGCCAACTTCCCCTTCTTCCCGAAATGCATAATCCCCTTCATAGGAGATACTCTGAGCAAAACTTGGTCCCCCACTTGGAACTCTCTGAAAAATCTCTTCGCATCAGCATAACTCTTCTGCCGATCTTGAGCTACTCGAATGCGACTCCGAATCAACTCAATCTTTGCCGAAGTATCCTGAATTACTTCCGGCCCAAGTAGTTTGTTGTCCCCCACTTCTAACCAACATGCTGGGGAACGACAAGGCCTACCGTACAATGCCTCAAACGGAGCCATGCCAATAGTGAACTGGTAGGAGTTATTATAAGAAAACTCTACCAGTGGGAGGTATTGCTCCCATTCACCTCCAAAGTCAATAATGCACATGTGTAGCATGTCCTCCAACATCTGATTTGTGCGCTCTGTCTGTCCATCGGTCTGCGGATGATAAGCCGTACTCAACCGCAATTACGGCCCATGGCCTCCTGGAAACTTTCCCAAAACCTCGAAACAAATATCTTGTCTCTGTCAGACACGATATTTAGGGGCACACCGTGAAGTCTCACAACCTCTGAAATGAAGAGCTGGGCATACTGTCCCGTAGTGTAGTCAGTCCTTACGGGTAAAAAGTGGGCGACTTTGGACAACCTGACCACAATTACCCAAACGGAGTCGTGACCCCTCTGCGACGTAGGCAACCCCGTGATAAAATCCATGGATATGCTCTCCCACATACATACCGGGACCTCCAACGGCTGTAGAAGTCCTGTCGGTCTCTGATGATCCACTTTTACTAGCTGACAAGTGGCACATTTCGAAACAAACTCAGCAATATCTCTCTTCATACCGCTCCACCAATACTGCCGTCTCATGTCTTGGTACATTTTGTCCCCTCCGGGATGTACCGCGAACCGTGAGCCATGCGACTCTGCCATCACCTCGTGTCGCAATTCTTCCCCTTCCGGAACTACCAATCTCCCATTGAAGCGTAATCCCCCGTCTGAGCTAATGGTATAGGATTCGGCTCCCTCTACTAGTAATCGAACTATCTGCTCCTGACAGAACGAGTCATTAGCCTGTGCCCGTACTACCCTCGTGACAATCTGCGGTGTAACGGTCATCACAGATATGAAAGATCGGGCCACTGCATCCTGGTGTCCCAACTCCTTCCATTTAGCCTTCCACGCCCCTGCCACCTCATCTGCTGGCCTGCGGCTCAACGCGTCTGCCACCACGTTAGCCTTACCCGGGTGATACTGGATGTCGAACTGGTAGTTCTTAACAAACTCAAGCCACCTACGCTGCCGCATATTCAACTCCTTCTGTGTGAACAGGTACTGTAGGGACTTGTGGTCCGTGAACAATTGGAATTTCTCCCCCAAAAGGTAGTGTCTCCAAATCCGTTGGGCAAATACCACTGCCGCCAACTCCAAATCGTGCGTGGGGTAATTCTTCTCATGAGTCTTAAGCTTACGGGAAGCATAAGCTATGGCCTGTCTCTCCTGCTGCAATACACCTCCAAGTCCTTGCAAAGACGCATCGGTGTAAACCAAATACTCAACTCCCGGTCTCGGCAATGCTAACACAGGTGCTGAGGTTAACTTATCCTTCAATTCATCGAATGCCAACTGACAGGCATCACTCAAGATGAATGGCACACCCTTACGAGTTAGATGTGTCAACGGACCTACTATCTTCGAGAAACCCCGAATAAACCTCCTGTAGTATCCTGCTAGGCCCAAGAAACTACGAATCTCAGTCGGTGTCGTGGGCTATCCCCACTCCCTCACCGCGGATACTTTCCCCGGATCTACAGATATTCCCCGGTGGGAAATAATATGTCCCAAAAACTGGACCTCCTTCAACCAAAATCCGCACTTCTCATATTTTGCATACAACTCGTTCTGACGGAGTGTCTGCAAAACTTGCCTCAAATGCTCGGCATGCTCCTCCTCTGTCTGGGAATAAACCAGAATATCATCGATGAAGACAATGACAAACCGATCTAGGAAATCCCTGAACACTCTGTTCATCAAGTCCATAAATACTGCTGGAGCGTTGGTCAAACCAAAAGGCATAACCCGAAACTCGTAAGAACCATATCTCGACAAGAACGCAGTCTTCGAAACATCTTCCTCCCGGATACGCAACTGATGGTATCCCGATCTCAAATCAATCTTCGGGAGGAAAGAAGCTCCTCTCAACTGGTCGAATCAATTACCAACTCGCATCTCGCTAGTATTTTATCCCGAATTAATTTCCAATTAATACGCATTTAATTAATGAATCCCAAAAATAAATATAGCCAAAAGTACGGGGTATTACAGTACTGTCCTCCCATATATTCTCGTATGTGAGGTAAGAAGTTATTCTTCATGATATTGAATTGTTCCTCATCGGAGGGTCTGTTGGTCATGGTATCAACTTTCTCTCTCCACCTTCATATGAAGCTACTAACTGTTTCCCTTGTGTTCTGATTAAGAAGCTTTATATCGTGTTGCGTAACCTCTAGCTCCTCATTGTACTTATACTGTGACATGAATTCCTAAGCGAGATCCTCCCAACTACGGATTCGGGATTCTTCAAGGGAGAGAAACCAAAAAGGGCGCTTTCTTTCAAGGTCTTCTAGAGCATCTGGGCCATTATTTCTCCAGATGCACCAAGGAGGGTCATGGCTCCATGATAGATTCGAAGGTGAACAATTGGGGGTCCGCTTCCCCTGAACTTCTCGATGTCTAGCATCTTGAACTTATTTGGTAGTCGGGCTTTGGGATTGGGAGACATATAGGTATAGTCCATGTAGTTCCCGAATATCTTAACTTGTTCAAACTTCTTTGAGAAAAGCTTGAAGTCTTCCTTGTCCTTCTTCAGTTCTTCTTACTTAGGATATGTGGGTATTATCTCGTTAGCCCTTGGTTGGGTAAGGTTCGGGATATGGAGTTGAGCTGGAGGCGGCCCATTGGCATGAGGGGTGTGCGGATCAAGCTGACACTCTTTTTGGACCCAAACAGGATTGAGAGTAGGTGGACCCATGGGATGAGGAAAGAGGACCTCGAGTTCTTTGGGAATCTGAGCCTGATGATGATGTATCTTATGGACCTTGGTTTGAAGGCTATCAATCTTGGCACTGAGCTGGGCCAAGATGGTCATCAGATCGGGATACATTCGATGCTTGGTCAATGTTCTCCATGAAGAGTTGGTGAAGGTAAATCCCAAACTCGGATGAGGTAGCATAAGAACCGACAGAGCCTCGGGGCGGTTTGACGAAAAGACGAAGCTAATAGGGAGCCAGTCCAAAATCAGGTATGCGATCGACCTGAGAGAGAAAATGGTTCGAATTTACTTTTAAAAGAGGGGAGAGAAATTTTTTGTGCATTTTAGAAGGAGGAGAAAAATGTTTTTGGTATATTTATAGAAGGAGGGAAAAGGGAGAGGAATCTCAGAATGATTATTATTAATGTTATTATTAGGTTCTCATTTGTATTGGGTTTTCCTATATGTAGAAAAAATGTCGGACAGGACCCGAGCCTGGTAAAATGGGATTTGAAAAAATATGTAAAACATGGTTGGACTTGTTTCCAGGCTCATAAACGGGGTCATTTTTTAAAAAAGGTGAAATTTCATGAAAATTCGAGCGGTATGTCAACCCAAAATTTCAGCAACGTTTCGCATGTTAATCGACAACATAAGCATGAGTGTCCTTGGTTTGACACCTATATGAGGTTTATGCCATTGTTGGGTTAGTGAAAGGGTTCCCCCTTTAGTATGACTTCCATGATATACCTCTTTCCTATAAGTGCAGTCATTCATCGATACATGTGGACAAGGCATTCGGTAAACTGGACGTATGTGAACGAGTTCCCTTCTATATACCTCTCTTCGTGAGTTCAGTCAAGCGGTATGATGTGGGGGAACCGTTCGATATACGTCGAAGGTACAAGTCCAATGGAAGGTGAGAGTCATATCGCTTAGGCTAACTATGACCCGCAAGTCCAACGCCCATCACAAAGTGAACCTCCAGTACCTGACAAAATTTTGGTCAATAACCATGCTCTTTGTGATGTAGTGTGTAAAAATGCATGGGTCTTAATTAACATATTATAGAGATAGAGTGTTTTTTTATCATTTTTTATTTTCATGATGAGTAAATGAAATACTACACTAAATGGGTAGCATATACAAATAAATCTAAAATGGAAACTATACTACGCATAAATATATGTGAGTGACATGGGAGTATATACAAGTGAGTGTGTGGTAGTAAGCCTATACATGGATCAACCACAGGTGATGTGTGACATGTGTAAGTGAGCATATATACAAGTGTAGGAAGTGTGGTAGTGTTATAGTGAAGCCTAAGCATGGATATTCTAAGTGGTGTGTGAAGCATGTGAGTGTAAAGTGAAGCTAAGTAAGTTTACATGGAGAGTATATACAACGGTGTGAATTGTACAAGTGTCTAGAAATTGACATATACATGGGTGAGATATATAAAAAATGGTAGAGAGAGGAGAAAAAAGAATATACAGGTAGGTGCATATGCACACATGTAGAAAAGAATAATGCCCATGCAAAAATAGAGTCTAATACTCTTATAGAAATCCTGAACAGAGTTGCCATTATGTCCATCCCGATGTCTACCGTCGTCGATGTGGGTAGAGATAGAGTCACCAGCCTATTTTGCACAAAACTGGGAAAAGAAATGTTGCCGCTTCAAGAGAACTACATCAAGGATGGTACTGATGCTTGAGAAAATAAGCAGTTCAAAGGTTCGGGGTCTAAGTTATGAAATGGGAGGGTGTTAGTCACGAGCCCACCCTCTCGATCTCTCATGGGCATGTGTTAATATTCTCTTGTAGAACTCTGTGATGTGTGTGTTTACATTCATAACATAAATGGAGGATGGAGTCACTCGGCTCGCGTCATGGATAAAGGAAGAGGGAGGTCATCTTTAGGAGTGTTACCAAAATAATAATAAAAAGTATGATATAAGGGTTTGTCGATTCACAAATCGGTATGAAGGAAAGATTACGTATATCGGACAAGACACAAGCAAGCAAGCATATAAATTGCATATATCATGAATATATGATAAGAATAAAATAACAAATATATGAGGGAGGACTTGAGTCGAGGGATTTACCCAAGAACCCTACGTAGCCCGGGAGCATCCACATAGTTCAAAAATGATATGAGGTGGGGTTTAACCCATAAATGAAACTGAGGGCTTTACTATATGGGTGTGTGTAGAAAAAGTTATTTTAGTGTGAGAAAGTTTGATGAGAAATCCGTTTTGAAATTTAAAAGTGAGCCCTCTTTTTCTTATTTTTAGGTTTTTCTATGAAAATATAGTATTAGCGAATACTAATAATATAATAAAGTGAAAATGAAGTAACTAATGTAAAATTAAGAGAATTTAAAGACAAAGAGGAAGAGATGGACCTCCTTATGAAGACTTGAAGTAGATCTTGCTTGTAGATGTGTTGACCTCAAGGTAAAGTTATGGTGGTTTGAGGAGGTGAGTAAGAATTTACTCAAAAGAGTATAAAATGATGGAAGGAATGTGGAATATAGACTTTTTAGGAAAGAACCACTCTTAAATTCGAGGGAATTCTCTTTGAATTACTGAGAGGGATGTTAAAGGGTGCTTTTCAAAGTGAGGTCATGACCTCCATTTATATGGCCAAGGGGGGTGCCGATCGGCATGGTTTTAGACCAGCCTATCGGCATGGAACCCTAGATGCACTGCCAATAGGCAAGATCCTGGGATTCCATTCGGTGATATGAGGCAGGTTTTTCAAAAAAATTACCATAAAGCGCGAACCATAAGTCAGAATCACGCACGGGGTGGACCATTAAAAAGGGGGTATCTACTCTCATTGCTAAGCTTTGCTTTGAAGTGTCTACTAAAATTATACCATCCGTAAACAACATACACCATGGGATATCTTCTTGTATGTCCTTAGTAATCTCATCCAAAACTACGATGAATAAATAAGGATTTAGGTTGACCAGTGATGTAAATCCACTTTAATCGTAAAGTCGTTAGTTTCTCCACATATAGTCCTTACTCTACTTTTTGTGTTATCGTACATATCTTCAATAACTTTAATATAAATCATAGGGATTATTTTCCTCCTTAAATCCCACCAAATTATATCCCTAGGTACTCTATCATAAGCCTTTTATAGATCTATAAAGACCATATATAAATTTTTATTCTTACTTCTACATTTCTGTATTAGCTATCTTAATAAGTAAATAACTTCCGTGGTTGATTGTCCAAAATAGTTGACTCATTTCTTAATCTTGTTTCTATAGCCTTTTCCGGTAATTTCATAGTATAACTCCTCAGTTTGATTCCTCTACAGTTACAGCAGTTTTGTATATCCCCTTTTATTTTTATACAATGATATTATGGTGCTTTTCTTCCACTTATATGACATGTTTCCTTCTCTTAAAATTTTATTAAATAAGCGTGTTAACCATTATACCCCTAGACTTCCAAGGGCTCCAAACCTCTGTGGGTATTTTATCCAGGCCAACCACTTTATTCATTCCCATTTTTGTTATTAATATATCCACTTCTTTTTCAGTAATCGGACAAACCATTAACCATGGTCACCAGTTTTATTCTATTTTTATTTTATTTTGTTTCTCTATAATAGGGTAATTTTATGAGAAAAAGTAAATGTAAGTATTATAACTGTTAATTAATTTTAATTGCACTGGTAATTGAATGAGAATAAATGAATCAAACATGTTCTTTAATGCCATTTTTTATATATACTCAAACCGATTACCCAACACAGTCACGCGCTTATTTTTTATGAGGTGGTGGTAATCAAGCCAAATTGGGCTACTTAATCGCATTGGAATTGGACCAAAAGGCTACAATTTAGGAAATTATGTGTCAAAACTATATCATGAACATGGCATGACTAGCTAACGTGCCAAAACATCCTGGTTCGAACATGACACGCTGGTGCCGTGTCCTCTATGAAATTTCCACCCATCAGGAGTTTTTCTTGTTATTATTATTGGTGTAACGACCTGACCTGGATTTATGGATCACCCGTGAGTCAACCCAATCTGAATCGAACGTTATGTGTGAAGTGTAATGAAACAACCTATATAATATTTCTAGTGTAGTTTTATTTTAATTAACATTTCACTTGTTTAGCATGCGATTCCAGTTTCAAGATAAACTATGTGTGGGACCTTGCTAACGTAAAATAAATAAAGTACTTACCTGTTAAACTCCCTCAAAATATGAAACTGTTGCAAACCTGTCATGACAAAGCGAGGGTGTGAGCCGATGCCTAGTGGGAATATACAAAGCAATGTAGAAACGAACAGCGAAAAGGAACTTAACATTTGATAACTACGTATACATGCAACTTTCTTATATATATATATACACCTATATATTCTTTAATAATTGAAACCGATTTATGCAAAAACGTCACTTATTCAGATTAATTATATTTAATCTCATAAAAGGACCTTTTGTTAATACTTTGAATTTATTCCTCCATTTGACTCCCACGGTTAAATACTTAAACAATTATACATGTTTAATAGAAAATCATGGCTTTATCGAAACTTCTCCTTTTACACGACTAGCCCATTTTAGTCTTTTCATTGAAGGCGCCCATTCAACACACACAACCACCGCGTTGAAAAGTACTTATTTAACCTTTGGAAAATATTCAATGCACACACTTGTGTGAATTACGGGTCGAGCCTCTAAGGTCGCTTAACTCACCCATTAACCATTGTACATTATGCTTTTCATTCACTTTATGGACATTATTCACTTTGCGTATTTTTAGTCCACTTAACCCATGCCCGGAACACTTATTAATTCATTCAAGTTAGGTTGTACTCATACGTTTCACCATGCAACTCATTTCTTGATATGTTCCATATTCCATTACCTTTTTCTCAGAATCATTCACATTAACCACATACTTTAATGAGCTCCACACCGCAGGCTATGTGCACTATATTCCCTGGCCAGTGATTTAGGGATTTTCACCCAAGGACTTCGGGAACTTCTTGCTTACGTCCTAGTTGCATCCGCGTCTTTATTAATGTTTTTAGCATTTACACATGTCCACATTAGTCCCCTTCTTTACTTTAATTCCATAGAAGCCAAAACCCTGTACTTAACCGTTCGTTTGGCCATTAACACTTGGAAAGTTGTTTCTTTACTTCTTTAAGTCCATTTTCCACACATACATGATCTATACCAAACTCATTGCCGCTTTAGAACTTAGTTCCTTTCACACATATTAGTGTAAGGACGTTCGGACATTTTTCTCCATAAAAATGTTGTACTTTAAGTAAATTATCAATTTACCCCTTCGTTTGCAAATCTTACATTTTAGTCGTTTAACAAGTTTTATTTCTCAAAGTGTTTATTAAGTTTCCCACTTAATATTTAAAACACCTTTAGACATTTTAAAACTTGTTCAACACTGCACTATTACCCAATTGTCATACTTTACACTTTTACACCTTGAACATATAAAATCACACGTTCACATAATAAACTTCCATTGTCACCCATTCTTTAAATACCAAAATTTCCATGTGTCTTATTTCACATTTAGACCCAATCCAAACTTTCCTTAAACTTGTTCACATATTTGTTATCAAAATACTACAAGTGTATAAGCATGAGAAAGTGGACTTCTACATGGTTTAAACATACATGCATTCTAGAATTTATACCATTTGCAACAAGCATGCATTTTTCTCTTATTCTAAACAAGAATAATAATCCCTGACATTTTTATTTCATAAAAATGTTCATTTTTAATTTGACTAGAAAACACATTAAAACAATATCTTTACATATATTTATTCCATAAAAATGTTCATCATTCTTTTTTACTAGAAATACATCAAAATAGCATATTTCATACATTTTTATTCCATTAAAATGTCAACTATTTTCTTTTACTAGAAAATATACTAGAATAACAATTTCGCACATTTTTATCCCATAAAAATAACCATTATTTTCTTTTACTAGAAAGTATACTAGAATATCATTATCACACATTTTTATTCCATAAAAATGTTTATTAATTTATTCTATTTTCGAGACTTATTTCATATCGTCCTTGCGGTACCATTCCAAATAAATACTAAGATGGTTATTTAATCAGCACTAGGATGCAAGCCAATAAACCATACACATATATTTAATCTAATATATGCAATAACATGCTGAAACATACTACTTATTAAACTTTAAACCAAGTTAGTTTATCCCACCTAAAAACTCCAAGGTGGTGGTGGTGGTGGTGATGAAGATGGGTGACTCCTCCACCTCCAAAGGTGGCGGTAAAAGGGAGTCACTCCACCAAACAGGCCTCCATGGAGGCTTCCTACACACTTCAAAATGCTTGCACTGGCACATCTTCTTGCTCCATGATTACCCCTCCTTTAAACCCCCAACGAATAACTCCATATATTTCATAGCTCTATTTTCTTTACTATGGGAAATAACTTTTTGTGGTGTGAATGTATTTGTTTACGACTCCTAATGACGGAAGGCAGTGAGCATTTGAAAGGGAGATGTGAGCTCGAGAGAGAGAGACAGAGATAGAGATAAAGAGAGACAGAGAAAGAGAGGAGGAACAACGTTTTTCATTTTTCTTTTCCCCCAACCTATACCTTTCTTTTATACAACTGTTGAACCCTAAAAACCCTTAGCATCCTTCCCTTTTCCAATCCAAATCGTCCAAATTAAATTGACGATTCTCCACGATGACATCGTAATGGAAGGTGAGCTATTAATCCCATGTATCCTTTCTTTAAACACAAAACAAAAGACTTTGATTCGTCATAGAGTCAAACCTAAGAGTTGACACATGTGTGGATTAGGGATCCAAGGGCTGACAGCACATAAGGGGAACTGACGTCTTGAACGTTGTTTGAGCGACCGTCATAGTTGTTTGAGCGACCGTTTCTTGAGCGACTGACCTGCTATCTCCTTTGAATTAAATCATTCTTTCTATAAATCCCATTTGTCTAACAGTATACTACTTCACTTGGAGAGGTTTTGTCCTCAATATATTACACGATCAGCTATCCCCTTAGCTGCTTACTATTTTTTACCAAGAGACCCACCATTCTTTCTTCCTTTGGAAACCCACGACCTAAGCCTTCATTTTACTATTAAGTAATTAGACTTAATTTTACTTTTAATATATTTAGTTCCCCAGGTCCACTAGCAGTTAAGCTCACGAGTTGTATTTATTACATTGTGTTATTACCCTTCTATGCTCATGCCGGCGTGGCATAACGATTTCTTTTCCCTCTTTTTTCTTATTAAGTGTTATATTTGGCCCCACTACATTATTTTTTATATTTTGTGTGTGTCCCAAATAAGTGGTCAAACTATTTTTAACGCCAACGAGGAGGCCTACAAAATCTAGAAAAGTTCCACTTTACTATGTCGTGTACCGACACTATTATCGTATAATATTGACCATTCCCGTGTCACATCTGTTACTCGACTAATTGGTGTCATACTTTACCAATGTACTCGTACCAACTTATTCAACACAGGTATTCATCCATGCAGACCATGCAACATAAATTTTCCTTTTTAATCCCTACGTGCGACATTTCACTTTTTGTACAATTTGGCATATTTTCTTATGCATTTGTTTCTCCAATAATTTTCTCTGGATAAACTATTCAAATTATAATTAAAATATATATGTCTAGGGCGGGGTATTACAAACTTCCCTCCTTAGGGAATTTTGTCCTCAAAATTCTTAGCTCATTACAACCTATACTCTAGTTACCTAGTGACCAGTTTCAAATCCTAGTGTATCCTCAACATTATGGTTTAACCCAAGGACTTTAATTTCATTGACCGTCAGCGTTAATCCAATCACAACAACCCTAAGGTCTTATTGCAAAATCTCATGCATGTCTAAACATGTCTACCTAAAGTAAAACCTTGAGATGGTCGATGCCCATTAAGTACCTCACTATCACCAATGAACTCATTAACACCTCTGCATTAGGACTCACAACTTACGTTTCTTCAAATAGTCTTGGATTATGCCCAACCTAGGTAGGTGCAATATCAACACTACTAGACACACGCACTAAAATATTTACCCCGTAGGCTAGTTCTACCCGATTGACATATGCTACGAGCTCCCTACGCTGACCTAGGGTGCAAACACCACAAAAAATACAAATGAATAAATAAAAAGGCAATAAAAACATGTTGGAAGAAAACACAATTCAAAAATATTTTAAACTATATTTACCTCAATAATTAAAACTCAAACAATATAAATATTTAGAATAATAACAAAAATGAAATCTCAACACCCACAACTCATTGAAATTAAGGTTTGTCATGTAGTGATAACAGAAAACACATTGTTAATTGTCACGAATCTTGAATGACCCAACAACATATTCCTATATTTTAATTAAAACAAGTAAAACGTTGCAAATTATGACTATCACACTATTCAAATACCACAATGAAAGCGTATAATAATTTGATCTCCAAAACTCAAAGTAAAAAAATGCAATTCAGTAGTAAGAGGAAGATTCTTGTGCCAAAATAATACACAATAATCTCACTATTAAATTACTAATTGTGGATGGGAGAGTTTTCCTTTGTACGTATTCTGTATCTTTGGGCAGTCGATAGTAAGAAGAGTTGGGCCAAAGCAATACATATAAATCTATGAACCCAAGTATAATTAATAAGAATGAAGGCAAGAAAAATTAGGAGGACAAGAAGCCTAAAGTAAGGAGTATCAAAACGTAAAGCTACATACTAAGTAGAGGGTAGACATTTTAATGAGCTAATACATAACTGTTGCATTGACTACATGTGGAAATCACTCAATATAGTTAGACACTTAATATAGCTAATTAAGTCATATTTTCCAATGCAAGGTTAATTAGTTACCTAAATAAATTAAACTATACATGAATGGATAATACAGTAGAGTTGAGATTGCATTTATTTTATCGATAATGTAATCAATATTTGTGTGAGAGTTTCTACTAAATCTGCAGCGTACATCATAAAATAATAACACCTACACCATAAATTTCTTATCTTAGCAACTCCTAATCTGTTAAATGTCTTAAAAGTTTATATAGTAAAACTCAACACCATGTATAATGACACCTTCACTATTCTTTATTTATCAGAGCATGATTTACTCATGTGCATGTGGTGATCGTATCCGTTAATTAACACAGCGAAATCAGTTGACAACATTCAACCTAAGTAATGAATCGATATGAATCAAACCAAAGACGAGTTGGTGTCATAACTATAGTGCGTGAACAAAAAGATGGAGAAGAGAATGTGGAATTATTGATCAATTGTGAACTACAATCCCGAGGGCAACCAACCCATGCGTTATAAGACAACCACCCTTTGTATAACGAGTCAATGGCCATAGGAGAAGGTACCAAAGCTGTGGGAGATCCCCTTAGTGAATGAAGCCAACAAAACTACCAAAGAAAATTGCGAGGGGCATAAGGGCAACCCATCGCTCAACTTTACCAGCATATGATGGTTTTGAGGCCGGGCGGAGATAAGCAAAGAAAAATGTGAAGGAAAGCATCCCATGGGGCTTTCGACACAACAACCACCACCATAACTCAAGCCCTTTGGGGGCGACCTACCCACAACTACAAGAAGAAAAAACATACTTCACAACACATTCAGGTAATAATTATGTCGTAAAAGAAATTTCGCGAGATACTACTGATCACGCGTGAAAAGTGTGCGCGTGTAAGTGCACAGTTGTTGTTTTCATTTCACTGCGATAATACAAACAAACCTAAATTACGGCTACATATTCGAGGCAAGTATAGCGGTAAGTCGGGTATCGAAAATCCACAGGGATCAGATGCTAGAATTTATAGGATTTAATACTCCGAAATAAAAGTGTAAAGGGTGAATTACAAAATAAAAAGGAAAAAAAATGCATAAAAGGGAAATGATTAATCTAGGTGAGGGGAAATAAATCTAGATTAACAAAGTGAGTAAAAACTATAGGTTGCGTTGAATATCCCTCACCTGACTTAATTTGTATAAAATGGATACATGGGTCGACGAGTTATTACGACCGCGTCTCGTTTCGACAGTTAATTAAATCAAGGGTTGTCACGCCCCTAAATCCATATAAAAGCCTAATATGATTTTGGCGTCAACAAATATCCCAAAAATTGCGCACGAAAGGTCGTAAGCACGGGGCATACATGATATGCCCCGTCAAATCTCCTAGGCACAGTAACTAGGACAACGCACTCGAAATAGACCTGTGAACACCATCATCAAAGAAAAGCAACGCATCAACCCGAGTGAGTTCCATTCAAACACAACCTAATTTAAATTATCTAGAAATCATGATAAAAATGCGGTAAATAAACTCGATAAATCTATAATAGAAAGCGATTAAATCAAAGCATGTAAACCTAATTATGAAAGCATGTAAATTACACTAGAAAGCAAGAATGAAGTAAATACAAGCTATATTAATGGAGAGGAAGATGAAAGTACAATCTTACAAACCCAAATGTTGTCACACTATATGAGGAAGAAGAAAAGAGATCTCAACTCCCAAACCCTAACCTACAATCTATTCTAAAGATTAATATCTGATTATTACAACAAAAATTCTTTATATAGTAAGTGGAATTAAAATAGAAAAGATAAGAGATAAGAAAAGAAAATGGCAAAATATCTCCTGAAAACAGGGGATCGATCGATCGATCCCCTGGGCTCGATCGATCGATCCCCTGGGCTCGATCGATCGATGCTCAAAATTGAAGCCCACTGTCTCCCCAAGATTGGACAAAATTGAAGGATCGATCGATCGACCCCTTTGGTCGATCGATCGATCAAGTAGGGGTGAGCAAAGCTGCATGCTGTTTTGGTTGTTTGCATTTCCTGTCCGCTAAAATCGTCGTAACTTCTTCATTCTGAATAAGAATTGTGCACCGTTCATGGCCACGCGACACTTGCAAGGAGGGCTACAACTTCCGTGAAGATGATGGGACAGGTGCCCAAAATTTGAAAAGACTAAAATGCCCTCGAACGTGCGGTCGTGTACGAAAATCAAGCGGAATGCGTATGAACTTCACACTTAGCATCCAAATACCTATAAAAGCTCAATTAACCCCTGCAAAACATGTTGACGTAGAAATCCGAGGTTATCTGGTTA
Organism: Sambucus nigra; assembly: GCA_949130495.1. Classification (NCBI taxonomy): domain Eukaryota; kingdom Viridiplantae; phylum Streptophyta; class Magnoliopsida; order Dipsacales; family Adoxaceae; genus Sambucus; species Sambucus nigra. The sequence goes on from OX422216.1 coordinate 641,714,311, forward strand.
ACGAGCATAAATATAGGGAATAAAAAACCCGAGGGGGCTAAAATGCATCGGTTCGAAGGATGAAATACACAATATTTGCGTATCATCAACTACCCTATGTCGCTATGATATCACGGAATCCCTGTCTAGGAATGTATTCGGCGACATAAAATAGCTATGTCGTGGAATATAGTACATTCTGCGACAAAAATAGATGTCGCAAAATGTTAATATTTATATTAGCATAAATACTTTTCGCCACATAATTGTGTGTGCGAAATGTCACCCATTTGGCGACACGCTATACAAGTGGCGGAATATCACTTTATTTATAAACACGTTATACGTGTCACCGAATGTAAATATTTATATCAATGTAAAATACATTCGCGACATAATTGTATATCGCGGAATGTCATCCATTTGGCGGCATGCTATACATGTTGCGAAGAGTCTTGTATTAGGCGACATGCTTTACATGTCGCGAAAAGTTTTTTTAAATAATAATTTAAAAAAAATGCAAGATAAATATATATAAATTTTTCCATTGATATAACCTGAATAAATGTGCATTCATAAAAATTTTGCATTCAAACTATCACATAAAATGACGTCCAATTAAATTCCACAATCATCGGTTAAAATACAATTCATCTTAGACATAAATATATAGCTAGAACAAATGTTCAAAATAACACCAATTGCAAAAATAAAATAAAACACAAGAAACTCTGGATCATCCGATTGATAGGCCCGATAAATCTGACAAAATCCAACGTCAATTTGTGACGATAAATAAATAAACACGTGTTAACCATAATTGGGTTACATACTATGAAACAAAATCAACTTTTATCATTATCATAATTGCGCCTCTTTTCGGTATGTTTGATAGTCGTTTTACATTTTCGCGCACCAACACCCAATTTTCAAATCCATGTGTTAAAATTATTCAGTTTAGAACACTAATTAATTTTAGAAAATTTTGGCGAAGTTTCCTTTGTTAAATCGTAATCCAACCTATTTTAACATTTTAAAAAAACTCGAGGACAACAAAAGCCACAACTAAGCTATCAATAAACCCCTTCTAGCAATTTAACACAAATAAGCTCATAAATAAGGCAATCAATGTAAAGGTTAATCGGATATGATCAAACTATCATCATATTCACGAACCAAGAGTCCTACGAGGACACGATTAATTCCCACTAGTTACATTGATCCCGTATGAGATGTTCATGCCCCTTTTCCTGGACTGTTTGGTGATTGTTTTAGGGTTTCTCCATTTAACGTTATGTTTTTAAGCCTATTTCTAGGAAATTTAAAATTATTGTCTCATTCTCAAATCGAGAGCCCCATGAGGACACAACCAGTTCCTACGAGTTACATTGGTCCGGTATGAGGTGTCTACGCCTCTTTCTAGGCCAATTTATAATTGTTTTGGGATTTCTCCCTTTAGCTTATTGTTTTATGGTGCATTATTTCTCTTTGAGGAGTAAATGAATATATATTGCAAGTATAGGAGATAGTATCTGGGGTCGTGATTTCATATTTGGATTGTGATTTCAGTTGTCTGGAAATAAAATTCTAGATAATATGGAAATCTAATACCTAAAATATATGAAATATATATATCACCAATATGTTAATATAGTTACTTTTGTGTTTAATATATGCATACTTTTAGTTATAGCTTGTTGTGAAGCCCAACATTCGATATATATTTCCAGGATTGAAAGGTAGTGGAGGAGTTTATGATTAGAGACCTCACCAATCCCTAGTGTTGAAAATTCTTGGCGATTTACTTTTGAATATCCATAATGCATTTGTCATCTACAAACTCTTTCCGTGAAAAAATTATGATTTGCTTATACTTTTAAAGTTATCTATTAACCAACAAATCATAATGTCTTGAAATTTTTTTATTTTTACCAGCGAGTAGGCAAAAAAGGCATGAATCATTAGTAGGTGCAAAATTTCTAGCATATCATATCAAAATACCATATATTCCTCTATATCCAGAACTTAAGTCGAGCAAAAGGCCATATTAAATATTAAAATTCAATTTAAAACTTGAGCAGCCTCATTATCAGCATTCTTAATCCACAACGCATTTTTATCATGCCTTGTATGCACACTAGAAACCAAACCTCATATCTCATAAGCCTCATTAAATATTTCCCAAAACAAAGCCTTTCCTTCCCATGTTTTAGAACCATTCTCTGTTTCTTTATCAGGTACATGATGGCTATACAGTTCGACAGTGGAAGAATTCTGCAGAGTTGTTGTATTTAAGCATAAAATGCGATGTAAACATATATATCTTTAGAAGGTTAACTAAAAATCATGTAAAAGCTCTATAGAGATCTCTGTAAGCATCAAGATAACACATTGTTCAAAGACACATTTTTAACTTAAGATTCGGCAGCCTAGTTTTTCACTTGGTATCTATTTCATTTCCTTAGTATGGGAAGTAAACTAGCTCGATGAGTAAAATAAATAAAATATGTATAAAAAATACAGAATCATCACTCACGGCAATAGTAATAATTCTTATGATTCAATAAAATGCATCACTGAAATTTGTCTTCCCATGGACAAACCAAATAGTTCCATTGAATTGACTGAAAAGAACATAATGCAAATTAAATCAGGCATACGAATCATATTGTAAGGTGTGACCAAATTGGGTTTTTTTTACTTTAACCATTGAGATGATTGCATAATTAGACTCACCCCATTAGAAGTCAAAACATTACACATACTCCCTTCCGTTCGACATGCAACATATAATTTATAAGGTACAATTGCTTTTCATTAGTACCCAAGACTAAATTCAAAAATAAGATGACAAAAAAAAGAAGAAACAACTGGAACCTTCCCAAAAATTCAACACCATCACACCCACACCAACAACTAAATATGTGATGCTTCAATAAATATCAAAATAAAAACTATGTGGGAGGATATTATCAAAGAATTTATTTTACCTTCTGGAGTTCTACTAATAAGTTGTCAAGACATGCCTGAGATTCAATTGGATTTTTTTCTGAATTCATTTAGGCATAATATTCAAGGTTAATTTATAGTAGAATTTGATCCAACTGGAAGTTTGCAATTTCCGTTTCCATTTTCTTTTCCATGTAAACTATTTGTAAGTCATATACTTGTTACCTCTACCTCTTTAACAATAATGATGGAAATGGGTCCCATGTTAGGATATTTTAGTCATTTTCATATTTGTTATGAGTTTTCCTTTGATTTTAGTTTTTTTTTATTTTCTTTTTAGTCATTAAATTAGCCTCCAAACATGTTTGTGACTAATTAGGTATATTTTTTTATTAATGACTACCCTTTTTAGTCTTTTAGGTAATTACTTGGCTGGCAAGCAATTCCCACCTTATAAATATCCATTTACTCCTCATTTCGAGATAGCTATAATATTGAATATAAGAAAATCTTATTTTCTCTCTCTATAAATTGGTGTTTTTTTAGGATTTTGGCCATTGACGTGTAGTTTACGTTAAATTGGTGTCGCTCCAACAATGGTGGATCGGTGTATATCGATGCGAAGATAATAAAATTCGTATAGTAATTTTTCAATGGCTTTAAAGGAATACAAACAAAAACAAGAGGAGATTCAAGAATCGACAGACAAATATTGATCAACAACCTCTAAAATTCAATAAGAAATTTGATCTTCTCTGCCAAATCCTCTCCTACGAAATTAAACTCCCGACCACTGGCCCTAAATCGGTCGATTCTTCCTGCCAAAATCCCTCCAATAACCCTCTCGACCAAAATCAAGGATGTGCCTCCTCCCTGGGGGGGGGGTGTTAAGACCAACACAGGAGCACATAATCATCCGACCGGCAAGCTTTTGTTCATGATTTTCATCTCCCTACGGCTCCGCAGATGATTCTGGAATTCCCAAGACAAAAACACGGGATGTATGCTCGGAAGCCCTACCAGACCAAAAAAGCTTAACCATAGACATGATTCCGGACTACACGGACTAACTGGGCAACCCGACCCACGTTTCTTGATTTTCAAACCGCAACCCTTGCAATTTGTGCCTATATTTTTTTCATTTGGTGAAAGTAGGTATGCATTCGTGTAAGAGACCGCCTCCCATATCAAATTAAAGAATTTTTGGATGGAGGCCTAAACACGTTGGCCGCTTACCTTTCAAGTTCGAGGACGAACTTGTTTGAATACGAAGAGAGTGATGGAAATGGGTCGGGCATTTTAGTCATTTTCATATTTCGCATGAGTTTTCCTTTTATTTTAGTTTTTTTATTTCCTTTTTAGTCTTTTAATTGGTCTCTAAGCATGTTGGGACTAATTAGGTATATTTTTGTTAATGATTGTCCTTTTTAGTCTTTTAGATAATTCATGTACTCGTTATTTGGAGATAGCTTTAATATTGAATATAAGAAATTCTTAGTTTCTCTCTCTAGAAATCGGTGTTTGTTTAGGTTTTTGGTCAGTGATGTGTATTTTACGTTAAATTGGTATCAGAGCATGTATTTAACGTTGGTGTATTGGTGTGTATTAGTGTGTTGATAATCAACTTCGTACACTATTTCAATGGTTTCAAATAAATCCAAATAGCAAGAGGAGAATTAAGCATTGAGAGACAAGATTGATCAACAAACCCTAAAATTCAATAAGAAATTTATTCTTATCTTCCAAATCCTCTCCTTCAAAATTCAACCCCTAACCACTGGCCCTAATCTGGTCGATTCCTTTTGCCAAAATCCCGCCATCAACCCTCTTGATTAAAATTAAGGATGAACCTCCTTCCAGAGGGTTACGACCAGCCCAGGTGCACAATATAATCCGGCCAACCAACTTTCATTCATTATTTTCATCTCCCTACCTCCAGAGATGATTATAGACTTCTCGAAACCAAAACATGGTCCGAAATGCTCGAAAGCCTTACCTGACATAAAAAACTTAACCATAGACATGATTTCGACCTATTCGGACTAACTGGGCAACCGAACCCACATTTCTTGATTTTTGAACCTCAACCCTCGCAATTTGTGCCTATATTTTTTAGGTTTATTAAAATTAGGTACGCAATTCGCATACGAGGCCGCCTCCCTTATGAAATTCAAGAATTTTTATATGGAGTCCTAAACACGTTGACCGCTTACCCTTCATGTTCGAGGATGAACTTTTTTGAAGACAGAGAAAGAGATGGAAATGGGTCTGGCATTTTAGTCATTTTCATCTCTCTCAAGAGTTTTCCTTTGATTTTAGCTTTTTATTTCCTTTTTAGTTTTTTGATTACTCTCCAAGCATGTTTGGTACTAAATAGATATATTTTTGTTAATGATTGTCCGTTTTAGTCTTTTAGAGAATTTCTTCGCTAGCAAATAATTCGAACCTTCTAAATGCCCGTGTGTAATGACCCCACTTTTATACGTTCATATATAAATTTAAATGTTGTATTATTTCATATATGATATGGATAATGTTAATTTATTATTTTTAGTCTAATCCTCCATTCATAAATCATGAAATATCAAATTTGTTACAAAAATAAAATTTTAAAGTTTTTCGTAGAAATGTTCATATTGGAGACTAGTTTTCACCATTATAATGTCACAATTGACTTGAGATAAAACCTAAAAAGTGTTAGATATATGAATTAGGTTTGTAACACAACAAACGGTGTGTTAAACAGAGGACCGAGCAAGAAGTTATGTCGAAATTACGAAATAAGGGCAAATATGTCCATCATTTAAGTTGTATTTTGTCCTATTACTACACCATGTGTAATACTTTGATTGGACCAAGGGGAGGTGACTTTGGACGACTTAAACACTTTTAAATAACCTCCTTATTCATCAAAATGGATTAAATCAAAGTTTTATAGCATATCCTAAGCTAAATAATAAGTTTTGGGGTAGAAAATGAAATTTTAAGAAACTTTTGGGACTTAATTTTTAAATAAAGAAAGTTTCAAGGACTAAAATGAAAATATATAAAGGAACATTTTGTAAATAAAATATTTTCAAGGACCTCTAAGAAATATTGAAAATATATGGTGTAAAATTACTAAAATACCCTGCAGGTGTAAAATGACCCTTATACCCTTAATAACTTTCCACCTCGTGCTTTCTTTCGAACATATCCACTGCACACGTGTCACCTCTATCGGAAAGGATAAGAATCATGTCAATCCTTTAGAAAAGCTAGAACACGTGTCGCCGTTTGGTAAACCAAGACTGCAAGGCTTATCCGTTGCACGAGATGAGAACGACGACTCACCAAAGTGAAACCTTATCACCTAAGACACGTGCCAACCCCTAAATAACATTGGGAAACTATAAATAAGGCCTTAAGATCACTTCCCAAACGAAATTCATTCCAAAGATAAGAGAGAAATAGTGAGAGAAAGTGCGGGAAAGGTTTAAGAAAAAGTTTCGTCTCAAGAATTAACGAGGGATCCAAGACTTTTTTTCTGTAACTTAAGATTTATGTTCTATGTGAGTACTCTGTGACATTCCTTGTGTATTTTGATTATATGATATTATTCAAATTACATATATTTTGTGAAATGATTTTATTCTCAAATACATCTGATACTGATGATGCCGTCGTTTGTTATATGTGTATATCTCTCGATATATACATCTGATTTGAATTATGAAATTATTGATTCGGCCTATGGAAACTCTTTTACTATGTTGGTCTTGACTACCGGGTGGAAATATTTGGGTGGTACTTTCCCAGCTGGTTTATCGCTGGTGTGCCCTAAATAAGGCGTTATTTCAGATATCATGATTTTCTGTCTGTGTTGTTGTCAGGTGGAAACATTTGGTAACACTATCTATTTATCTGGGTATCAGAGCGTACATGGCCGTCAAAATAAATTGAATACTTGACATATTGCTCAAACTATTTTATCTATTCTGTTCTGAAACTGATTATTCTGAAAACATATGCTGTCAATTTAACTTATATATTTTACTGCAAATTCCTGTCCATATATGTATATGCCATCTGTTGGAAATTGAATAGGTATCAATTTTCTGAAAAACCATGGAATGTCTGGAGATTAATTCTCACTCGGCTTTTAGCTGATGTTGTATAACTAACCATTTTTCAGGAAATAAGTAGGCTCGTAGAGAGAACATAAAAGGACTATGGAAGATCCAGCTTTTAGAGGTCTTTCGTTAATTTAAGTAAAAAGTTTATTATATCATATAGAGCATGTTTGGCTCTCTTGCAATAAGTTTTAAATTTCTTCTTACGTTGTTACTTGTAATATAAACGGAGTTTCCTTTTAGAAAGCTCTGATGATGTAATTCCTTTAATTTCAGTATTTTACGATTCATAACCATGTAATTGTATTTTCGTTGCATTTAATTAAGGAAACAATTTAAGTCAGCATATTTGTTGCCTTGGTGGCATGTCAAGACACTCGTTCCCCTTATTATTTTTGGACGGGGTCGTGACACCGTGTACTCCTCATTTGGAGATAACTTTAATATTGAATATAAGAAATTCTTAGTTTCTCTCTTTAGAAATTAATATTTGTTTAGGTTTTTGGCCATTGACGTGTAGTTTACGTTAAATTAGTATCAAAACATGTGTCTCTCCAACATTGGTGTACTGGTTTGTATCGATGTGTAGATAATTAAATTTGTACCCTACTTTTTCAATGACTTCACAGAAATCTAAACAATAACAAGAAGATATTTAAGAATTTATAGACTAGATTGATCAACAAACCAAAAAATTCAATAGGAAATTTTATCTTCTCTTCCAAATACTCTCCTCTAAAATTCAACGTCCGACCACTAGCCTTAATCCGACCGATTCCTCTTGCCGAAATCCTGCCACCAACCCTCTTGGTCAGAATCAAGGACGAGACTCCTCCCTGGGGGTTTACGACCAACCTGGGTGCACAGAATCCTACGCCCAACCAGCTTTCGTTCATGATTTTCATCTCCCTACCTCCGAAGATGATTTTGGACTTTTCAAAACCAAAACACGTGCCGATATTCTCGGAAGCCCTACCCGACCAAAAAATTTAACCATAGACATGATTTCGGCCTATTTGGACTAACTGGGCAACCCAACCCACATTTCTTGATTTTTGAACCTCAACCCTCACAATTTGTGCCTATATTTTTTGGATTTCTTGAAAGTAGGTATGCGAGTCACGTGCGAGGGTGCCTCCCATATCAAATTCAAGAATTTTTGGATGGAGGCCTAAACACGTTAACCGCTTACCCTTCAAGTTCGAGGACGAACCTTTTTGAAGACGGAGAGAGTCATGAAAATGTGTCAGACTTATTAGTCATTTTCATATTTGTCATGAGTTTTCCTTCGATTTTAGTTTTTTTATTACTTTTTTAGTCTTTTAATTGATCTCCAAGCATTTTCTGGACTAATTAGGTATATTTTTATTATTGATTGTCCTTTTTTGCCTTTTAAATAATTACTTCGCTAGCAAGTAATTCCCACCTTCTAAATATCCCTGTACTCCTCATTTGGAGATTACTTTGATATTGAATATAAGAAATTCTTAGTTTTTCTCTCTAGAAATTTGTGTTTGTTTAGGTTTTTGTCCATTAACGTGTAGTTTACATCAAATAAATTGAGAAAATACAAGAAAAAACAAACGTATGAAATTTTATCCCCAAGACAGATTATTACTGTCTAATATTTGTTCGAGTCGCACCTAGGTATTGAGTCTCAACACAAATTCTTATTGAATTTTTGTTTGATAATAAATTAGGATCTTCGTCATTGAACTCCTTAGGAAGTACTTTATTGAACTCATTAAGATCTACTTCATTAGGATTTTCTCAAAATTTCTTTTCATCTTTATATTGGAGCGACTGGATTTTCATGTTTAAATATTCTAATAATAAATGCCAAAGCATCAAGGATAAATCAGAAGTTGTAGGAACCATGGGAGGATGCAATCTTCTCTAAACGGTGATGAAAAATTAATTATCACAGAAAAAGAAAAACAAGGGACGGGGTTGTTTATAGGTAAGTCTTATGGATATTTTTAAGATGAGAACCACGGATTAAAGGTTTACAACAAGGACAGAGAAACTAATTAATCAAGTTTTAATTGAAAAAGGAACTAGGTGTTATTTTCAGGATGATATGAACCATAATCATAACAATTAATTCATACTCTTCAATTAAGGAATTTTAAAATGAACTCTCTAAATCGTAATTATCTTATCTGGACACAAGATAATTGAACAAATAATTATTTTTATTATTTTTTTTCTTCTATATGAGTGGGAGGAGGTGGCATTCTTAGATCCAGCGAAACATAATAGCTTAATTAAAAGAAAAAAATCCATTGGAAAATTTGGAAAGGAAGGGTGGCTTTCTCATATCTAATAGCAAAATTCTATAACATGAAGTATAAGCAAGATGGAAAATAACACAAGCTTATTCAACCTCTGAAAATACAGTAAACAAAAAAATAAATCCACTGATAATTTTTTTCAACTCCATTAAATGAAATTGTTTCAAATAGAATAAGATGCAACTTTAAGCTTAAGTTTCGGCTAACCATTGTGTGGTTTATGTGGTTGCGTAGTGCATAATTTACCTACAACCAAATATCTAACATGGAGAGTGATTGGAATGGTTCTTTATCATAATAATATTATATAAATGAAAAGGCGTAATTTGTCATGAGAGATAGAGACCAATGATATGTTTTGGCAAAGCTAAAAATTTCTAATATTGAGTGCTCTGAACCAATGATAGGCAAGTGACCTTACTAGTTCCTTTTTTTTCATGAGTGAAATGCATATGTCACCAAAAGACCCGTGGGAATTGAATGAATCTTCATACATATCATTAGGATAAAAAAACATCGAAAGGTGAAGAATTATAATGATATCAGAATACGTCGAGTTTGTAACCTTAAAGGGCACCCCACTTTTAATGGGAGGAGATGATCTAGAAGCATGTGAAGTCATGCTCATCCTTAATACTCCACGATTATTATTTTCATGTTATGATAAATCAATGCGCTCTAGATAATGCTATAAGACGATCACTCTTATATGTTCCGATATAGTCTTGCTAGCCATTAACGATATGGATTGTATCTAAAAATTTAGTTGTAAGAGCATTGGTGATGTGATATTATAATTGAACTCTAACGGTGGACAAACAATTTAAAATACTTGCTAGAGTTTATTCGAGAGGCCAAATGGGTTCTCACCTCAAAGCTTCTGATGTAAAAAAGGTTTTCTTCCCATGTTTGGAAGAAAACTATAATTTTCATTTTATTTTTCCAGAAGTGAAATCAGTTTGTGTTGAATGAAAATTATTATATATATAATTCAAATGGGCAATGGATCTGCGTTTGTGAGTAATCACCTTCCCACATTACAACAATTCACGCTGTGATAGATTAGAAATAAGCAATGTGTTCTTGCGTAGATGATCTAACACACTTTTATTTCTTAAATTTTAGCTTTCTTACTATGTTCCTGAAAATAAAAACCCGAAATTATCCTAATATATTATTCACTAACTTTAGTTTTTGAAATTTTTTCCAGCATTTATTGGAATGGTGGAATGAAGATGTTCATAGTTCACTTGCACTTTAACAGGTCTTTTCGCTATAATTTATCTAAACTAGCCAACTGTAAAGGGAAAAGTTACGGATAAATGGATAGTAACCATGATCAGTGTAAACGGTGAAAGAATTTTATCAAATAGGAACTATGCATGGTATAAAAAACGTCAAACTTATTTTTACAATAAATTAACCCCAAAGCGACTTCGGATTAAACAAAGGAGAGGATGATATGTGGCCAACCCGCCCAAATCACCTCTCTCTATCTCTTAAGGGCTACATCTGTCCCACCTTTAAGATAGTGTGCTACTTAATTACATATAAACAACAAAATCACCAGGAACACATATTAAGACTTGAAGAAAATATTTTTAGAAAGAGAGAAACATAAATAAAAATCAAATTGAAACATACATACTTGGAACTGAACATTTCTATGAACCAGATGATTTTTTATGTTGAAGAATACCTTAAATCCCCTTGTCTTTGGTCGATGGCAGAAAAAATGATGGATGTGAATTTTTTTTTCTACCGACAGAGGAGCGAACGGTGGTCAGTCATTTTAAGATTAGTCAGTTCTTTTGATTTCTCCGGAGGGTTTTTTAGGAGGGAGGGTCCTTAGAGGGAGATTTTGGTTGCCAGGGGGAGTTTGTAGGCGAAAGATTTTGGGGGCATATTTTAGAGTTGTTTTTTGAGCAGTTATATTCCGGGTAACTATCCTAGCAGAAATTTATTGGTTGGTTTCTAAATCTCACTGGCCTGGACCCTAAAACCAATCAATGAAAGCAAGCCACATCAATTTATTCATCAAATCTGTATCAAAAATCCTGGCACAATAGCATTTTCATTTTTTTAGAAAAGGAAGGGAAGGGGTTTCTTCTTAAAATAACGAGAGTTTAGAAAGGAGTGAAATTTTAAGGTAAAGGGGAAAATAAATATTGGATTGGATTATTTTTTAAATTATAATAAATAAATATGACGACATCTTTTAATGAAGCTTAATGTACATATAATTTCGCGACATGCAAAATATAAACGATGGGGCATTATTTATATGGCCTACGATTGCACTATCAATCCGAATGAAGTGTACAAAAATTTCATCCCTACAACAAGCGACAGAGTATTCTTTGAAGGTCGAAGACTACTTCAAGACACTAACCCTTAGGAATGAAAAGGATACTTCAATAACATCGAGGGCATCCAGGCCTGTAGATACCTCATCCATGGCCTAATCCAAGTTCACATGCGGTACAATTGGGCATAGGATGACAGAATTTCGAAAGGACAGGTTCACCATCCTACTCACTTATGGGGAGGAGATAGAATAGTTGCTTGATAGAGAAGTGCAATAGAAGAATAGATCGCCCGAGTTAGTGCCACAAGAAAATCGAAGGGGTTAACAAATTTTTAGATTATATCTAATAGTTCATTCATTTACTTAATATAAATAAAAAACACTCAAGTTCTATGATATACATGTTTACATATAAAAAGAAAGAGAATTCAAGCCAAAATTAATCAGTAAAAAAACAAGGCATGTATGTATACATAAATGAATAGAAAATGTTTATGTATAGACATAATAATTTTTAGGGTAAAATGGAAATTTAAGCTTAATGTTTGGGGTGATTTTCAATTTTAAACCTTAAGAACCAAAAGTTGCAAATTTGACCCCGGAGTCCAATTAGTAATGCAATGTGAGACACCGTTAACTTTTTTTCATCCCAAAGACGGTTTGTTATACATGGCAGCTGTTTGAAAGTCAACATTTTCAAAACCTTTGAAGATGTTTTATAAGGTTTTGAAGATGTTCACTTTGAAACAGCTGATATGTGTAACAAACCTTTTTTTTACAGAAAAAGTTAATAGTGTCCCACATTGCATTACTAATTGTACTTTGGGGTTAACTTCTAACATCTGGAACTTAAGGTATAAAATTAAAAATCACCCGGAACATCAGGTTTAAATTTGCATTTTACCCTAATTTTTACGACCAACACCCAACATTGAACAAACACAAAATTATCGCAATTCATCTATACTATCCTAAAATCAAATATATCTTTCAATCAATTCAATAATTTGATCAAAGTATAAAATGAATGTTCAATTGATGCAAACAGATGCAGGACTGTGGAGCGCATTAATTAAAAAGTATTTGAGTGTCGATATTTACTTTTAGAATTAGTAGAACATAAGAAACAAACAAATCTAGATCAATGATTCCTGGAATGTGGGTCACTCTAATATGCGGTATGGAATGTTGTTAAAACTAGTAAGCGGTGCGATGGCGGTTGGCTTAATTGATAAGTTATTTTTCTTCCCCTTTATATTGGATCGTGGATTAAACCTATTTCATATCGTAAGACCCCAAATTGCGGATGTAGTGATCCCAATGATTATTGACTAGATATACACACACACATAGATATACACACATACCTAGATATGTCTCTATTAGTATTAAGGTATAGATCTAAAATCAATCCAATCTTAAAAATATATGTCTAAAAGAAAAAAAAAACTTAAAAAATATATGTCTAAAATTAAAACAACTTTAAAAATTGTAAATATCTAAATCCTAAAAAAAATTATTTCCAAATATTCCATATCACAAAACCTTTAGATCCAAAATTGAGGGAGATGAACTACAAATCTTCCAATACACACTACATATACCCCATTTCGGAACCTCGTAAGTCCGGTTATGTTAAAGGTTAAGTTGTCCTCTTACACTTATTTCATACCAAATAGCCATGTCAAATTTATACCGGCTATGAATTTTTCTAAGTTGGTTAAAAACCAATTCAAAATTTGGCACAATTTTTAGACGGCGCTAGATTATCCCGTGTGAAGCATGCCTATTTGGCAATTATAGTGTAGCGATGATTAAACGTCAAAGGGAAAACACGTCATTTTTACATCCTTACATATTTACCTTTGTTTCCAGTTTTGAGTCCCATTCTAATAAACGACTGAGCTCCCAAAGGGAAGTTTGTTTAAGTTAAAACCTTCATAACCATTGACCTAGGAGAGATACATTTATACAACTAGAAAAAACATGATAATAGCAGTAAACCATAAGAAACTAAATATTGGTCAATATTAATTCAAGTACCCCAAGAATTTAGTGGTGAATATATTACACTTACCAATGAATGTAGATTGAAATGATATTACATGACTGGTGGGAATTTATATGATTTTTTGTGCACGAGTGCTAAAGAGGAATTTGTTATTCTACGACTTTTAGGTCATGTACTGAAAGAACTGAAAAAATGGCATCATTTTTGTGTAAACATCAGAATACATTGAACTTTGGATCTCAGTGAACCGCTCCCCGAGTCATGGAATACGCCTCAGCAATACAGAGCTCGAATTCCCAATGAGATGGAGGTTTTAGTAGGCAAGTGAGATGTTTTATCAAGGCGAAAACAAGACTACATTAATTAAAAGAGCATCCATTCAAAATAAAGGCTGGAGGAATACCACGAGGCAACACTGTAGCTTGGAAATAATAAAATTCCTCCTTATTTAAGCATTTTAGCTAATGACTCCAAACCAAAACTGTACCTATTATGATTTATGAACATACAGAGAAAACAATGATAGAAGAGAGAGAATGGAAATGTTTCATTATCTTGAATACCGCTAATAATGAAAGGAAATGAGATATAAATAGTCACGAGTATACTTCCTAACTAACTGACTGACTGATACAACGACACTACTAATAGAAATACAACTAATTGTGATATTAACCATACTACTAACAAAAATCTAACTAACTGATGATGAGTTTAATACTCCCCGCAAGATGGACTGTAAATGTCCATGACAACCATCTTAGATAACAATGGAAACAGTAAAGATGAAGAAATAGCTTTAGGAAAGATATCTGCCAATTTAAGCTAGGATTTAACTAGAAGAAGCTTGATAGAACCATCTGTAACTTTGTCTCGAACAAAATGACAATCAATTTCAATATGTTTGGTCCTCTCATGAAAAATTGGGTTTGTAGCATTGTGGATGGCAGCTAAATTGTCACAAAACAGAAGGGATGGAGATGATAAGGTGATGTGAAAATCTTTAAGGAGTTATTGAATCCAAATAATCTCACATGTGGTGGTTGATAAGGCTCTATATTCAGCTTCTGTCGAACTTCAAGAGATGGTAGTTTTTTTCTTAGCTTTCCAAGAAATTAAAGAATCACCAAGAAAAACACAAAAGCCAGTGACTAATTTTCGAATGTCCAAGAAAGATCCCCAATTAGGATCTGAAAAGGCTTTGATGTGTAAAGGATATGTTGAGGAAAAGAGTATCCCTTGACCTGGGTGAGTTTTAAGATATCTGAGAAGGTTATAAGCAGCCTTGAGGTGAGGAAGTCTTGGTTGAGATAGAAATTGGCTTAGTTTGTGTACGACAAGGGTTATATCAGGACGGGTGAGTGTGAGGTAGATCAATCATCCAATGAGGCTTCGTTATTGAGTAAGATCAATAATGAGTTCCCCATCTGAAGCAGTGAGTTAAACTTTTGGGTCCATAGGAATAGTGGTAGGCTTGCATGCCAAATAGCCAAAATCTTCAAGCAGTTGAAGATTATAATGTCTTTGGGAAAGAAAAATGCCTGGAGATGCTTGTGAAATTTCAAGGCCTAGAAAATATTTCAAATCCCCAAAGTCTTTGTGTTTGAATTGAGCATGAATATTTACAGATTGAATAACTTTGAGGTTTGGTCCCGTGATGATAATGTCATCTACATAGACTAACAAATCAACAAAGTTGGAGCCAGTTCCTTTGGTAAAAAGGGAATAATCAGATATGGATTGACTAAAACCAAACTGGGATAGAACATGAGAAAATTTTGAATACCATTATCTTGAGGCTTTCTTAAGGTCGTATAAGGATTTTTGAAGTTTGCACACTAACTTTATGATTGTAGAAGAGTAACCATGGTTTTTGTTATAACCCAGAGGTAGATCCATATATACTTATTCAAAAACATCTCCATTCAAAAAATCATTATTCACATCAAGTTGAGCAATGTTCCATTTTTGGCTAGAAGCAAGAGCCAACAATACTTTGACTATAACTAATTTTGCAACAGGTGAAAATGTTTCAAGAAAATCAAGGCCTTCCTGCTGAGTGTAACCTCTGGCAACGAGTCTTGCCTTATGTCTTTTAATGGAACCATATGAAATATATTTGATTTTGTAGACCCACCTGCAACCAATGGAATGTTTCCTATGTGGTAAAGGCAGAATGGTCCATGTATGGTTTTATTTGATAGATGTTAGCTCCTCTTTCATGACACTTATCCATTGTGGATAGGTAATATCTTGGTGATAAAATTGAGGTTCAATATGAGAAGATACAATAAGGATGAAATTTTTATAAGAATGAGAAAGAGACTCATAGGAAATACAATTGGATAAAGGGTATGTAGAGTGGAAAGTAGGGAGAGGTTGATGGATAAGGAGATTGCAATGAAAATCTCTAAGATAAGATGGGGTTTTTATGGTTCTTGTTGATTTTCTGAGATTGAGATTTGGAAGAGTGTTTGTTTGGTTGGTATTTGTCCCAAGCAATGAATCAAGTTCTAAGTTTGGAGAGAGTTGGGGATTTGAATTGGATGTGATCTCATTATGATGGAGGGAGGGATTTGAGGGTATTGGATGAGACTTAGTGGCAGGTATGGGTAAGACTAAGTCAGGAAAAGGATCCACCAAGGTATTTGATGGAGTGATTGTGTCAAAAGGAAATATTTGTTCATGGAAGTGAACATCTCTGGAAATGAAAATTTGTTTCGAAATGATGTAATATAACTTGTATCCCTTGATACCAAGAGGATAACCAAGAAATACACACATCCTTGATCGATGTTGGAATTTTATTCTATGGGCAGAAAGAGTGGAGGCAAAAGTAAGACATCCAAAAACTCTGAAATAATAATAATTGGCAAGGGCGTTGTAGAGAATCTCATAAGGAGTTTTGTGTTTAAGTTAAGGAGAAGGTGTCCTATTTATAAGGAATGTAGCAGTGAGAATGCATTCATTCCAAAATTGAATAGGAATTCTGGATTGAAAATACAAAGATCTGGCAACATTAAGTAAGTGTTGATGTTTTCGCTCTACCATAGAATTTTATTGTGATCTTTCAACACAAGAATATTGGTGAAGAACTCCTTGTTCATGGAAGAAATCAGTAAATGGTAATTCAGGAGCATTATCTGATCTGAAAGTTTTGATTTGGACATTAAATTGTGTAGATATCATTGTGAAAAATCTTAGAACAATGGTTGCAACATCATATTTTTGTTTAAGAAGATATGTCCAAGTAAATTTTGAACAATCATCAATAAGAGTGGGAAAAAATTTGTGTCCAGTGTGATAATTAAAATGGTATGGTCCCCAAATATAAAATTATATTAAATCAAAAAGGGATGAGGACATATGATTGCAAGAATCAAATGAAAGTTTTCTTTACTTTGCTAGAGGAAAAATGTAACTAGGAGTCTTATTGAAAGCAGAAATGTCACAATGTAATTGATCTTTCAAATCATCTAATCTTTTGATAGAAGGATGTCCAAGTCTATTATGCCAAGTGTTGGCAGTAACAATGTTAACATAAGTTGAAGAAATAATGTCTTCATCAGTAGAGGAGCAACTTATGTGAAGAACATAGAGGTCGCTAACTTTATTACCCTTGCTAATCATCTTCTTGGTCATGATGTCCTGAATGGTGAAGAAATTGTGAAGAAAGTTTAGGCTCAAATTGGAATCAGGTGTGATGGCACTAACTGAAATGAGATTGAACTTGAAGTGAGGAATGAATAAAACATTCTTTAGGGTAAGATTAGAGTTGAGCTTAACATCTCCAGAAAAAAAAACTTGAATTTGAGTATGATTGGGTAGTGTAATAGTGGAATTCTTGATAGGTTTCATAGAAACAAAGGCATTAGCATTGAAACATATGTGCCTCATAGCACCCGAATCCACTATCCAATATTGAGAGGAGGAAAAAATAGGACTCGTAGAGACAGAAGAACAAATATCTGTTGTGCATGAAGCAGTTGATGTTTCTGGTTTATCACTACCAGTTTTGATAGAGGTAAGATGGTTGGAGAGCATGGACATGAGTTGGTGATATTGATTGGGATTCAAGTTTTGAACAAAATTTCCATCTCCTTGTTGTTGATCACTTTTGGTGTTCGAATTGGAGCAATTATGATCAGATATTTGATTGACAAAGTTGTTGGAGTAATTGAGATTTTCTTTAGATTTTGATTGTAATCCAGGAGGATATCCATGCAACTTGTAGCACTTCTCAATAGTGTGCCCATGGTAGTTGAAGTGAGTACAGAATGGCCTATCTTTTCTTTGATTTTGATAGCCTCCTAATCTATTAACACCACTTTTATGAGGGGCATAAGTGTTATTTGAGTAGTTGATGGATTTTTCGGCCATTTTCTTCAAGGTATCATTATGAATAGCAAATGCCATGGTGTTGCTAGGGCTGGAATTGAGTTGATTTCCAATCTTTCTTTGATGTTCTTCCTGAGATACTAAGGCAAAACTTTATTTGTGGGAGGGAAAGGGGCCATGAGAAGCAGCTTCCCTCTTATTTGAGCATAAGAATCATGAAGTCCCATAAGAAATGACATGATGTACTCCATTTGGTAATGATCACATAAATTCTTGACACCTCCACAACTGCAATTGCTGCAAGAACAAAAAGGTTTGTACTTACTTAACCCATCCCAAACTGTTTTCAATTTTGTGAAGTATGTACTGACTGAATCTTGGTCTTGAACAAGATTCATTAGTTCCTTTCTCAATTGAAATATTCTCGGGCCATTTTTTTTATTGGAATCGATCTTTAAGATCATTCAGGATTTCATGTTCAGATTGAGCATAGATCACACTTGCAGAGATTTCTTTAGACACGGAGTTCAAGATCCAAGAAATAATAATGTTGTTATTTCTGATCCAGGAATTGAGGAGATCAATATCATTGTCATCGGGTTTAGGCAATGATCCATCTACAAAAATGATTTTGTTTTTGACTGATAAAGCAATAAGCATTGCTCTACTCCAAGAAGTACAGTTTTCACCAGTGAGAGGTTGCGAGACAAGCACAAGACCAGGGTTGCTTGAATGATGGAGATATAAAGGGATGTATGGTTCATCAATGGCAGATTTGTTCAATGATGACCTAGAATTTCTAGTAATGGATTAAGAAAATGACATTTTGAAGAAGGTAATAGATCAGGGGGAAAAAATTAGCAGCAAGGAACCTGCTTTGATACCATATTATGATTTATGAACATAGAGAGAAAACAATGCTAGAAGAGAGAGAATGGAAATGTTTCATTGTCTTGAATACCGCTAACAATGAAAGGAAATGAGATATAAATTGTCACGAGTATACTTCCTAACTAACTAACTGACTGATAAAACCACACTACTAACATAAATCTAAATAACTGTGATATTAACCATACTACCAACAGAAATATAACTAACTGATGATGAGTCTAATAGTACCTTTCATTTTCAATATGTTATATAAAAATTGAACATGTTTTCGTAAAAAATGCACCTTAAAAAGATCACCAAAAGAGACAATAAACCTACAAAAGAAGTTATTAACACATTGACACTTAGTTGTCTAGGCATAAATGTCATCTAAATGTAATGTACATAAGTACGTATATAAAACATCCCACACACTCATAGATGTTGTGTAACATCTACTAAATATGATGAAATTATGGTTAATCAGCGGATCATGAACCCTTTTTTGTGAAAGAAACAAAATGGCAGAGCATCATCTCTTACAAAAATTGAAATTCTTATACCAAAATTCATTTATTTCATTTTGGCCAAAGGTCAGTATATTACCAAAATATATTTATGACAGAATTTGAGTAATAAGACCTAATAATTACCTAAATATACATAAAACAAGTGAGACACATCACATTGTAATCAATGTTGAGTATGAAAAATCGAAGGTAAATCACATAAAACATCAAAGTGCAGATCCAAGGTTTTACATAGAACTGAAACAAAAAAAAAAGACTAATACTATAATAATCACGGATCTAAGATTTCCATGCTTGAAACATTTAAATTATTTGTTGTTTTGTCATGCAATGTGTCTTGGCTTACTAGTGGATTTTGTAAATTATGTAACATAGGAGTTTCTACTACCGTTGCACCCCCCACCCGCACCCTGAACATGCCCACACGCCCATACACCCACAATATAGAACCATTGCGCTACATGAATATTTGTATACTTATACAATTTTATCATGCGATACGTAATCTATTGCAAATATATATATGGTCATATCAAATAACTTAAAGGAAAAATCAATAAAATAAATCCAATAGTAAGTAAACACAAGACAATTTAGATTCAAAAAAATGCACTTCATAGGACTTTGAGAGAGGAGCTATCACCACCACAAATTATAATCTCTTATTTTTTCCCTACTAATGAGATTTTGTAGAAATTACCAGTACTAGGGCTCCCACGACGGAGGAAGGGATGGTTAAAATTACGTTTCTATTTTTTTCAAGTCGACAACAATTTTTGTTTACTTTTGGAGATTTGTATATGCGACTTGCGAGAATTAGATATTTTATTTCTAATTCTCACAAGTCTCGGATACAAAGTGTAGATCCAAGGTTTTACATAAAACTGAAACAAAAAAAACATCAATACTATAATAATCAGATATCTAGGCTCGGTATGCCTCAAACATTTAAATTATTTGATGTTTTGTCATGAAATGTGTCCTGGCTTAATAGTGAAATTTTGTAAATTATGTAACATGGGAGTTTTTCACCCCACCCTGAACACGCCCATACACCCACAATATAGAACCGTTGTGCCCCATGAATATTCGGATACTTCTACAAGTTTATCATGCGATACATAATCTATTCCAAATACATATGGTCATATAAAATAACTTAGAGGTAAAGATCACTAAAGTAAATCCAATAGCAAGTAAACACAATCCAATTTATATAAAAAAAATGCATTTCATAGGACTTTGAGAGAGGAGCTATCACCACCACAAATATGAATCTGTTGTTTTTTCCTACTAATGAGATTTTGTAGGAATTACCAGTACTGGGGCTCCCACGAGGAAGGCAAGGAATGTTAAAATCACGTTTCTATTTCTTTTCAAGTCGACAACATTTTTTGTTTACTTTTTGAGCTTTGTATATGAGACTTGTGAGAATTAGATATTTAAATTCTAATGTTTTAAGATATGTTTATAATAACAATTGGAAGTCATTTTACAAGCACAGAATAGTAACACGAAAATGGATTCTTAGTATTTAAGATTACTTTCCACACTAGTGACTAAACCCTAATGGGTCCTATTACATAGTTTTTCATCTAATGAAGTTTGTAATCTTGCCAACAACTGTTAGTTGTTCATAGGATCAAATAACAAGAGAGATAACTGATGATGCTAGAAACAGCACCACCCTTCAAGGTGTTGTAAGCTCAATTCAGTGTTAACAATGGCAGTACAAGGGTATATAGTAGAAGGAGGTGAGGGGAAGAGGATTGACACAGGAATATAAGTGGTTCAGCCAATCATGCCTACATCCACTGTGAAGGTGTATGGTTAATATCACTGTATGAAGGCTTTAATGGCCATAGATACAAACTTTCAAGCTTTCTCTCTCTACTGTGTAATTAGACAGAGTTTCAGCTAGGGTTGCTAATTTCGGGATCCTTTACAAGGTAGAGGATGACCTCTATATATAGTGCCTGGGGGGTGTAATGTACCCCCCAAGCATGCAATGAACATGTGCATGAGGATCGAACCAGTATGAGAATGACACCTGGTTGATCTCACGTAGATAATGATGACCTCAATATTCCCTCACGTGGGGGGAATGATTAAGTTATAACATAATTATCCACGTGTTTCCATCCACACATATGCGCATAAGAGCTCGGCTATCTGCGATTAGTCACAGCCTTAGCCCAAAATAGGATGAGGTGGTGACCTTAGCTTAGAGGAAGAACCGAGGTAAAGTGTGTTGAGCTGTGACGTCGGCCATCTGTGAGTGGTCCCAACCTCGGCTTAGAAGAGGACGAGGTGGTGACCTTGGCTCAGTGGGAGAGCTGAGGTAAAGCAATTGTAACGTAGCAGGAACGTCAAATGATCCCCAGCCGAGATCTTTCATGATGATGAGATGGAAACCTCGGCCTGAATGAAGCCGAGGTTGCAAGCCTTGGATAACTAGATGGATTACCTCCCATATGGATTATGGAGACCTCATTTGCCAAGGTTTCTAGTAATGTCGGCCATGGCCACCTTGCTTTGGACGAGACCGCTGGTGGTGATCTAAGTCCCTTCAAACATAGACCATCTTCGTGGCCAAGGTTGATGTCTCTGAGCCGAGGGGGTATATATAGGGCATATCAATCACCCGTAGCCCTTATTTGCCTATGTAAATAGGTGACTAAGGGGTATGCATTTCCGAGATGTGATTTTTGTTGGTTCCAATATTTCCTTGACAAGAGTCAACAGATGAAGTGGGAGGTGTGCCTGGCAAGCATGTGATGTCATCAGCCCTTTGGGCTCCCAAGGAAATGATGGGCATTGGGATGCATGCATGGGTTTATGGGTTATACCCCCTTCTTTTCTCTTTCTTCCCCATTTCTTCATTCCCTCGCCTGAAACTCTCTCTCTCTCTACAAGAGCCTATTTAAGGAGATATTGGTGGCTTTTTCTTACGATCCTCTCTTTCTTCTTCACGAATTCTCTCAGTTATCGTCTATCACCCCTTTCTCTCATTTTCTTGCATTTTTCTGCCTTGTTCTTCCATTCGTTGCATTTTCCAACGAGTTTAAGCATTTTTCGATGAGACTAAGAGTTTTTCTGTGAGCAATTCCTATAATCGTTCTTGTTTAAAAACCCAACTTTGATCCTTAGTCAAATTTCCAATCTTGTTTGTTTAGAAGGGTTGCAAGTGTAGGGTCTGCCTCATATGCTCAGACCCCTTTTACCAGCTCTTAGAGGAATTTTCCTCTCTTAGGGAGAAGACCTTAGATAAAATTAGACAAATAAAAATATCCCAAAAGGAAGCTCGTAGGGAAGAGGTGTTCCCCCTCAGGCCTATCTTTCTACAACCTCTGAAGGTCATAAACCTGAACCAGTCGAACCAGTTAACCAAGCAGTGGTCTTAGTTGAACCCTCTCCAATGTCGGAGTCTGAGTCATCCACTTCAGACCCTATGTCTGTGGACTCCTTCCAGGAGGATATGGACTTCTCAAATCAATAAGATCAGGTCCCTGATCAGGCAGAGGTTTCCAGTTCGGCCTCGTCTCATAAAAGTTTAAGCATATCAACCTCTTCCTCAGAGGTTGAAATTATTGGACCAAGTGTGGCTGTTCCACCGATTCTTGAAGCCATTCCTTTATCGGTAGTCATAGGGCTGAGTTCGCTCAGAGGTTTCCAGGTGGTGCCCCATCGTTTGTGCGGGCCGACATTGAGCGAGATAATGATGATGGTGTTGAGAGTGATATTGACACCTCTGACGCGGCCGAGATTGAGAGTACAGTCAGTGAGGTCGACCTTCTGGCCTATAAACATCTATATTCTATAAGTCCCTCTATAAAACTCAGGAGACCTATGAGGGAAGAGAGGGCTTATGACGGTCGAGATGGTGAGATCTTCCTATATGAGCAGATGTTCAAGTTGGGATTTTATTTGCCCATCATCAGGACTATATTAGCCTACATCTACTTGGCTCCTTCCCAGTTGTCACCCAATGCTTGGAGGGTGATAATTTGAGCCATTGTCTTATGGAGGGCTGTACATCACTCAGACCTTCCAGTTCAAGTTTTCACGGGGTGCTATGTCCCCTCATTTGCTAGGAATCACCCGAGCTATTATCATTTTTTAGCTCAAAAGTCAAATAAAAAGATGCTGCAGATCATCCAAACCTCAAACCATAACTGGAAGCCACGTTACTTCTTTGCATCAGGGCCATGGGAATTTGGTCCATGTTCCCCCTCTTCCTCATTAGAGCTGAGAATGCCCCTGAAATGGGGAAAGGTTATAATGGCGGCTAGGGCCGACCCTGGGCTAAGCCAACAGAATCTTCAGAAGGTCAGAGACCTTCAGGATCAGGGGGAGCGTGGTCTGCTTGTTAAATTCAAACATATGATGACCCCCTACTATCTCTCTGAGACAGGTCTTGGGGAGAGTCCTCCGATAGAGCTTCGTAAGTGTCTTTTTATTACAACAAGGTATACCTCTGAATTTATTTATATCTAACTCTCTAACTCAGACATTTCTATCTTACAGAGCACTAAAAAGGAATATCTGACGAGTTATAGGAGATGGAAGCACCAAGTCTAACAAAGCTCGTCAAAAAGGCAGGTCTAAATGCTCCCCCTCCCCCTCCCTCTACCTTGAGGGCTGAGGCCACCAAGAAGAGGAAGGTTGCCGACCCTTCCCCTGAGGACTAAAGGCAGAAGAAGAAAGGGGGGGATCGTTCCATCCCCATTTATTTTAAGGATGCCTTAATTTCTCCTCTTGAGCAATTAACGATTGGTGATAGTGTCATTGGCCAAAGCCTGAAGGCCTTGGATGCTATCGACGGTGTCATAACCGTGTCTGACAAGCGCTTTTGCTGGTCCCTGGATAAGCCCCTGCTGGTTGAATTATCTCTTCACCATACTATTCAGGTAAGGCCTTTGACTATTTTCATCTGAATGTGTAGCATAGGCTTTTGAATTATATCAGATCATAGGTTGACAACTTTACATACGTTTTACAGGGTCTTCTTACCATGCATCATAATGTCAACTAGACCTTGGGAAAACTCCCTCTGATTGAGAAGGGCTAAGAGGTCAAGAAGACTGAGGACACTTTAAACGCTGAAGTGGAATGTCTAAAGGCTACTCTGAAGAAGGATGAGACCAGCATGAAGGGGATGCAGAAGGACATGGATAAGCTGAGGGAAGATCATAACTCTGCTATGAAGACTCAGGCTAACTTTCTCCAGCGTAAGGTCGATGTGGCTGTCAAAGCTACCTTGGATGAGGCCTCTGAGAAGATCTTGGAGGAGTACAAGGTATCTGATGAGTTCATCAGTTTTGGCTTTGAATATCTGGAGAGAGGGGTCAAGGCTACTAGCAAATAGTCTGCCATGAAGGAGAAGGAATCAAGAAGCCTTGCAGCCGTTGACTTCATCGGCCAGGGTTATGCCGACCCCAAGTTTGATCAAGCCCTGCAGGAAGGTGAGGAGGAGGGAGGTGCTGCACCCACCGAGACTGCCCCCAATGGAGACACCATGACTGAAGATGTTGGTGCTCAAGACGATGGGGTGGAAGTAGCTACCCTCGTCCAGGGACATGCAGACGTGCCTATTAACCCCGAGACTGTGAAAACTTGATTCTTTTTGTGAAGCTTTGAACAATTTTAATTACATATTGGTAACCTCTGATAATCTTTATCACTTTGTATTTTTGCAATAACTTCCAACTTAATCTATCAACCTCTGAGGAGGGCTTTATTTCTTCACTTGCTGAATTATTTGTTGAATGATTTTCTTTGCCATGCAATGTGTCCAATTCTGAAGTCTCAATATAACTTCTCACAAAATTAATGATGTTAAGGGTCTGAGGCCATCCAAGTAATGTCTGACCTACGACCTTATCACCAAATCATGTTATCATAAGGTTCGAGGTCATCAATTAAGATGTTATCCTGAAAGTAATTTGTCACCAAATTAATGATGTTAAGGGTCTGAGGTCATCCAAGTATAATGTCTGACCTCAGACCTTGTCACCAAATCATGTTGTCATAAGGTCCGAGGTCATCAACTAAGATGTTATCCTCAAAGTAATTTGTCACCAAATTAATGAGGTCAAGGGTCTGAGGTCATCCAAGTATGATGTCTAGCCTTAGACCTTGTCACCAAATCATGATGTTATAAGGTTTGAGGTCATCAACTAAGATGTTATCCTCATAAATTTCACCAAATTAATGATGTTAAGGGTCTAAGGTCATCCAAGTATGATGTATGACCTCAGACCTTATCACCAACTCATGGTGTTATAAGGTCTGAGGTCATCTACTAAGATATTATCCTCATAAATTTCACCAAATTAATGATGGTAAGGGTCTGAGGTCAACCAGATATGATGTCTGACCTCAGACCTTGTCACCAAATTATGGTGTTATAAGGTCTGAGGTCATCTACTAAGATGTTATCCTCATAAATTTCACCAAATTAATGATGTTAAGGGTCTGAGGTCATCCAAGTATGATGTCTGGCCTCAGACCTTGTCACCAAATCATGTTGTCATAAGGTCCGAGATCATCAACTAAGATGTTATCCTGAAAGTAATTTGTCACCAAATTAATGAGGTCAAGGGGCTGAGGTCATCGAAGTATGATGTCTGACCTCAGACCTTGTCACCAAATCATGGTGGTATAAGGTTTAAGGTCATCTACTAAGATGTTATCCTCATAAATTTTACCAAATTAATAAGGTCAAGGGTCTGAGGTCATCCAAGTTTATATGTCTGACCTCAGACCTTGTCACCAAATCATGATATTATAAGGTGTGAGGTTATCAACTAAGATGTTATCCTCATAAATTTCACCAAATTAATGATGTTAAGGGTCTGAGGTCATCCAAGTATGATGTCTGACCTCAGACCTTGTCACCAAATCATGGTGTTCTAAGGTATGAGGTCATCTACTAAGTTATTATCCTCATAAATTTCACCAAATTAACGATGTTAAGGTTCTAAGGTCATCCAAGTATGATCTATGACCTCAGACCTTATCACCAAATCATGATGTTATAAGGTCTGAGGTCATTAACTAAGACGTTACCCTTATAAAATTTACCACTAGAGCACAATGAACCCAAATTGTCATGTAAATTGATCTTCTCATTAACAATCCCTTCATAAGATGATACATTTACAAAAACTCTTGTAACATCATATGTAATACTTTTTTAGATGATTAGGATTCCATGGGTTGGAGAAAGGTTCCCCTTCGAGGTTTTCTAGCCTATAGGTTCCGGGTACAACCTCCTTAATCGCTTTGTAAGGACCATGCCAATTTGGGTAAAGTTTGTTTGCCTTCTATAATGTCTTCTTCAGTACTAAGTCTCCCACGGCAATGGGTCTTGATTTCACCCTTTAGTTGTAGAACTTTGCTGCTCTCTGCTGGTAAGCTGCTTATCTGATTACCGCGTCTTCCCTTCTCTCTTCAATCAGATCTAGGTCAAGTCTTCTCTCTTCCCCATTCTTATCAAGGTCATAGGTCTGAACCCTATAAGTAGGGAGTCTTACCTCTGTTGGTACGACGGCCCCTGAGCCATGTGACAATATAAATGGGGTCTCACCTGTCGGTGTCCTAGACATCGTTCTATAGGCCCATAGTACAGTATAAACCTCTTCAATCCATCTTCCCTTAGCTTCCTCCAATATCTTCTTGATCCCATAGAGGATTGTTCTATTAGTGACTTCAGTCTGATCATTTGCCTGAGGTCGGCCAGGAGAAGAGAAAAATTACTTTATCCCAACTCTTTCGCAGTATTTTTCTAAGGAAGAATTCGTGAACTGGATTCTGTTGTCCGAGATGAGGGTGTTTGGGAGGCCATGTCTGGATGTGATGTTCTTTTAAATAAATTGGAAGGTCTTCCACTCTGTAATCGTGATCATCGACTTTGCTTCTACCCATTTAGAAAAGTAATCAATGGCAACTATCAGAAATCGGTAATTATTTGCAGCCCTTGGCAGGGGACCCATTAAGTCAATTCCCCATACTATGAATGGCCAAGGGGAATTAATAAATGTCATAGGCTGATGAGGTTGATGGGGGATAGTGGAGAATCTCTGACATTTGTCGTACCTCTTTACGTAAGTCGCAACATCCTTGGCCAAGGTCAGTAACCAGTAGCCTTGCGTGATAATCCTCTTTGCCAAAGGTCTCCCTCCTATGTGATTGGATTAAGAACCCTCGTGAACCTCCTGTAAGATGTGGGGAACTTCGATGGGATGAGCGCATCTGAGGAGAGATAATAGGAATCCCTTCCTATACATGATATCTCCTACTATTGAGAACTTTGCAGCTTTGTACCTCAATTTCCTCCTCTCTAACTTTGACTCCGATTGCACTACCTCTCTGATGTATCTAATAAGGGGGTACATCCATGAGTCCCCTAGGTTCAAATTGAGGCAAGGGTTACTGACCTCTTCTTCTTCAATGGTTGCAATAGGCAAGATCTCAACAGGAACTGTCCTTCTGATATCTATCCTCGTTGTCGATGCTAGCCTTGCTAATGTGTCTGCATGACTGTTGTTTTGTCGAGGTATTCTCTTCATCTTTACTTCTTCAAAGCCTTGCATTATCGTCCTCACCCTCTTCAGGTATTTGGCCATCCTTTCGTCCTTGGCTTCATAAACTCCCAATACTTGATTAACAACAAACCTTGAGTCACTGTGAAGGAGGAGTCGTCTTGTACCAATGGTCCTTGCCAAGGAGAGGCCTGCGATCATGGCCTCATATTCCGTTTCGTTGTTTGACGCCTTGAAGTTAAACCTTAGGGCATATTCGATGTTAGTACCATTCGGGGTTAAGAGTATCAACACTGCACCGCTCCCACTTTCGCAAGATGACCCGTCGACAAAGAGGTTCCAAATGTCTCTATCTGATGAGAAGCCACCTTCTGACATGATTCCTTGCTTGAAGAGGTACCGATCTTCCTCATTCTCGGCTATTCCATTCTTGGTCCTCTTGGATACAACCTCTTCCAGACTTTGGAAGACGTTTATGTTTAACCCCTCTGTGGTCTCTGAGTTATTCTCCATTTCAGTCTCTTTGAGCAAGACCTCTTTCATATTTCTGAAGACGTTTACGTTTGACCCCTCTGCAGTCTCTGAGTTAGTCTCTTCCTAGGTGAACTCAGTAACCCAGTCATCAAGTGCCTGCCCTTTGATGGCCACCCTAGGCTGATAAGTAAGGTCATATTCCCCTAATTCAATGGCCCAAGTCATCAATCTACCCGACTTATCAGGTTTACGGAGGACCTGTCTTAGTGGGGAGTCGGTGAAGATAACCATGGAATGGGCTTGAAAGTAGATCTTCATCTTCCTCGAAGCATGTATCAAAGCGTAGGCCAATATTTCCATCCGAGGATAATTTTGTTCAGACCCTTGAAGGGCCTTACTATTGAAGTACACGGGCCTTTGGATCCCAACGTCTTCTCGTACTATGGCTGCACTTATAGCTAATTCAGTGACTGCTAGATAGACATACAATTTCTCTCCCACTAAGGGACGGGATAAGAGCAAGGGAGACCCGAGGTAGGACTTGAGCTGGTTAAAAGGCTCGTCACACTCTTTGTCCCATTGGAAGGCCTTTCTGAGCACCTTAAAGAATGAAAGGAACTTGTTCGTTGCTCTGGAAACAAACCTATTGAGTGCGGCCACTCTCCCCGTGAGCCTTTGGACATCCTTGATACTTTTGGGCATCTTCATGTCAAGCAAAGCCTTGATTTTCTTAGGGTTTGCTT
The DNA here is from genome assembly GCA_949130495.1 of Sambucus nigra. Taxonomy (NCBI): domain Eukaryota; kingdom Viridiplantae; phylum Streptophyta; class Magnoliopsida; order Dipsacales; family Adoxaceae; genus Sambucus; species Sambucus nigra. Next base: position 641,743,468 of record OX422216.1, read on the forward strand.
CTATTCCTCTTTGATTGATAATGAATCCAAGGAACTTCCCAGCTCCTACCCCGAAGACACATTTCACCGGGTTAAGTTTCATTTTCTACAGGTCCATGGTATCGAAGGTCTTTTCCAGGTCTGCTATGTAAGTGCAGAACGTTAAGCTCTTCGTCAACATGTCGTCTATATACACCTTTATAGTCTTGCCTATTTGGTCTTTGAACATATTATTCACAAGACGTTGATACGTTGCCCCCACATTTTTCAAGCCGAAGGGCATCACCTTATAGCAATATGTCCCTTTGTCGGTAATGAAGGCTATCTTCTCTGAGTCTTCGGCATCCATGAAGATCTGATTGTAGCCTGAATACGCTTCCATGAAGCTCATGATCTCGTGCCCAGCAGTAGCATCTATCATGTGATAAATTCGTGGTAAGGGGTAGCTGTCTTTTGGGCAAGACTTGTTCAGGTCAGTGAAATCTACTCACATTCTCCATTTTCTATTGTCTTTGGGCACAATGACTGCGTTTGATAGCCACTCCAGAGATATGACTTCCCTAATGAACTCAGCCTCTTCCAATTTTTTGACCTCTTCCTGGATGACCTCGTACTTCTCCCTGGAGTAAACTTTTCATCTTTGCTTGATCGGCTTAGCATCCTTAGTCACGTTAAGTTTGTGACACATAACCTCAGGATTGATGCCAGGCATGTCTGCGTGACTCCAAGCGAAGACACTCTGTCCCTTCCTCAGGAAGTTTATCATATCTTCCTTGATTTCTACTTTTAAGGCTTTGCCGACCTAGACGGTTTTTTTCGGTTCGTCCTCATTGAGGACGATGGATTCTACCTCTTCCGCATACTCTCCCTTGTTCAACTTTGTTTCATCTCTCGGGTCAAGTGTGTCAATGTTATAAGTGGTGGTTGCCCTCTTATGAGCCTCTCTCTCTTTAGCCGAGTTTAAGTAGTATTCTTGTGCTATGGTCTGGTCACTCTGCACTTCTTCTACCCCATAGGGGGTCGGGAATTTTAGCATCTGGTGGACCGTCGACGGCACGGCTTCAAACACTTTAAGGGCTACTCTTCCAATGATGAGGTTATAGGCCAAGAAGACACTTTCTTCCACAACGAAAAAATTAATCTTCTGGGTTAACCTCTTAGGTCACTCGTCGCCCATTTGTACGTCCATCTCATACATGCCAGGTGGGTGGACCTTTTCACCGCTAAACCCCATTAACGGATGATGATAGGGTACTAGCCTGTCTCTGCTAAGACCTAGGCTTTTGAAGCAGGGCCAGAACATCACATCTGCTGAACTTCCTCCGTCTACAAGAATTCTCTGCACCTCACATCCATGAACTCTTATTGTGATCACCAAAGGGTCATCATGTGGAGTTATGATGCCTTTGAAGTGGTGTCGAGAGAGCCTAACTATGAGAGTGTCCATGTCTACCTTCTTTCTCTTCTGCATAGTCTCAAAAGACGTTAGGTTTACCACTTCAAATTTGGCCACTGATTTAGCCTCTGCCACATGAGCTTTTCTATCAGCAACCTCAGAACCCCCCCCTGCAAGTCCTCCATATATGGTGTTAATGCCAAAGGAGATCATACCAACCCTCTTCACTGGGGTGTTATTATCTTTTGGCGAGAAGTCTGAATCGTCTTTGTCATATCTGTTTGAGTCACCATCTCTTCTTGCTGGGGTATCATCACGACATATGTCATTCTTTTTTCTTTTGGGGGTCATCTCTCCCCCTTTTAGGAGCCTTGCCATCAACATATTTCCTCAACTTTCTTGACTTCAACATCTTCTCGATCTCATCCTTCAAGGCAAAGCACTTATCTGTTATATGGCCATGGTCTTGGTGAAATTCACACCATAAGTTCTGGTTCCTCTTATGTGGAGGGGCCTTCAGCTTCTCTGGCCATCTTAGGCATAGGTCATTCTTGATCTCATTGAGGATGTGTTCGCAGCTTACTGTTAGAGGGGTATAACGTGCAAACTTTTCATCGGCTGACCTCTTCTTTCCATCCTTCTTTCTTTGGAACTTCCCGCTGCTACCACCGCTCTCGTCTTCATACTTAGTGTCCATTGCTTCTTCAGCGTTCATTACCTTCCCCGCAGTTTCCAATAGCTCCGTCGTGGATTTTGGAGGGTCTTGCACAAGTTTCCACAATAACTTTCCCTGCTGAAGACCCCTTATGAGGGCGGTTATGGAAATATTATCTTCATAATCTTCAACCTCAAGTTTTTCTTTACTGAACCTGGCGATGTAGTCCCTTAGGCTTTCATGCTTGCCTTGCTTGACGTACAACAGATGGGTGGTCTTCTTTTGAGGTCTTACCCCGAAGCAAAAATTGTGAATGAATCCTTCAGCCAAGCCCTTGAAGTTCTCAATTGAATTCTTCAGAAGAGAAGTAAACCATATGTGCACAGCTCCCTTCAAGGTCCCCAAGAAGGCCCGACACTTCATCTCATCCGGTATTGAGTAAATGTCCAACGCTAACTGGTACATCTCAATATGATGTACAGGATTGGTGCTACCATCATACTTGGGAGTCACCGTGGGTGGCTTGAACTTGGCCAGGATAGGAAAACTTACTATCTTAGCCACGAACGGAGAACCCTATGAGAAACCTCTTTGCAGTGGATCCCAACTTTTGATGAGGTCTCCTATCTTATCCTCGAGACGTTGGATAGAGTCGTTCCAGTGTCTTGCAACGTCGGCCTGGCCAAGGTTGTCCCAACCAGCTCCAAGGGGTGGACTGAGGGTTCCCCATCCGCAGCACCACGTCTGCTATTGACCTCTTCCTGATCTCTACCTCTTCCTGCATGGGGTCGGCCTTGATGCGGCCAACGTTGACCATCTTCCCTTTATGAGCCAGCTGTGCTTCTCGACCTTGACAACCTTTGTCTTAGGTCGTCTACGGGGCCGAGCCTCTCAAAGGCTGACCCTCTGCTCACTCGATCAAAAGCTGATCCTCGTTGTTGGGCTTCTCTGCCTCTTCTGCCCCCACAACCTTAGCTCCTTTGGATAGGGCGAACTGTTTTGTTCAAAACCTCAAACGGCTCCCAATAATCTTCCAGGACATCTTTCGCCTCTAGATCATCATACCTGTCCTCAGGGCAAGGGTTTCCTTGCCTCCCTAGGTGCAAGCTCCTAGGGTCAGCAATGTCCCTCCTCCACTGAGGTGTGGGTTGGTCTTTTCGCGGTGCCTGGGGTGGTCCCCTGGCATCTGGATGAGGCTGAACAACTACCGGAGTGATCATTTTCGATGAGACTCCAGGTGGCCTCATCATATTTTGGTTGAGCTGTGCAAATCTCTCATCCATTTCTTGTTGCGTTCCAGCCAAAGACCTCAAGGCTGCGGCCACCTCTACCATTTTGGATTGGGGTGGTGCTTGGATGGAGCTAGGTCCTCCCGCACCAGGCGGTGGAAGAGGTGGTGGTAATTCCGGTGCCATGTGTTAGCACAAAAGAGCTGACATAATAAATGAGCTTAATACCTTACAGGACCTCTTTCAATGGTGAAACAGCGCCACGCAAGGAGTGAGACCTGGTTCACCACTAGAGTGTGAGGTTAAGCGAATAATGAGGAAGAGACATATTCTCATTCCCACAAACGATGCCAAAATTATGATGCTAGAAACAACACCACCCTTCAAGGTGTTGTAAGCTCAATTCAGTGTTAACAATGGCAGTACAAAGGTATATAGTAGAAGGAGGTGAGGAGAAGAGGATTGGCACAGGAATATAAGTGGTTCAGCCAATCCAGCCTACATCCACCGTGAAGGTGTACGGTTAATATCACTGTATGAGGGCTCTAATGGCCATAGATACAAACTTTCAAGCTTTCTCTCTTTACTGTGTATTTAGACAGAGTTTCAGCTAGGGTTGCTAATTTCGGGATCCTTTACAAGGTAGAGGATGACCTCTATATATAGTGCCTAGGGGGTGTAATGTACCCCCAAGCATGCAATGAACATGTGCGTGAGGATTGAACCAGTATGAGAATGACACCTGGCTGATCTCATGTGGATAATGATGACCTCAATATTCCTTCAAGTGGGGGGAGTGATTCACTTATAACAGACTTATCCACATGTTCCTATCCACCCATATGTGCATAAGAGCTCGTGCCAAGGTAAAGTCTATTGAGCTGTGACGTCGGCCATCTATGAGTGGTCCCAACCTCGGCTTGGAAGAGGACGAGGTGGTGACCTTGGCTCAGTGGGAGAGCTGAGGTAAAGAAATTGTAACGTAGCAAGAACATCGGCTGATCCCCATCCGAGATTGGTCATGATGATGAGATGGAAACCTTGGCCTGAACGAAGTCGAGGTTGCAAGCCTTTGATGACTAGCTGGATAACCGTTCATGTGGATTACGGAGACCTCATTTGTCGAGGTTGCTAGTAACGTCGATCATGGCCGACCTTGCTTAGGACGAGACCGCTGGTGGTGATCTAAGTCCCTTCAATCATCGGCCATCTTCATGGTCGAGGTTGATGTCTCTGAGACGAGGGGGTACATATAGGGCATATCAATAACCTACTAATTTTCAAACAGGAAATTGAACATTTAGACAAAGTCAACATAAATTGAGAAATGATTTGAAAAACTTAAAAGTATATCAACAAAGAAACAAACGTGAACGATAAAAGAAAAGACTTTGAACACGGGTTTCGATTCAGAGGAGATACCTAGAATTCGTGCGTAGTGTAAAACTTTAACATTTTTTATACAAATTATTGCCCAAAAATATCTTGTACGGGGGACAATAGAGGGTAAGAAAGTCATAGTTTGAACACCCTAGAAACATGTCGTGCTCAAATAATTCACGCATTTTAGTCTGAAGGGCGTTCCTTGATTCGAGGCCCATAACATTTGTGATTAGTTCGAGTATGAAATTGGTCATCTAAATTTAACATTTTGCCCATGAAGATTTGTAAGTGACATATTCTTGCCCAAATTGTGTCCATAAGTCATTCTTAACCTCGTAAAACCCTATAAAATACCAAAAATTAACCTTGCACGAGCGATTAACGATGAATATTTAAGGCCATGAGTATACTACGCGAGTTTAACAAGCACGGGGTTTCAAAATTGCGCTATTAACTCGAATTATGTTTATTTTTTCATTTTTCTTCTAAATAACAAAAATGACTCTCAAATCTCTTTATTTATTATATAACGGATCTAGAAGTTATCTTTTTGGGTCTAAATAATACAAACTAATGAACTCATCAAATAATCCCACACATAAACCTTGTTTGTCCCCCAATAAAACTAAATATGAAAATCTAACTCACTTTCATTGGAATCGCGATTCCACTTAGCATATGCATCATGTCGTTAAACCCTTAGGTTACCCTAATGGAGGATTTTGTCTTGTGAGGGTTTGCAGTAAAAATACCTAGGAAATTCAAAAACTTGACTCAATTTACAAAAGTCACACAAGTAATATAACCAATTCTTAAATGAAAATTTCATAAATACAGTACAAACTAATTTTCGTATATTTTGTTTTTAATTGTTTCCTTGAAACATTTAGATTCCCAAAATACAGCTAAAATATATTGTCTGGTAGACTATGGAGAGAAATAAACTCATAGTTTGAACTTTTAGGAAATAGGTCGTATTAAAAAAATCACAAGTTTTGCTTCGAATGGCATACTTAGAAGTCGCATGTAGTGGAAAATTATAACATTTTTATTTTTAATTGTTGTCTTGATGAATTCAGAGTCCCAAAATGGTGAAACATATCATCTATAGCGGAATACGGAGGGAAAGAAACTCATAGATAGAACTTTTGAAAAATAGGTCATATTAAAAAACTCGAAAGTTTTGCTCCAAAGGGTGTACTGAGAATTCACGCGTAGAGGAAAATTATAACATTTTTGTTTCTAATTGTTGCGTTGACGCATTGAGAGTCCCAAAATGGTGCAAAAATATCTTGTATGGCGGACTGAGGAGGGTAAGAAACTCATAGTAAACTCACGGGAAATAGGAAGTATTAAAAAATAAGTTTTTCTTCGAAGGTCACACATAGAAGTCGCGTGTAGTGGAGAATTTATAACATATTTGTTCTTAATTGTTTTGTGGCGCATTCCAAAAATGGTTCAAAAATATCTTTTTATAGGGGACTATAAAGGGCCAGAAACTGATAGTTTAAACTATTGAGAAAGAGGTTATCTTTAAAACATTCACGAGTTTTGCTTCAGAGGGAATATCTAGATGTAACGCGTAATGTAAAACTATAACATTCTTATTTCAAATTGCTACGCTGATGCATTGGTAGTCCCAAAATGGATCACAAATATCTTGTATAGGGGGGACTATAGACCTACCGAAAAAAAGGTCACTTCAAACAATTCACGAGTTTTGCTCTGATGTTCTTATCTAGAAGTCATGCATAATGGAAAATTATAGCATGTTTATTTCCGATTGTTTCCCTGGAGCATTCGGAGTCCTAAAATAGTGCAAAATATCTTGTATGGAGGACTATGGAGGGAAAGAAACTCGTAGTATGAACTCCCGAAAAATGGGTCGTATTAAAAAAACTCACAAGTTTTGGTCCAAAGGGCGTACCTAGAAGTCGTGCATATTTAAAAAATTTAACATTTGGTTTCTAATTTTTTCCCAAACACATTTTCAAAAATGCAAAAATATTAAACAAAAAGTAATTTCCTTTTAAAGATGCGGAATAGAGATATTTCAAACAGATAAACAACTTACAACAAATTTTAATTTCTTTCAAATTAAAATAAACTTAACTCAAAGTGAAATTAAATTAATCAACAAATACATTTTTCACTTTAACATATTAATTCAATTCAAGTCCTAGAAATTTTCCTAACAAAAAAATTAATCCATTTTTGCAATTTTAGGCCAAACCAAATTTTATCAAAATAAAGTTAATGACTTGAACTAAATTAATTAAACATTACCCAAATTAATTTTAGCGCCAAATTAAGCATGAGTAGTGATTTAAACTAAATTTTATCTTTTTACCTAAGCATGCATCTACTGTGAATTTTGCAAAAGATAAAATAAACAAGCCACTACGCCGCGATGTACGAGAAAAAAACCACAACGGGAAAAAATGTCGGGCGGCCCTAGTCTCAAACCCACTAAGTACGGTATTACAAGTACAAGATAGTAAGACTTACAACACGTGACTTGACTCTGTCCAAGCCCCAACGCTCCTTCTGGTACACACCACTGCCTAGCGAATAACCACAGAGATCCACCGATTGAACTTTTCTTGGTCACCGCCACCCGAACAAGGAGCCTTTCTTCAAGTGGGTATGTCAAAGTAAACAAACTTCTTCTTTGTAGGATGTAGAAGTAAACCCAAACAGTCTTCCAATGGTAGAGATAAAAACCGGTGCAAAAACTCCAAGCAAAGTATATATATTAAGGAACTTGGATAAACTAAACAATTGGGTGAAACAAAAGTTTTAAGGATTTTTTTTGAAAAAACAAACACTCAAAATATTGAACTCTTTCTTTTTGGAATTGAACTCTCAAACTCTCTCTTGGTGATTATAGTATGTGAAAAAGTTACTTCCAAAATGTTGGTTCCCGCACATTCTAATTTTGCCAAAAAGTAGTGGGGAAAAGAAGTGGGAAAATCGTCAAAAATGGCCAAAATACCTGTTCCCGCCAAATATCGTTCGATTGACTTTTCGTTCGAATGACATTCTCATTCGAACAACTTTACTAACGATGTTCCAGAGGTGAAAAAGGAATTTCGTTAGAAGTCTCGTTCGAACAACCTGGCAATCTCATTCAAACGAGATGCCGGTTCGTTCGAACGACATAGGAATCTCATTTGAACAACATTCCAGTTCGCTCGAATGACGTGTCAGAAAATACACTATTCATTTTAAGACTAATACTTTTTATGAAAAGTTATAAAAAATATTTTCTGAATAAAACAAAGTCGTTAAAAATTATTTATTAAAATTATAAATTACACCCAATAAATTTCCAACTCGTATATGTCTTCAACTAACACGTCATAGGCTTGGATGGATACACTTGAACACTATCCTATGACTCAAATATTTTTGTTCAAAATTGAGCCAACACTACATTAAGACTCAATCGGAGATTTGTGTCCTTACAAATCTCCCCCTTTGTCTATTCTGGGACAAAAACCAATAAAAATCCTAAAGGGCCGTCAAGCTCTACTACACTTAAACATCCGACCCAAACTTGACTCAAGACCCAAGGATCAATATCTTTGCCGATGAAAGTTTCCATTTAGAAGAATTCCTGCACACTTAAGCAAACTATCAAACGCATAGGGAATATCAAGAATATTAAATGCATATAAAATAAATACTCCCCCAAAATTAATTCTTCCCTTTTTCAAATAAATAACCTACTAAGAAAGACATCTCCCCCTAAGATAAATCTCCCAAACTAAGATATGAGTATAATAGGATTAGATACCATTTCTCCCCCTATCATTCTCCCCCTTTTTGTTCAGGAATAGACAAAGGTGATAGAATTAATAAAACAAAAGTGCATATGAAGCATAGAACATGAAAGCATATAGTCAACAAAAGAATAACTAAACCATACAAACAATAAAGGATACCAACTAAGATGCAAGAAAATGATACCAATATGATACATAAAGTATTAAGCATGTGATATCAACACAGAATGCAACAAGATGTATACCAATTATGAAGTAGAAGCATAGATGGACTAGAAATCAATGCAAAGACAAATAGTATACCTCGTATATGAGTACATAATAAATATCATTAACGCACACGCACATATACTAGGTATAAACACCACACATGACACAAAATACAATAAGTATTTCACACTTGTATGCCAAAAATGTGTCATATTGAAACGGAAGTGTTGGGGTGTGAACTAGTAACAACTAAATTTAGAACCAATCACTTAAAACATGTTCACGGAGTTATCAGTTCATTGCAAACTTCATCATATTTGAATATAACCTCATGTGACAATATAGATTGAACTCAATGAACAAACATACACAATGCATACAAGCCTAGAATTTTGATGATTCTACAAACCAATAGAGTTATGATATTGAAAATACAACTAGGATAAACGGACATTGTGCAGACCGTTGATATACCATCCAATCTCCCCCAATAAGCATATATATATTTTTGAATGAATAGATCTATTAAAACTAGGCCTTGGCAATTATTTTTCTTTTAATGCCATTATTCTTTTAGGCCTTTGGGCCACGTATTTCTTTTAGGTCCAAGTAAACGGTGGCTTACTCGCAAAGGATGATTTTTCCTTTTGGAGCCCTTCCCCGAGCACATTTATTGGTAAAGATCTTTAGTTAGTGGTCATGGTTGTGGACCGTGGCCTATTACGTGACAAAATTGCCTCCTTTTTCCCATTATAAGGTTCACGATTGGGTTATGATTTTAAACCATGATTAAATTGAGGTATAGATCCCCCTTAGATGTGGTCACATACATGGTTGTGGTCAGGAATCAATGGTCATGATTTTGGACCATATCCAACGTGGTCACGATCCAAAATCGTGACCACCCTCCCCTGACCATGTGCAGTTTATAGTGTAGTACAGAGGTAAATTGCAATAGAATTATTATACTCATTTTTCCCTTCTTAGTTATATTTTCTTATTCCAGTTTCCAAAACAAATTTTACATCTTGTCCATTGTCTCTTCAAAAATCTACACCAACAGTAAAGATCGTGAAATCGAGTATTTTATTCTTAAAAAGTCACATATGATCACGAATTATAATGAAGGTAATATGAAAGGGTCTGGATTCAATAGTTTGATTCGTATATTAGATTAAACCAAAGCATTTAAAATTTAGTCAAATTTTATCTCCATTAGCATGCGAGTGTTCGTGTAATTAGGTAAACTAATTTGTAATTCCAACAAACACAATAAAACATGCAAACCCATAAATGAGGAAAAATCCCTTTTAACGGAAAAAACCGTTATTCAACACCGTATAGTAGTTACAAGATGAAACCAACTTACAAACTACTTAGAACATTAAGTATGACGCGTAAGATCTTCAATTACATCTACAGAATATGACCCAGTCCAGAGCCATCCACAAGAACCGATCTTCCCTCGATCTCTACCGATTAGCCTTCGTCTTCTTATTCAGTAATAAAACCTCGGTTCCACAAGTTCAGTATTAGAGTGAAACTCTACAAGGGTTTTTGGATAGGTTTATGGAAAGCTAGGGTTCTTAAAAGATCAAAAATCGCACCTGTGCGTTTGATTTGTAAAGAAGGGTCTTGAATTTGGAAATAAAAAATGAAGAACTTTGGAAAAGATCTGGGTTTTTCATTTTTGCCAAAGTTATTTTTGTTTTGTGATCTGAACATGTATTTATAAAAAAAGCTCAAAAATAGGTGGTAGGTTGTTCGAATGAATTGGAAGCTGGTTTGAACTAAAAAGAGATTTTGTTTGAACCACACTGAGTTCTATTTAAATTAAAGTCCTTTTTCGTTGGAACCTGCTTCAAACATGCTTCAATAAAAAGCGATTTTCCTTGACAGAGATTTCACGTGGGAAGCTCGTGGGATGATCGTTTGAATGAGAAGCTAAACTTGTTCGAATAAGATCAAATCTCGTTATAATGACAACATTAATAATTTATTTTATTTTAAATTCCTTTTTATAAAGAGCCTCGAGTATTTTAACAAATAAGAATACCATATAACGAAATGTAAATATCTCAGAAACCAATACGTCACATATACCTCCGTCATGATGATCATGATGATGATGATGGAACCGTAAAAGTAATGCAATCACATAAATGAGTCTTGATGATATCGTGTCACTTTGATTGAGTCTTCCTGTGATTGTGGAGATATCATGAGAATCTTGTTTGACGATTTATAATGGAATAGGCCAAATTAAATAAAATCTAAGTACATTGAGCATTTATAAAAAAAAATCTCGTACGAATCTCCCCCTTTAGCTATTCTGGTCCAAAACAAAGTTGAAACCGAATTTCAATAATAAACCCTCTACAACAATGAATCATAATGTCTTCCCAACCCTAGAAATGGAATTACATTTGAAAATTTCTCTTTAAACAAACTTGTTTTACCTTGAATATTTGTCTTCATCTTGTGTAGTACATTGGATACTCATTAAGGCGAAGGACACCTACACACATGAAACAAAGAAATATACTATGAACGCATTAGAGTTTTGAGCAAAAAATAAAACTCCCTCTCAATTGATTCTCCCCCTTTTTGTTAGTAACATACAAAAGAGTATAAACTAAGAATTAATAATATGCATCACGAAAAAAGAATTATATCATCACAAAGATAATCAAGAAGCACGAGTAAAGATAATCATAATGGCACAACTATTTTTGAATTTTTAAAAAATTTCATGTATAGTGTATAAAAAGTATATATGAGTACAAAAGTGATACAAGATCACCATGTAATAACATTAAAATACCCAAATTATTAAAAGGATAATGAAATTGCGTGAACAATCTCGATAAGAAAATCAACACTAGCATATATGACATAGGTGCAAGAAGTCATGAGACACTTCTAAGGAAAGAACTTCAATGACAAACTTAGGTGTAGAAATATTGAACTCAAATGAAATTGACTAAATTTAATCAATAATGATGTGAATTTAAATGATTCTCACACCAATAACGCCAAACTATTCAATGCTTTTCAAAAAAGTGCATTATGCAAACCCATTGGTCTTTTTACTTTATAACTCCCTCAAAATCTCACATATATGTGTAGTCACTCGCAAATATTTTTAAAGAAATCATAATTCTATTATATAGCTAAGCACTAATGAATTTAAATGACATTGTCCATGGCACTTCTATTTTGTGTGTTGTTAATCTTGTTGGCTCTTTTCTTCGCTGGTACTGGTTTTTAATGCAAAGGCAAAGGCAATTCTTTTCCTTCTGTAGCCCCTCTCCATTGCTTAAAATACACCAATCAAATTCGAGAAATAAAATCCGTGTAATGGTTCTTATAATCACAATTTATCTCTTTTTACACTTGCTTCATTATTAGGCATGATTGAGATGAGAACACCGTATTTTATATATGATAAGTAAGCACAATGTCCAAAAAGTTTGTGCATGTGTGAAATAAAGGTGACAATGAGTATAACGTATAGAAAGTAATGATCAATACTAAATGTAATGAATATTCACACATTATTAATCACATTATCGAAACAAAGTCATGTCTCAAAGCACTATGAAAAAGTCACATGGGTGATATGAATGGGTGATCGAAATATTTAAATGTTCATCCATATAAGGTCAAAAATCAAATTACAAAACTCTTTTTGTCTTTTTTTAAAAACTTTGTCAAAATATAATCTTTTTGTGATTTCTAAACTTATTCTAAAAATATAAAACTCTATCTATATTTTTTCAAAAATATATGAAAAAGAAAATATATCAATACAATAATGGCATAATGATAATACAGTCTAGAAAAATGAATACAAGATATGAACATGGTAATTATCTAATGTCAGATAAAAGATAACTCATTCAACATTGCAAATACCTAAAGACTTCCTAAGATCCTCAAATCAAAGTGTATATAAAGGTTTTGTAAAAATGTTAGCCAATTGGTGTTTGTGTAACACCCCGTATTTTTATTACTTTTAAATTATGCATGTGTGAATAATTTAATTAAAATTGGAAAGCAAACCAGACGTAAATAAATATTAGTTAGCGCGATGAAGGATTAATATTTATAAGTGTAAATATTACTTGGTTAATAAGTTATCAATACTGAGAACAAAATATAATATGTCGTAGGTGAGTGACCCGACAGTTGAAGGTATTTCATTTGGGGCACACGGGCTGAGTCATATATGGTATAAAATATGTAATTATATGAAAGTTGTATATAGGTGACTCAAATGGTTATTTTGAGTGCATCTATGGCTTGGGATAGGTCGAAACAGTCAAAATTATGTACTCGGGTGAGGGCATTTAAGTCATTTGTAACCTTAAGTTAGCCCTAAGTCCAAATATTAAAGGTTATAATCAATTGTTTAGAGTGTTAGGTTGGTGAGAACACACTATTAGAGAGAGGAGACACTTACTGTTTCAAGAGAGGGAGAAGGATAAGGAGAAGAAGAAATCAAGGCTAGTGACTTCAAAAGTCACCATTATTCCATTCAATCAATAAATCGAGAGAAGACAAATCCATTTACCATCATCAGATCCCAGAGAATTTAGATCATCTTCAGGGCAAGTGTTCAAACTTACTTTTTTTTATGTAGTTATCATATTCATGATATCCTATGTTGACTCTTAGTACAATAAGTGGATTGTTGGTGGATTCTTAAGGATTAAACATGGGTTTTATTTGAGAATGTTATTAGAGATTTCTTATCTTCGAGTTGTATACGATATATGATTGTATTAGTCTTATAAACATTGAATCTTGTTGGGTTTAAATTAAAGAACAAGTGTAATGAATAATCTAGGGCTTTCATGAGAATTTAAGGATATAATCTTATTAAAAGTTGAATTGATGTTGTTTTTAGTGATTCTTTAACACTGGAAACCATTCATATATAATCATATGTTGATTGGACAGGTTAGATTATCATTTGGTCGAGTTTTATAAAGCTTGAGTTAAATAAAAATAGAGTTTTTCCATCATGAACATGGACAGGTTGTGTTCTTCCAGAATCGAACCGTTTCGGTTCCTCGACCAAATCGATTCGGTGAGGGGATCCAGTTCGATCCCTTAGCCGAACCGGTTCAGTGACCTATAAAAATGTTACTTTTTTGTTTTATGTGGTTTTCGGAATCATTGATAAATGGTGAGTTTTAAAATTGGTTTGTGAATGATGTGGGACTTCTGAAATTTCAGAAGACTTGTTATTAAGTTCAAGGTTTAGGCATAGAGATTACTTGAGCGCTTGGTAGATAATATAGAGATTTAAGGGTAATGAAGAATTTTCGGGATTTGAATTGGATTACGACAAGTTTAGGCTAGAACTCGGAGTTTGAGAAAAGTTAGATTGGTAATGATATAATTTCAATGAGTAGTGAATGATCACTTAGAATCCTTCGGGTAATTGGGTGAGACGCGAGAAGGTATTAAAAGACTCGAAAAAGAGAGATATTAGTACTATTATAAGTACATGTTAACGTATACATATTATGTGTATAGGTTGTGTGTACCTAATGTTTGTGCTATGACTTTGTACTTAAGGTTAACCACTTATCCTTGTTTGTGTATGGTAGTGTGGCCGGTGATTTAGGTGACTCTGTCCGCCTCCATTGTGTGTTATCATTTAGGGTTTGATAGTGAGATTCCGACCCTATTATCAAGGATTGAGTGCATGATGTACATGGACTTAATGGAATACTAGGGACACATCGGGAGTTCCTGCTCAAGGATGCAATACTTATATATATATATATATATGTGTGTGTGTGTGTGTGTGTGTGTGTGTGTGTGTGTGTGTGTGTGTGTGTGTGTGTGTGTGTTTGTGTGTGTGTGTGTGTATTGGTAGTAGTAGTGATAGGTAATGTCTTTATCTATATCCAATATAAATAAGAGGAACGTGAAAAAATCCTTCATTATTAACATACAGCTAATGGATAAATAAAATGTTGGTACGTATCGTATGGGAGATACAGGTGGACTAAGTGTTAGAAGTACGTAAGTGTAAGATGGTAGTTTAGATTAGATGGAGGCGTAACCTCTTTTCAGTACAGTAATGATAAGTTAACTAACTTCACTTATTGATTAACTATAAGACACGCAAGCACAACTTACTGAAGATAAACTCAATTTGAACTCACAAATCACCCGTGTATAACTCAGAGGACAATAACAAACTTAGAAGTAACTCATTTGGAGGGAGAGAGAAGTAACCACCCTAGATACACCTTGGCAGGCAACCAGAACACCCCAACCACCCTATAAGATCTCTATCAAGTGTTAAAGCGTCGTAATAAATGACAATGGTGGGTGAGTAAATTATCTGATTCGTAATAAAATCTATATTCGATGTATATTCTCTTTAGTAATAAGTTCTGAACTCTCATAAAGAACAAACGTTCCCCAGAGATGGTTGAGGTCCTTAAATAGCCCCACACCACTCCCGGGGTAACTCAGTGATTAATATATGTGAAAGACATCCCTCATACTTTATGTCACAAACATTAAATGTCTGATGCACTAGTTAGTTCCACGTCATGAACATTAAATGCCAAGACATGCCTTTTGCCTACCCACTGTGTGTCAGGGGGCTGTCGTCACAGAGGTGGCTCACCAACTGTCTAACAGCCCCAAATACCATGGTGGTTTACTCAAGTGCATATTTGACATTGCCTAGCTAGCTAGTGACATCACATAAAGTAGATGTGACATTAAGTAGAGGGTTATTTGGTTCACAACTCAACACCTGATGGAACCCAAGGCTGCTCTGCCCAAGATTCCACAGTTAAGGTCTTTTGGTGTTTTACCAGGTGTATCTAAGATGGTCAGGACAAGCCCCAATGGTGCCTCACTTCTCAATCCTCCAAATAGAGTCCCTTTAAAGTTTCCACGACGAGGTCTTTCGATAGAGCATGAAAGCTCTCCCAGGTTCTGCCAAGCCTGATCTCTTGCGAGTACCGTTCGACCTCACACTAAAAATCGTTATACTCATTACATCATTACAATCATTATAGCTCATAGTCAATATAAACAAAGGTAAAATATCACTAAGTAACACACTAAGCTGCCTCGTTGAGAAGCTTGAGCTACCACGCTGGGCTGCCTCGCTGAGCTACCTCATTGAGCTGCCTTATTGTCTTAATCCCAAAAACTTTTTTTATTGGGGGGATTATCTCTAATCTTAAGATTACCTTCAAGCCCCCTCTACATTTTCCCCTTCATGGGGAGATTTGTTATTGAAACAAGAAATGTCTGCACGAAAACTTCTCACTCCAATGAACCTTCTTTGGGTGAAAAAATTCTGGCATCATTTCCTTTATTATAACCAACTATGGTTAATGCCTCCAGGAAAAAGTAAAATTATCCCCGGTGTATGTGAGTCGAAGCGCTGTGGCTTATTGGCGCTTTGGAAAAGGGACATCGCAACTTTTTCCTGTTAGTGAGTTTCAACCGTTTTGGCTTCACTATTTGAAATTCTCCCGATAGACCTACTAACTTTCTCAAATACTCGTTTTGACTTTGGGGAAGTGAAACTCTCCCGTTTGTGTTGCTGTGGAGTATAGTTGTAGGCAAGTGAGTTTTTCGTTAGGATTGCCCCTATCATTGAGACTTGTGAGATTCTCCCTTGTAACGTTTTGCCATGTTCGAAAAAGTGGAAATTCTCCCCGATGTAGCTGAGTCATAATTAAACAACGATTGGACTTGTGGCGAGGGGACATCATAGCATTTTTGAACCATTGGGAAAGCTTCTTTATTGCGAGTTATTGGATATGTCTGACAAAAATTTTGGTGCCAAAACTCAAACTTTCCTAGGAAGAAAACCATTTATTATCCCCATGTGTCACTTCATTAATGATGTGTCGTTGTCTTTTCAACTGTCAGGACACTTCTCGGAGTTCCACTTGTCTGTTTGAAGTGATTATAGGCGGCTTTGCACATGTGGTGGTGGGAAACTCAAAAGACGGGTTAAAAGAATTCAAACGGCTATTTCTCAAAACACTTCTCTTTTCTTCGTCTTCTTTGAACTTCTATCTACTCTATAGGGAGAAACTCTGCCAAAACTCTATTTTTGCCAAGCTTTTCTCCTCATTCCTTTCCTCTTCAGTCATCCTCGTTTTCTAGCCACTCCATTATTATTTCTCTGGTTCATTTTCTCAGATTTTCTTTGTACTTCACTGTCATCTTTAGTGGCCTCCTTAAGCAATCCTACTACGTTTTCCACTAATACTCCACCTGCCACCCCTGTTGCCACCACTAGTGCCACCGCCCTGGATATTGCTCGTCAAGAGAAGCTAAGTTTTTACAACCAGTCTCCCATCTTTACCGAGGGTGACGAGTTCTCTGATGCATGCAAGGCCTGCCATTTTTTAGCCAAGTACGACCCTTTTCTGCTAAGTGATGAAGACAAAGATTCATCCAAGTGGGGATTTCTTCCTCCAGAGGGGACTCTACATTTCTAGTTGGATCATGGAGATTTCCCTTACTCCCAGATCGATTACGAAGCACCTGGGGGATCGCTAACTCATTTTGTTTCCTGGCACGCACACATGCAGAGCTTTCACGCTGCAGCTCTTACGAAGGTTAGTCTTCTCCAACCTAGCTGGTTTACGGAGTTCACTCTTTCTAAGCACAACGCTGCACTCAAAGTGTTGGTTTCCAGATGAAAGGTTATAACTCGCACATTCTTCACTGCCTGGAGGGGAGTTCACCATTTCATTGAAAGATGTTTATGAGCTACTTGGGTTCGAGCCCATGGGTGAGTTCACTTATCATGATGAGTCCTTGGACGCTGAAGAGACCACTGACCGAGCTCAGCTGGATCGAATTTGTCACCGTTGCACTGGGTTTTACAACAAGGGTACTTTTACTCTCCTTATTAGCTATTTTTTTAAAGTTCCTACTGCAAAGGACGTCACTGCTATTACGGGCCAAGGTAAAGGTACATCTTTGGAACTACCAACATATATTCTTATACTTTTATCACATTTATTCTTAACTGGAAAACCCAATGACCAGCCCAGGATGGACCTTATAAACATTTTTAGCCGTTTGGCCAGGGGTTTTAACCTTCCTCTGGCCACCATTACTTTTGGGTCCCTCTATACCTGGCTGGATCGAACCCGCCATGACATGGCACAATCCCTTGGTCGTTATGACTTGACCAATTTTGTAAATACCGTTATCTTAACGGGTTTCCTCTATACCTGCTTTCTTGCCATTACTGCCAAATTTGTCCCTTATCCCGTGATCCATGGCATTAAACCCCCATGCCTCTTATGCTTCCATAAAAAATAGAGTCGAAAAGAAATAGTGAGAGTTTTTTACCTTTTCGATTTCATTATCATGAGGCCATACAAAGAATCTACCTTCACCCATACTTGGAATTTTTTTCCTTCTACATCTAGAACGGTCACTTTTGTTCCAGTTATAGAAGATCCTTCATAGGTCGTGGTACTTTTGTTAATTCCCGGGTTTCTTCCTTCATTCACTGAATTATTATATACTTCTGAAGCTTATAACCCCGATAGGTGAAGTAGGCAGTTCGGGTGTGATCAGGGGGATCCTCGACCCGTGTTTCACTTAACGAATAGGAAGGCTACTTTTGATGAGGCTTGAACCCTCTACCTTTCTACAGCGGTACTTGGCGTGACCTCTATTATGGATGGTCGAGTCACCCTCCCAAATGCTACCTGGAAAGGGGACGTTTCTACCTCTTTCGCCACCAAATTTCAGTTGATGCAACTGGCCATGATTCGTGAGTTCATACAAAGTCCCCCCAGTATCCCCCAGTTCTTCTGAATTAGCATCTCAGCCCGAGGTTCTTCTTCCCCTCGTTCTAGCTGCAGAAAGTACCACCGAGGTAACACATTCTTAATCACTGTTAAGTCTTACTTCTTCTCTCTTTTCCCCCTTTTTTCTATTTACCACATTGAACTTTGATATTTTGGGATGCCTTAGGTCGAAATGGCATCTTTATTAGTTAACATTATTCTTCCTGCTATGTTGACGAGACCCATAATTGCAGTTCTCCTCTCCAGTGCCATAACTAAGGTAAGTAAAACTTATAGATATTTCTCCTTTCTTCTGTATTTACTCCCCATTCCTAACACATAGCTTCATTTTCACAGTTTTCTCCGGACCTTGTCCCACCAACTTCTCTTGGTGGTCTGCCTATTCCTAAGGCCAGCGTTGATTTTTCTACCCAGTATGGTGGTTCTTCTGCATCCACTACAGTTGGATCATCCCTTAGAGGTCAAACACCTTCTCCAAGCGAGACTACTCCCATGTTGGCCTTAGTACCTTTTATTGGCGTAAGAGCTTCAGCACACATTGAACTTCCCATCGTTGGGGGTTCTATGGGGGCTTTCGAGAAGACATCTTTGCCTTCAAGAGTTCCCCCCGTTACATCTTCCCTGGTGGCTCCCGTTATGTCTCCAGCTATTGCTGAGGTATTTCTCTACTTTCTCTTCCTTTCTCGTTGTTTGTCCTTTACATGGAAATGCACAATCTAGAAGGATCTCTTTTTCAAACATTCAAACTCCACCAGTAATGGTGACTTAATAATGAAAATCACTTGTTAAGATTCGTTTTGTAACATCCATCTCTAATGATGACACCCATAACGGTGACTTAACAATGACAACAACTTGTTAATATTTGTTTTGTAACATCCACCTCTAACGGTGACACCCATAACGGTGACTTAGCAATGACAACAACTTGTTAAGATTTTCGCCAAACTCCACCAATAATGGTGACGTAATAGTGATAAACACCTGTTAAGATTTTCATTAAAACTCCACCAATAATGGTGACTTAATAATGATAAACACTTGTTAAGATTTTCGTCAAAACTCCACCAATAATTGTGACTTAACAATGATGAATATTTGTTAAGATTTTCATCAAAACTACACCAATAATGGTGACTTAACAATGATAAACGCTTTTTAAGATTTTTGTTAAAACTCCACCAGTAATGGAGACTTAATAATGATAAACACTTGCTACTATTTTTTTTCGCAACATCCACCTCTAACGGTGACACCTCTAAATGTGACTTAACAATGACAACCACTTGTTAAGATTTTCGTCAAACTCCACCAATATCGGTGACTTAATAATGATAAACACTTTTTTAAATTTTCGTACTCATTACCTATTTTAAACGTTCGCAGGTTTCTAGTGAATCTATTCGAGCTGGAGAGACGTCTCTCCCAATCCTTTCGCCTACTACTTTGCCCAATCGGGAGCCGGCTATTCCAGAAGATTCTAGTCCTAATGACCAGGGTTCCACAATGGGTACTATGGCTGATAGTGAGTTTGGCTGTGAGCTTCCTCCACCCGCCTTAGCTCACCATGAGTACTACCTCATGGTCCTTCAACATTATCCTCAGATGTCTGCCAGGTAGGGGTGGAAATTTGGGCATGAACACGACAACACGACACGACCCAATATGAAATTGACATGAAATTAAAATGGCTTGTCGTGTTCGGGTCATGTTCGGGCCAGGTTTTTTGACCCACTAGCGGGTCGTGTCGTGTTTGTGTAAAAAATATGACCCGAAATTGGCTCAAAATTGGCTCGTTTCAGCCCAATTGCAACACAATAAGAAAATAATCCAATTGTATCCCAATTACAACCCAATTGTGTCCCAATTAGCCCAAATAAAGAACTCCATCTTGTGTAAAAAAGAATCCATCTTTAATTAGCCCAACGGGTTATCGTGCCTGGTCGTGTCAATCGTGCCAAATTGGCTTAATTTTTTTTATCGTGTTACTCATGTTGGGTCGTGTTCGTGCCAGCAAAAAAAAATAAGCTAGCGGGTCGTGTCGTGTTCGTGCCAGATAAAATTATGTCGGGTCTTGTCGGGCTATACCCAAACATGACCCATTAGCACGAATTGCCACCCATACTGCTAGCCACCATTTAGTTATTTAACAAATTGCCATCCATCATCCTAAAACTTTCACTGTTGACTGCCTTCATTCGAACATTTTAGTGATGAGTCTCAGACTTCAAGGAATGGTGATGGTAGTCATGGATTTACTTAGAACCCCTACTTCTAATGTCACTAGGCCCCTGATCAGTCAATTTCTAGGCTATTTAAAGGAGTTGGGTAGAGATTGCTTTCAATTCAAATGGCTGATTGGACACTTTAAAACTCTAAAAACCCAACAGTTGGAAGGCCAGAGGGAACTGTTGCTGCAGCATCGAGAGGCTCAACGAACTGAGGGAGCTAGACTGGCTGAGCTAGCATCCATACTAGAGGTTGCTAATAAGAAGATAGAGGACCTCAAAGAAACTCTTCGTGTAGAAAAGATAGAACGAGAGGAGCTCCTTATCGAGCGGGCGCAAGTTCAAACTAGGCTGTATGTTTCTGTTAACGCTGAACGGTCATGCCTGAAAGCTTCTTCGGGGTTGCCTGGAGATTTTTTTGCTGCTCCATACCTGTGGTTCCTCTTGGGCTAGTGAAAATAGTTTTTTTTCATTTGCGTAGGTTCTTCCTTATGTAATTCTTGGGCAATAGCTCCGAATTTTATAATGTCCCAACGTTTATGAATGAGAAGGAAAAAGTGTTGTATATTTTTTTCTATGCCCTTTCATTGTTCTATGACTACTTTACAAAAGTTACCAAACTCTACCATTTTTCATCTTCATTCATATTGCAATAAAATACATCCTTTTTAGGAACAACGGCTTGCATATTCATAACAAAACCACTAGATACAACGGTGATCCCAAGTTAATTACTCATACATGATAGACCTTCTACCATTTACTGTTAATCTTGAATGATTTGTATTCTTTTATCTTAGAAAATAAGTAATAACTTTAATCATGAACCTCCTTTATAATGAAAGGTCCCTCCCAATTTGCTGCAAACTTAGGTAGAGGAAGCCCCCTGATGTGCTTTATTGCTTCCTTCAAAATGAGGTCTCCCTCCAAAAACTTTCTTGGTCTCACCAAGTTGTCATATGCCCTGGAGAGATGCTTCATGTACATGTGAAAGTGATGCATCGCATTATATCTATGTTCGTCCAATGCTTCCAACTGCATATGTCCATTTTGAGGTAGCATGCTACTTCGCAAGTCATATCGGTAAAGGGAACTTCTAACTCCACCAGGAGAATCACTTTAGCTCCATAAATAAGGGAGAATGGAGTATACCCTATGGGCTTCCTTTTGGTTGTTCGATAAGCCCATAATACAGCTGATATCTTGTCATCCCACGATCCTGGGAAATCCTCCATCGTTTTGGCCAAAATGTTAACCAATATTTTGTTAATTACTTTGGTTTGACCGTTTCCCTTCGGGTATATCACCATGAAGGTATGATGAATGGTAGAGTATTTGTCTGTCAACATTGTTACTTTTGAATTAATGAAAGGAGTTCCGTTATCAGAGAGAATAATCTTTGGAATCTTAAAATTACAAATGATATACTCCCTGATAAAGTTGGCTACTACTCTCGGAGTTGCTCTTCTCAGTGGTATCACCTCAACCCACTTTGTAAAGAACTTCGTTGCCACTATTTTCCAAATCTTCCCCTACTAGGTCAAACGCCCAAGTGTGGAAAGGATACGGAGTTTCTAGGGAATGAAAGTCCATCGATGGGGCATAGATCATATTTCCATGCAGTTGGCAAGTTTTAGACTTTTGAACAAACTCTCTGGAGTCTTTTTCCATCATTGGCCAATAATAACCCAATGTCATTAACTGATCGTATAACTTTGCCCCTCCTATGTGAGCTGGGTCATGAGCTTATTTTAGGACTTCGGCTGCTTCTTCCTTTGTGATGCAATGCAATGGTCTATTAAAGTACCCTCTTCAATATATTTATCCCCCTTCAACATAGAACCTTGGGGACCTTCTTTTGAGTCCCATCGCATCAATCTTTTCTGTTAGGATAATTCCATCATTTATGAAATCAATATAGGGCTACCTCCAATCTAGTTGAGTTTCAACAAAATGGAACTTAGCTGCCTCGAAGAAAAGTTGACACTTGTCACATTTTTGTTGTAGCTCTACTACGTCCTGCTTCATCCTGGGCTAGAAGATCCATCTATTTGAATTCTTCTGTAAAGAGGGATTTCAGTTGTTTCGTAGTGCTCTTTATGTGTCTTATTTAATCTTCATTCTTCTTCTTCTGGAATGATGCATCTTGATAACCATCCTCCTGCATTCTTGTAGTAGAGGTTTCCCTGATTTGTAAAATATTGGGCCACCTCCCTCAGCTCCATCTTTCCTTCTCTAGACTCCAAATGCTTCCTAATCACTCCCCTCTAGTCAGAATCATCTTCCATCGGTAGGATTGACTATACCATAGAGGGAGCTAATCTCCCTCGGATGACCACCGTAGTTGAATTTTCCTATATAATCATATTTTTGGCAATAGTGGCATAGGCATTTGGATGGTGATTCATCGTTCTTGGATGCCTCTTGGTCTTTATCTGATGGAAGTGGTTGAGAAGCCTTTGAATGATCATTCTATAAGGGGCCAAACTGAGGTACTTCAACGCATATTCCCCATTCACTTACTCAATCACCAAGTTCGAATCACTCTTGATGCAAAGTGAATGAATGTAATACCCCGTATTTTTATGGCTTTTAAAATTGGGGATTTATTAAATTTAATTCCGATATTAATTTAATATTAATCCGGCATTTTATTTTAAATATTTACTAGCATGACGAGAGTTAGTAATTATTGGGAATTTGTTGAATATTACTGGATGAGAAGAGTAATACATGTGATTGATTTTATTAAAATTGTCACGAGTGAATAAAATGGCAATTATGGAAATTTAAATCCTAACGCGCCTGTGTCGTGTCAGGACTAAATTATTATTATTAAAGTGAATAAATTATAAGTCCTCTGTATATTCTTTTTGAGTGTGCCAAAGTGTTCGGAAGGGTCGAGATAGTCAGAAAAGTGTACTCGGGGGTTTAGTTTGGGTCTCGAGGCGTTTTTAGGCCTAATTGACACCTGGGAGGATATTTTAGACATTTGGTATTTTTGGGTAATTAAACCCACGAATTTTCTTAGTATTTATTATCCATTTAAAGTTGTCTCTTGGGATTAACAAACACAAAACCTAAGCCAACCATTAGAGTAGAAGGTGAAGTGATTAGAGAAGAAGGTGAAGAGATTTGAGAAGAAGGTGAAGAGATTAGAGAAGAAGGTGAAGAGATTTGAGAAGAAGGTGAAGTGATTAGAGAAGAAGGTGAAGAGATTTGAGAAGAAGGTGAAGAGTTTTTCAAGCAATCCAAGGCCTAGAACTCACCCGATTGCGCGCCACCACCAGAATGTAGATCGCATGACGAGGAACGCATCCATATAATTTTCATCAACAAATTATACCCTTGAATCCAAGGCAAGTATCTATCTTGCTAAATTCCAAGTTAATATACCTTCCATGTTAGTCTAGGAATGAAAATCATATGTTTTAATGGAATAATTATATATTTTGGAAGAGAATTTATATGTGTTGTAGGGAGAACCCATGTAGTATAAAATCTTGATCATATGTAGAGGATTACCCATGAATTTATTATAATATTTGGGAAGAAAATCTTGATTAAATTAGAGGGTGGTGATTAATCATGCAAAATTTAGTTTTATAAAGAGATTTGAGATTAAACCCCTTTTTGATTGATTCGTTGAGGATTTATTGATGTCGTTACGTTAGAACTTGTTAATGTACATTGCTTATACACTTGGATTACTTTGATGGGAGTTTGGGATGAAATTATAGAGGTTTGGAGGGGTTAAAATGGTTGAACCCGTAGGTTGAATATTGCAGAAAACTGGGCAAGAAATTCTTGATCAATCGATCAACTCAATAACATCGATCGACCCCTCCTGGAAAACTGCATATTTTCCCCCTTTTTGTTTACTCCGGTTAAAATTCTTAGGAAACCTTGATTATCATTGATAGAGTATAATGGGTTATGAAGATGATCAATAGGGTCTAAGTAGACTCCGTTGAGTGAAATTAATTTGAGATGAAATTTTGGGTTAACGGGGAGTTATTTATACTTTGGGAATTGTGCGTACGTTTACTAAAATATTGAGACTCGTGAAAGATTTAGACTAGAAGGTAAGTAAGGGTATACATATTGACAATATTTATTTTTGTATATGTAAACAAGTTTGAAAAATGTACAGGTTTTTTGGGGATGCCAAAAAAATAGAACTTTATATATATATATATATATATATATAAATATATATATATTTTATTTGTTCACTGTCAAAAACTATGACCAAATATAATTTTTTAGATAAAACAAATTATTGGTCACGGTCCAAATCATGACCAACAGGGTGATCAATAATAACAAAATTGATTTGGTCATTGTCTAATACCGTCATCAACAGCCCAATAAAAATAAAATATATTTAGTCACAGGCCATAACTATGACTAATAGAGTGACAAGTATGACTAATAGAGTAATAAGTAAATCTTAAATTTTTTTGGTCACGATCTAGAATCGTGAACAATACGCTGACCATCATAAATAACATGTAACTGTGACCAAGACTGAGACCAATTAAAATTGTCACACTGGGGGTCACAGTTTCGAATTGTGACCCCAAGTTTGACATTTTAATTGGTCACGGTCTTGGTCACAGTTTGGACCGTGACCTCTAGTGGTATGGTGGTCATGGCTTTGGAATGTGACCCACCTCATCCACTATGGACATAAGTATGGAATGTGACCTCCAAATTTGTCATGCTTGTTCAACTTTTTCAAGTTTATATATGACTTGTGGTCACAAAATCAATAAAATACATTTTAAGTGCCTCATATGATCCACCTCGTTACGACTATATATAAAAATATCGTCGAAATAGATAACAACAAATTTATCGATAAATGGTTTGAGAATCTAATTTAAAAGTTGAATGAAGGTACCATGAGCATTCAAAAAACTGAACGGTATAACCATCCACTTGTATAATCCTTCTTTCGTCTTGAAGGTGGTCTTCTATTCATCTACACGCTGAATTTGAAAACACTACGTAGGTCAATTTTGGTGAAGAACTTATATGCTTCCATCATATCCAACATGCCATCGAGCCTTGGGATCAGAAATCTTTATTTTACTGTGATCTTATTGATGGAGCGATAATCTATGCACATCCTCTAACTTCTATCCTTCTTTGACACCAGCAAAATAAGAATAACACAAGGATTCACACTTTCCTTGAGTAGTACTTTTATAATAGCTATTCAACGCGTTACTTCAAAATATCGCGCTCCTTAGGATTCATCCTATAATGTTGCAATTTAGGTAGATTGGTCTCGCGCAACAAATCAATATGGTGTTGTATGTCACCCATAAGTAATACGGTAGCTTTGTGGGAATCAGATCTTGAAATTCAACCATAATTGGTTGCTGAATCTCGGAGATTGGTGTAGCTTCTCCAATCTCTCCCTTCATAATCAGTTGTATTCCCTATTTCTATTCCTTTATCAACCCTCAAAACTCTCGCTCCGCTAATGTTAGGAATTTATCCCTCCACTATTGAAACTCTGGATACAATTTCTCTTTTATTTGTTAGAAGGACAACCTTCTTCTCTTGTCGTAAAGTTTGGTACGTGTTATCCTTTTCGTTATGGGTGGCGTCTAGACCATATTACCATGATAAATGATCTTATCTTTGTATACGATAAGTAATACATGGCAATCATCCTTGTCTACAACATCAGAAATGATCTTATCTTTATAGTGATTTCCAATTAAGAAAGGAACTTGACATACCTCTACTACAAGAAGTTTTGATCCTTTATTGATCCAATTAATTCTATACGGCGATGGGTGTTTCTCAATCTGCAACTGTAGGGTCTTAACAAGTGCTTTGGACACAATATTCTCGTTGATTTCACTGTCCACTATTGCATTGCACATTTTTTTTATCGTGCAACGAGTTTTAAATATGTTATGGCCTTGATAACCAACTTCCTTATTTATGCCCTGTAATAACCTCTGCACCACACAAGCCACATGTTCCTCATCATCATGCCCTATGATCTTTGCCTCGTCATAATCTTCTTCTAGCGGCTCATATTCTTCCCCTTTTGTGTTATCAACCACATTTATTTGTGGCCTTATACTCGTGACATGTTTTCTAAAAACAGTAACATTTAATCGTTCTAAGATAAGTGTACTAGCTAAGGTTAGGTCGGTTTACTTCAACTAAGGATTTTGTTGACAACGGAATCACAAACGTTAGCTCGAGATTAAAACAGTATTGCCGGTATAAACTTCCCTTTTATCTATTGATCCTGCATATGATACTTTAGCGTCGATGCTCGTATGCTTTATCGATCTCGTCGACTGAGCATCCAACTCGGCTGTAATATTGGTTGTTTCTAATATACTCCACATGGTGCAAGGGATAATATAACCACAAATATCTAGTCGCAATCCTTTTATAAATTTGGCTATTTTTTGGCTCTTTATCTTAGTCAAATTGTTCAGTGCGTTCAGTGATAATACTCCTCCGTATAATCGATGGTTGATCGCGTTCCCTACCAATAGTTTATATATTATTGATACAACATTTGTTCATGGTCCGTATGTAAGAATCTTAGTTGCATAAGTATTTTCATCTTCAACCATGTTTTAACAAGTCATTTCACTTGACGCCTTTTATTTCACTGCATTTGGTCCCACCAAGCTGACGCGCCTCCTTTCAGTTTGTAGTTTAGTAATTTAAATTGCCTATTTTTAGAGATATTAATGATATCAAAGAAACTTTTCACCATAATTATCCAATCAAGAAAATCCTTAATATGAATATGTCCATTAAAATGTGAAATATAAATTTTCAACTTATATTTAGGAATATCAGCATTCTTATAGTTGTAACAATCTCTCTTACCACAACTGTTCAAGATATATTCTTCAAACTCATGTGAGTCTAAATTTGCACCACCTCTACCCATGATTTGGCAGCTTTGAGCAAACTCATGGGCTTGAACCCTATCTGGGTTTTGATGCGTATTGCCACTAAAAGTATGTGTATGAATTGATCATTGTATCTCTTGCACCATTTGATCCACACATTATAAAATATAATGCACTTATTCTACCCACCATTCTTGAACTTACACGGCTAACCAATGGGCCTTCACTTTTCAATTTGCATCATTAAAGTGGTTGCTTTCGATTTCGTTGTTCACTATCGATCCAAGCAAAATCAAGACTCCGATACTAACCGATGTAAAAGAAAGTGATGAAATAGAGGAACCAAACCCTAAACCCTTGAATCCCATAAGGCGAAATCCTCTCAAGATCTCAAAATAGTAAATACACTCCAAACTATATTGATAGTAAAAATGATGTGATTTCAAGCTTACAAATCTTGCCTATATATAGGCAAGTATAAAGGAAACAAAATATTAAAATAATACACACATAACCCATTAAATAAAACAATGGAGGAGATTAATTAATTCCTAAACCACTTAAAGAAAAAAATATTTAAAACCTATAGAAGCGGTCTTTGTGGCTTATCACTTCACGTAATGTATATTGTAGTGTATAATGAGGTTTACCACTTATCGTAGTGCAATAGGCACCTGATTTATATTTTATTCCAATCCAAAGTGAGAGTAGAATGATATTGTTCATATGAACAATATTTGTGAGAGCATAATGATTTATGTTTTATTCCAATTAAAAGTCAGAGCAGAATGTCACTGTTCATATAAATAATACCACCGGTTACTATTTATATGAACAATGTTGCTGTCATTCCACATCACTATTGTTTTTCTCTTTTCTCCCCAATAATTCTGGCCAAGCATACCTTTTTTCCCCTAGTGTTTTTATTAAACCCCATTTTTTTATAAATCCTATATTATTATTAAACCCACATATATAGGTTAAAAAAATAATTTACAATCCATCTCACGGTGTGCACAGAAAAAAGCCCGACTTAATTTACAAATTCAAAAACTCAATTCAAACAAACATCCATCCTTAATTTTACCAAAAACATCTGTCCAATTTAATTTATACCCAAATCCATTATATCCATTCCCAACTCTAAGTCATACGTAAAATAGTACCAAATCATTATAACGAGAAAATGTTGGAATTTTGGATAGACAAAGTTTTCGGGTATTTTGGTGATGTGAGTCGGTTTTTACTTATTAATTTTTTATTTTCCAAACAATATTTAATGACCAAACAACATGATGGGAGCTTATCATGCGACTGAAGGGTTCAAAATTTGGATCCAGTGATACCGCATTTACTCCAAAAATTAGATCAAAGGATACACACGGTTGTCCATTGATGAATCTAACAATAAGACTGAATTGTTTGTTAAATTGATTATTGGATTACTATGTCTTTAATATATACACACTTATTAAAGTATCATGTCTTCTTTACACATGGTCACTTAAGATTATGAGAGTAGGGGGTTTTTAAAAGAGGGTGTTGAAGTCTTTTAATCACTTTTGTAATTTAAGAATAACAAGTTAATGTCTGGTGTGCATAAGTATTATATAAAAACACCTTGTTTTCCTCTTCGTCTCTCTGCTCCATCCCGAGTCTAATTATCATTGGGCGGTTCTTTTAATCAAATCCATATAAATAAAACACCTAAATTTATCTTGATTTAATTGAGGCATTTTTTGTAATTTTTTTATAGCAAATCATGAGGTGTCTATGGCAACTTACACGCACCTCGACTAATTCTCATTCGCGGTTCGTAACTTCCGCTGACCAAGCATTATTTTGACAGTATCAAAATCGAACTGAAAATCAAATTCAATCCATCTATAAGACTGCCCATAGTCTTGCGACAAAGACTTAAAACCAGTTAACATGATAAAGACCCACCTTTTGAGGACAAAGAGTAAAATCTCATGGATATAGTTTGACCAATCTAGAAAACCGTAAGGAGGGCCCTTATGTCCATCAAAGTCAATGTAAGAATAGGGTAAGTCCCCACGTTTTAATCTGTCCCTTTGGGGGCTATGTGGACCCATGATTCTGTCTTCTAGTTTATCCTCCAACGTGAGAATGTCAATTTTAACATTTAGCTGATTGGTTTATAATCTTCTCTAAACTTGTCAGATTTCCCAAAATAGGGATCACGACAGTAAAATTTTAATTGAGCCTGATGCGTCACTATAGCAACCTCTAGGGCTTGGCCGGAAGAATGAAGAAATTGTTAAGTTTTAGGTTTTAAACCAAAGTGATATAACCGTTTGAGATGACTTTGATGTTTAAATTTCCCACGCGTGGGTATTTTAAAACCAATGATACTTTTGCAAAATGAAGTTGGAACATATAACCCCGTTTCACCATGTGGCCTTGTGGCAAAAGATATGTCAGACAATGGGACTTTAACATTAATTGATGGAATGGTCTAGAGAGGATGCAACTTGTTTACAAGAATACTGTTTTTACTGTTAGACAATTTTTTTCCTAGAAATATTAATGTGGCGGCTTATTATTGGTTAGTTTGTAGGTTCTATTGATGTGGACTCTAAAAATCAATCAATAACAAGTCACTATGTCAGTGTGTTTAGAAAAAATTTGTCTAAAATTCGATCATAATAGAATTTTTCTTACAAGAAAATGATTTTGAAATCTTCGTTTTCCAAAAAAGCTAGCTATTTAAATCTTTAATAACTAGGTGTCCTCGCTACGAGTCCCCACGGATCAAGTTGGCTTGAAGAATGTTCCCACAGATCAAGTCTGTTTATAATCGCAGAAGAAAAGGTTTAGAGTAAAGTGTCCCAACAGTCCCTTATCTTTTCATTGGTCTCAATTTAGTTCCTTATTTTTTTTATTGTCTTAATTTAGTCCATTACTTTTCAAATTGATTCAATTTCATCACTATCCTTTTTATATTTTAACTTCATCCTCAACCTTTTATTTTGTCTCAATTTAATCCATTTGTTAACTGTTTTGGATACAATTGACTATTTTACCACTCTTTATTGAAAAATAATAAAATGAATGCTATAAATTTAAAAAAAAAGCTATTTTATTATTATTTGGGGATAAAAAATAGTTTTTTATCCGAGAATAATTTTAAAAATAGTTTTTATTTTTATACTATCCTAGTTTTTAATTTTTCAAAGAAACCTCGAATAATAATTTTAATAGTCAACGTAGTTTTTTTTATTTAAAAAAAACTCCTTTCTTCATTTTAATTAAAAATGTTTAATTTGATGTTTTAGATTTATAATTGATTAGTGCCGCTGGCGCGGACCCACATCACATGAAATTTTTTATTTATCAATTATATTACATAGATGAGAAAAAAAATTGATGTCTTAGATTCGTGATTGGTTAGTTCACTCGATCGGACTCACATTCAATAAAATAAGGGGCTTGAGAATAAGCCACTGTAGTCAAGCCACTTATTTTAATGAATTTGGGTCAAATCCAGCGAACTAATCAATCACGAATCTAAGGCATCAATTTTTCCTCCACCTATGTAATATAATTGATAAATAAAAAAAATCTTGTGATGTGGGTCCGCGCCAACGGCACTAATCAATTTTGAATCTAAAACATCAAATTTTACATTTTTAACTAAAATTAAAAAAAGAGTTTTTTATAAATAAAAACAACTATGTTGACTATTAAAATTATTATTCGAGTTTTTTTTTTTTGAAAAATTAAAAACAACTAGAATAGAATAAAAATAAAAAGTATTTTTTTTCTTATTCTCGGATAAAAAACTATTTTTTATCCCCAAATAATAATAAAATAGCTTATTTTTCAAATTTTATAACATTCATTATATTATTTTTCAATAAAGAGGGGAAAATAGTCAATTGTATCCAAAATAGTTATCATATGGACTAAATTGAGACAAAATAAAAGGTTGAGGATGAAATCGAAACAAAAACAAAAGGACAGGGATGTAATTGAACCAATTTGAAAGGTGAGGGACTAAATTGAGATAATAAAAAGATAAGGAATTAAATTGAAACCAATAGAAAGGTAAGGGACTACTGGGGTACTTTACTCAAAGGTTTATTAGCACAAGATGTTTTGTACATATATTTCTTGTCCACGTAACATATTTCTCTATGAAGAGGCAAATGTAGGGGGCTTAAACGAAGTTTAGCGGCACTAAAAGGAGTATAAAGAGTTGAGAGAAATGGCTTATAAGCTATTACAAACAAAGAGGGAGGAATCACAGAGGAAGTTAACTAAGAAAATTATTTGAGGACCTTTATATTCAATTTTAAAGTAAGTTGTGTATTTCAAGATACATGTTCTGATAAGTAATGTGCATTGTAATATTGGTGAGGTTGCTCGTTATCTGCGAGGTACCACGTGTGGTAGAACTTGGGAGAGCTTTCATGCTCTATCAAACAACCACATATAGGGAACCTTCAATGGAAATGGTTTGGAGGATTGATAAGTAAGACAACGTTAAGGCAAGACTTAAATTCTTTGGATACACTAGTTAAAACACCAGCTAGGCTAATAGAGCATAAGCTAAGGAAACATTTTTACAAATTAGATTGTCTGCACTGGTGAAGTTTAACGAGCAAATTCCGTTGTTGAATTTTGGAGAATTTGTAAAGGGTTCCTACGAACTTCTGAAGTCCGTAAGGGTTCCTACGAACTTATTTTCTTCGTAAGAATTCTTACGAACTTCAGAAGTTCGTAGGAAGTATTATTAACACATTAAAAAAATTAAATTTGGGTTCCTACGAACTATATTAATTGGTAAGAATTTCCTACGAACTAATATAGCTCGTAGGAAGTTGTTTTAATTTTCACCACTGTATATCCTATCTGTGCTCACTTTTTATGTTTGTATACTTACCTTCCGTTGTTCTCCACCAATATAGATGCTCTAAAGCGTGTTGGAGTTGAGTATACTTCCATAAAGTCAATTTGAGACTTAAACTTTTTATCAATGTTTAATACATCTGCTTACTAGCCCCGTTGCTCGAATCCAAGCATGCGAGGGAATAATTTTTTTTTACTAAAGCTACTATGATCTTTTAATTGCGCAACATAACTTTTTGAAACGCATGTCAATAGTGAACATTTCAAACAATTAATATTACTAAAAAAATAATGCCCGTGGTATAGTAATCAATACTTTCAAAGTCATTTATACTTTGTACAAATGGGGCAAACATGTTCGAGTGAAGGATTAAGAGGTCTTATCTTTCTTCACATAATGAATTACTCTTATTCAAACTATTTAACATTAATGAAATGTGAAATTACTCACAAGAACTATTTTGAGTAAATAAATTTGAGGATATTAGGATTATCGATCAACACTCGAATATTCCTAAAACAAACTTTATTAAAGCACGCAAATATGCAAGTTATGAACTTGGTCAACACTATTCTTCTGAACTCATACAAATTTGGATTGTAAATTCGAGCAACCCTTGGTCACTTAAACACTCAGTTCATAAATTCAAATAATTCCTTTTTTTTTTGTGAACTTGAAAGCACAAATATGTGGGTTGTAAATTCGAACAACTCTATTCTTTCATTTGGAGAACTTTGTTACAAACGAACGCTCAATGCTTTTCTAGAAAGCTTATACTCATCAAGAGTATATGCTCTTAGACCTATATTATTTAATTTCCACTGGATCAAATAATAACATGAAATTAATCATATCAAAAGGGAATAACTTTAAAAATTCCAAAAGTATCAATTTTGAAAATACTATTAAGAAAATAATCTTCAGTGTTGTATTAATAGCTTTGCTCAAAATTTTATCATGAGGAGTGGTGTGCTTTTATGATTTCGAGCGAAGAAATAACATTGGTTACTTGCAATCTGTTTGGAGTGGAAGGCCATTGCCTTAATTTCTTTGAATTTTACAACAAAAAGTAAATTAATTTTTTTTTAAAATGAGGGTTTTCATTACACAAGCGATACTTGTTTATATCTTTTCTTTTGGACCCTTCGTGTAAATTTAAGTTATTCAAGTTGCATTCGCCTACTTGAGCTATGACTTCCTCATTAAAGGAGCCTATTATTTCCCATTTACACACTCAACATTTGATGTACGCATTTGATGGGTCCTGTGGTGGGTCCACAATAATGGTTCGTTAAGTCCACAAATGAGATATCAGATAGTGGGATATAGCAACTGCAATAGAAACTCTACAAGGTAAAAGAAATACAAAAATGCTATTATGCTCGATTTTTTTATCCAATTGTGTTAGCTTGGTATGGATTGGTTTTGAGGTCCCGCTGTAGTCTTGGTATTGATTCACAGCCGACAACGAGACCTCAGCGGGACCTCAACACGAATCAATACCAAATCGACACGTCAATGTGTCGACTGAAATTCGATAAAATAATCGATCCTGTAGAACTGCTCAAAGAAATATTAAAGAGGCCACACAGAAATAGCAACTGCAATAGAAACTTGCCCCGTTTCACACTGAAATTTTTCTTTCTTAGCTTCATCTAGTTTGGAAGCTACGTAAACATTAAAAAAATCAGGACGATTTTAAATCTTTAGGAATCTCAGACAGGAAATATCAAACTGCTCAGTCAGAGTTTGCTTTTTAAGACTTCTCGCAACTATTGATATAACCCACCCAAGCCTCTTATACTTAGCTAGTTCTCTGTGCCATAAATAGCTATCGGTTAGAGAAAATTTATCTGGTGACAACTTCACCAACAATGCCTCTGTTGGCACTTTGATTTGAGTAAGACGAGATAACTTTGAGGACGAGGAACCCATCTGGCAGTTTGATGCTGATCTTGGCCCTCACAAGTTTACTGTAGTCTCTTCTTAATTTGAGGAGGAGGAATCCATCTGGTATAGGCTATAGCTATACGTTTGGATTTTTTTTTTCTTTTTTTTAATTAATTTTTTTTGTCATCAGTGGTTTGGTAAAATCACCACGAGGAATTGATTGAGATGCTCATAGCAGATATTTTATAAATAGTTTGACAATTTTGGTTTGACCAAATTTTGTAATAGTGTTGGTTCGTGTAAGTCTGTTCAACACGTGCAAGTCTGTGTGCACAAAATTTCTGGAGGGGTAGCTCGCTTAATTTTGGACGAGCAGGTACTTCAAAACATTTGATTGGGTCGAGGAACCCATCTGGTATAGCTATCCATCTTAAAGAAAAGGGTAACACTGGGGTTATCCTTTTTGGTACCCCTTTTTGTTACTTTCGGCATAAAAGTGATGTACCCTGATTTGTTTTTTATGTCCTGACGAGACCCATACAACGGTACAACACTTTTATGCCGGCGGTAACAAAAGGAGTACCCAAAAGGGGTAGCCCTAATACTATCCTAAGAAAAATAGTCAACTTGACTGGAAATCTTTCTATTTTTCATTTTCTTTTTACTTGGAGAGTCGTTCCTCGAGAATAATTCTGAAGCATTTTATGTAAAATTCTTTATTTTTTGTACATATGAGATGGATTATTTTCTTTATTTAGTTTGTTCTCATATGTGAATCTACGAGAACTTCTATCAAAGTTGGTTCAAACAGTGAACACTATTGTTTGTGTGAATTTAACTAGTGGGTCTCTTATTTGATGATTGATCAATTGAACCTAGCTGGTTTTGTATTTTGGGAAATCTTATCCTAGCAAGTCTTGTCGAGGAACCCAATCTAGGCTTAGCTTATTTTGTCTCATATTTAATTGTCGATCAACCCGACCTTTTGTGATAAAACATCTTGACAGAGGATAGCTATAAAGTAAATGTTAACATTTATTTTTAATCAACTTGTTTATACTTTTTAGACTTCTCAATAGATGGTACGATTTATGGGTATAATAAATGTGATTACACCATTGCTTGTGTAATCAACGGATGAGTCTTTGCCTTTCTATTTTATATCATTTTATCATAATATAAATAAAATAACAAATCACATGCTCTGACTGTCTTTTTTTTTATTCATAGTATTTAACAATAAGACATGTGGCTTTGAGAATTGCAAACATTTATGCGGATAAAATTCCCAAAATTAATAATGGGTATTTTTTTCAACTGAATCAGGTAGCATATATATGAAATGCTAGTAAAACCTAAATCAAGACTTGTGAAATAAGCATATTCAACAAGTAATAAAGCAAAACAGTTTACTTAGCTGATCGAGAATAAGATATGTTTGTACATGGTCCTTGAATACTCTATTTCCTTTTTCCTTTAGTATCTGTATCCTTAGAGTGGGTAGAGTCTCCTCTGAGGTGCCTTTGAGGTTGAGCCCTCCACCTCCACTTTCTTGTCTAGAGGGTTACTCCGCCATAACTCTTCTTTTTTTTGTCGTCGGCGCCACCTCTGACACTACTGCTCTCCCGCGCGGGAATCATCACTGGTGTAACTCTTTACTCTGGTACCTCCTTCCTCGAAGAAGCCACCTCTACTTTTGCCGGTGCACAATGGTTGCCCCTCCATAGGGGGTTGTTGCTTTCAATAGAGCAACTACTGCTGCACTATGATGTCCTTCTTGAGGAGCAGGTGCTCTAGCTCCGATCACTACCACCTCCTATTGGGTGGTCTGGTCACACTGAACTCCATTTACAGTTGGTGTGTCTTCAAAGATCAGTTTCTTAGAAACATTGTAACCTTCTTTCTCCATGGAAGTGAGGATACCTCCCAAGCAGAGTCGCCAAATGTAGGAGGGTAGTGAGACTGGGATCTATGAATAACTGAAAAGGGTGAGGCATGACCCACTCCAATTGATGTTGTCTGCAAGGTTCTTAAGAACTTCTGATGAAACTTTCTCCTTTTGGTAAAAATGGAGCTCAAGCTGGAACTCCCTCCCTGCAAGAAGATGAACTTCTACAATAATAATAATAAATTTCTCAAAAAGAGCTTCTGAGAATGATGGTTGGCAATGAGGAGTGAAAGAACAAGGCACATAGCAACACAGAGAGAGAGAGTAGGGAGAGAATACTAGGAGGTTCTGGTGTAATTTTGATAGAGTAATAGTGCTATTGAGTTCCTTTTCTATCCTCCCTTGACCTTGCCCAGGGGTCCTATTTTTACTTGAGCATTAGGGTTGAGTTGTCACTTTTTCTGCCAAAAACATAGAGGGTTGGTAAGGAACAAGGTCTGCAGTGTACCATTTGTCCCTACCTGTTTGCAACAGCATGTCCCCTCAGACAAGTGTCACCTGGTGCAAACCAAAGTCAAAAAGAAAATATATATCTTAATGGAGACAAAATATTTGATTTGGTAAATATCTTTTGAAAAGGTACAAACATTGTAAACTTAAGGGGGGTATCAAGGACCACCTCCTCCAAAATCTTTGTAAGATTTAGGGGGGTCTTGAGGACCCCCTTCTAAAATATTTTTTCTTGAGAGGGGCCTAGAGGACCTTCTCCTTTAAAATCATTTTATAAACAATTCTTCTCTTCTCAGTAACCCTTCGGCTGCTCACTCTGGTTATGTCTGACTGTGAGGTGTGTGAGCACTGGGCGACCCTAGGGTCTTTATACTTAGTATTCTCTTAAACCTAAAGTGCTAAGTGGTTGAGCTTTCTCAACAAACCTTATTACTTAGTCGCCTAGCTAAAACTCCCAAGAGATCCCAACTGGCCTATTTGAGCCCTGCCTGCTCAACTAGGCTACCTGAACAAGAAAGCAAAGTGTTAATGTTGTTGTTCTTTAAAAGAATGTATTTTCATGATGAGGGGTTGCTCATGGTAGCCACTCCCTCATCCTGGGGTCTCTGCCCCGAATTTTGGTTGAGGGACCCTGGAGGCTCCTTCACCAATT
The DNA here is from genome assembly GCA_949130495.1 of Sambucus nigra. Lineage (NCBI taxonomy): Eukaryota > Viridiplantae > Streptophyta > Magnoliopsida > Dipsacales > Adoxaceae > Sambucus > Sambucus nigra. Next base: position 641,780,893 of record OX422216.1, read on the forward strand.
TGACTTTTCTTTATTTGAGGGAACCTGAGTGCTCTTTCATCGATTATGCATTTTCTGCAGTCAGGGGGCCTAGGTTCCCGCACTAATATGAATTCTCTGCGGTGGGGGACCTTGGATGCTCTTTCACCAGTTATGCATTTTCTACGGTCAGGGGGCCTAGGTTCCCGCACCAATATGATTTCTCTGCTGTGAGGGACCTTGGATACTCTTTCACTAGTTATGCATTTTATGTGGTCAGGGGGCCTAGGTTCTTGAACCAATGTGGATTCTATGTGGAAAATGTATAATTGGTGAAAGTGCACCCAATATGAATTCTCTGTGGTAAGGGGCCTTGTATGTTCTTTCACCGATTATGCATTTTCTGCGGTCAAGGGGCCTAGGTTCCCGCACCAATATGGATTCTCTGTGGTCGAGGGACCTAGGGTGCACTTTCACCAATTATGCATTTTCTACGGTCAGGGGGCCTAGGTTCCCGCACCAATATAAATTCTCTGTGGGGACCTAAGGGGTTCCTTCTTAATATGAATTTCTGAAGGGACCCTATAGGTTCCTTCTCAATATGAGTTTCTGTCGGGACCCTAGGGGTTCCTTCTCAATATGAATTTATGTCGGGACCATAGGGGTTCCTTCTCAATATGAGTTTCTGCCGGGACCCTAGAGGTTCCTTTTCAATATGAATTTCTACTGGGAGCTTGGGGGTTCCTTTTCAATATAAGCTTCTACTGTAGAGGGACCCTGGGGATTCCTCAACTAATATGAATTCTGGGTGTTCGTCAACCTCATATTTTTTGTAAGATGAAGGGGGTCTTTGAGAAACCCTCACCCTAAAATGTAGTGGTCAAGCTTGAAACACCCTTCTACATTATCCCCTCATGCAAAGTCTTTTGCGTTGGGCAGAGAAAAAGGCTTTATACGTCGTAAACTCAATTTTCAATTTTGAGGGTAGGGTTCCTTCATCATTCCCCCTAGTGTCATTAAATGCTCTATCACCTCATCGCAGGTTTTGTAGATGAGGATACTTATAGTGGACCTCCTTATCTGGGTATCAACTTGGGCAGAGGGGTTGCTCGCGATGAGCCCCTCGTCCTTGACCTTTTTCTGTAGCCTTCTATCTTGTTTAGAGGGGTTACTCATAATGAGTCGCTTGTCCTTTGCCTTCTTCTTTGGCCTTCTATCCTGTTTATAGGGGTCTCTCATGGTGAGCCCCTCCTCCTTGGCCTTTTTTGTGGCCTTCTATCTTAGGTAGATGGGTTGCTCGCGGTGAGTCCCCTCGTCCAGGTTTTACACCTCGTCACAGGGCCACCTAAGGTTCACCCCCTTGCTCTAAATGTTTTCTTTCTAGCTTGGGCAGTAGGATCCGCTCTAGGTGGGATCACTTGCCCTTTGGCTATTCTAGAATAGCAGATGGACACCCATTTACAGTGATCTAAGGTACCAACTTTTGATATTTTTCATTAAACGAAAACATCAAAATTAAACTTAAAAAAAGTTGTATGGAAAAAAATTAATTACATTAAAAATGTATAATGCAATGGTACTATCTCGCCAGCATAACTTCTTATACTATATTTTTGCTGCATTTGGAAATAGCTCTCCAGATCAAGATTGATAGATAAGAAATAAATAATGCCAAATATACCTACAATTGACAAAGAGTAAATACGCATACTTCAAAAATGAGTTGGTTTTCACTTTCATTATCCAAATGAAACCATAAAAAATGATTTGGTCATCACATTTATTATGCAAATACAGCTATATATAAAATGGGTATGTGATCATGTTCATTATAGAATTATTAATCTTCTTCCAAATATGGTAAGTTTGGTTAGAATTGAAATTTATGATCAAATATAAAAAAATTCCTCAAACATTTTTTAATACACATTTAGTTCAAGCGTTTTATTTTGTTTCAAAAAGTCTCTCAAACACCAATTTAACTAATATTCTCTTATTTTTAAAAGTCCATGCTAGCGGCATGGTGAAGGACTTTGGGGAGCAAAATAAAAGTGCTTGGACTAAACGTGTATTAAAAAATGTTCGAGGGACTATTTGATATATTCCCCTTAAATTTAATGTGTCTTGACAGTTGATAACGAGAGGTCGTGGAGAATTATACCCAACTCCATGTGAGTGATGCACGTATATAGTGTCAGTTATTTTTTATGTTTTAAATTTGATAGTTTTTATTTTATTTTCGTTGATTTTGATAGTTGGTTTTGGGATTTTTTTTTTTTGTGTATATATATCACTTTGTCTTTTGATGAGAGGAAAGAAAAAGCATACTATTCTCTTCACTCTCTTCTAAAAATATAAATATTCTTCATATTCACTATCATTATATTTTCTGATTTTCTGGACAACTTAGATGCACAAGACGTGGTAATTTTGTCTATTGGTATACGTGCATATCAAAGAATATATTGGTTTTGATTTTGGGTTTTATTTTGGAGTGGTAGATTTCTATCAATATTGGCACGGAGGGAGTAATCTACGACTTTAGATCAGCGAATAAGCTACTCTACAAAATCAGGTCAGTCCAGTCCTTTCTAACTTTTATTATATTTTGTTATATTCTGTTATTTTAATTCTGAAAATATTATAAATTATTTTTCATAAAAAAATAATTTGAATGTTTTTTAAAATCTGTTTGACACTAAATGTAAATAAAAAAATTATATACGAATTATTTGTAACATTCTAACGTCGTAGATTCAATTAAAAAAACATATATGTTTTGTTTTGTACTGAAAGCGTAGGATAATTAGGATAATTTTTTGTTGATGTTAAAAAGGAACATATATGAAGTGAAATAGTTACTATAGTACATTGTGGTAATAGTCATTAGTACTTTTGTTGTATAAAGTAAATCCTTAGTACACTTACTTTATATAAAACTTCTCTGACTTTGAAAGATAAGGGGCTTAAAAAGGGGTTTGACAAAAATCTCACATGACTTTTAATATCTTTGACTAATGACTTTACTTACACCTTTTCTTTATTTAAGATATAAAACCTTATTTAAAGATAGCTTTATAGTTTTGTAATTTTTGTTTATTAAAAAGGGACGATTTAAAAAAAATATATAATCTACATTAAGATTCCATTAAGTTTATTTACTATATATATTATTTGTAGAAGAATTAGATTGCACGTTACATTACACTATATTGGCTCTCCTTTCATTCTCTTCTTTACCGTCCTTATTCTCCATCATTTTCCTTCAAACTAAGTTCTCACATTTCTTCATCAAAGATAAGGTAATTCATTCTCTCTCTCTCTCTCTCTCTCTCTCTCTCTCTATATATATATATATATATATATATATATATATATATATATATATATATATATATATATATATATATATTAGCGTATGCCCGTGCCGAGGGATAAATTTTCCCCCGTAATAAAACTCAATCCATAATTACGCGCCATTAAAAATAATAATAAAAAAAAACAAGTTTTTTTAAAAAAAATTAAAAATAATTTAATAAGAAAAATAATTTATTAGCATGTATTTAAAAAATAATAGTATAATAGTAGTATAGTATATACAATAGTATAGATTTAATATGTATGAGATTTTAGCTTTTAGCATGATATTTCATGCATCCATGGAAGGCATGAAATATCATGCATAAAAAATTGAAAATATCATACATATATTTTGTCATCAACATCACCTATCTTATCATACATAATATATTTTGTCATCAACACCACCTATCTTATATTTTTCCCCCCTATAAATGGGACATTTTTTAGGTAAAAAATTGTACATTTGAAAATTATCAATAAACTCTCAAATGGGTTGTTCGTAATTATATTAATTACAATATTATTATTTTTTTTCTATATTTTGCATTTTTTTCCAATTAAAACGACTCTTCATTTTTTTCCCACTATAAATTAGTTCTATTAGGTATACAACCTTTCATATTCTTATATTTATATATAACGAATTTGTTTATATATTGTTTGTAGATCACATGTTTACTTGCATATGGTAACGAGAGGCACAAATTGGTAATTCTCCAAGTCCAATAACGACTAGACAAAAATCAATGTAAGTTTATGTAAGGTCATTACTGAAATATCTTTGCGATGCAAAATAAATACCGGTGCAAATACTAAAATATTTTTGAAAAAACATTTATTTGACTATAATATATTAGCGTGAACGATCACATTCTAGAGTGTAAAAAACATTATTTTTTTCTCTAATATATTTTCACATTTGAGACAAAGACTTACTAGGAGTGTCAATTTTAGACATGAATCGATAAGAGAATATGAAGTTGACCTGAAATATCGTGCTTTTGTCGGAGTCTTATGACACAGTCATTTCGTGTATTGTTCATATCAAAGTTATGACTTGTGTTAGCCGTATAATCGTATTATTTATCTTTTTACTCGTAATTTAGTGTTATGGTGTGAATAAATTATTCGTGTTAGTTGTACCGTATCGTATTTTAAATGGACCGTGTTCGCGTTAAGTAAAAAATTACAATTTCGAGTTATTTTGTGTTCATGTCTAAAGATGTTTCTCTTGTCATGTGAAAACACGACCCAAAAAGAGAAACGACACAACTAATATTTTATGTTTCTCTCAGATCTATATTATTGCAAGTTGAGTTGGAGTAAGACTTGAAGTCGTGAGATATTGAATCAACGTGCAATAATATAAATCCAAACAGTCGATACGAGAGTAAAATATAAAAATAAATTTTAGCAGGTTTTATGCCGTAGAAAACAATTGTTTTCAAATATTTTAAACACTCAAAGTCAAGCACATTCTTATAATTAAAGTCATTTGAGCGAAGTCATGTCGTGTTCGTATCAAAATTTTGACTCGTATAAGTCGTTTTTATTCGTGTTATAAAAAATATTAATGGACATTGATCATGTTAAGCAAATATACGCACATAAAGGGGAAGAATTTCTAAACAACTATAATTTAAAAAACGTAACATTACACATAAATTAACATAAACAATATGTGCATTCATGGAAATGAAAGGCCAAAGTTAATGAAGGTATACAAACAGGTATTAAGGGTTGTGAAACTATTCACAAAAAAATAAATTCTTAATAATTAATACAACAAATTTAAATTTTAAAATCATTAGTACTAGAAAAAACCACATAAAAATATAATAATGAAAGAAACTTTTCGTTGATACACAAAATTAGAAGCTGAAAAGTGAAAGGTTTAAATTTGGGTGTTTTTGGTGTTCCACCTAAAATGAAATATCTATATATATTATTTGTAGAAGAATTAGCACTATATTGGCTCTCCTTTCCTTCTCTTCTCTACCATCCTTATTCTCCATCATTTTCCTTCAAACCAAGTTCCCACATTTCTTCATCAAAGATAAGGTAATTCATTCTCTCTCTCTCTCTCTCTCTCTCTCTCTCTATATATATATATATATATATATATATATATATATATATATATATATATATATATATATATATATATATATTAGGGGATGCCCGTGTCGAGGGATAAATTTACCCCCATAATAAAACTCAATCCATAATTACCCGCCGTTAAAAATAATAATAATAATAAAAAAAATATATTTTTGTAAAAAAAGTAATAATTTAATAGCATGTATTTAAAAAATAATAGTATATTAGTAGTATAATAGTATAATAGTGTATACAATAGTATAGATTTAATATGTATGATATTTTACCTTCTAGCGTGATATTTCATGCATCCATGGAAGGCATGAAATATCATGCATAAAAAAGTGAAAATATCATACATATATTTTTTCATCAACATCACCTATCTTATATTTTTTTCCCTATAACTGTGACATTTTTTAGGTAAAAAATTATAAATTTGAAAATTATGATTAAACTCTCAAATGGGTTGTTCGTAATTATAGTAATTACAACATTATTATTTTTTTCCACTATAAATTAGTACCTCTAGAAATACAACCTTTCCTGTTCTTATCTTTATATATTACGAATTTGTTTATATATTGTTTGTAGATCACATGTTTACTTGCATATGGTAACGAGAGGCACAAATTGGTGATTCCCCAAGTCCCATGGCGACTAGACAAAGATCAATGTAAGTTTATTTATTTTTGTTTTTATATTTAGTCATCCTAACTTAATTTTATTTTTTACTTTATTTTTGTGTGTTGAATTCCATTTTCTAATTGTTTTCTTTACCACCCGAGATAAATGTATATCGAGATACCGTCTTAGATGTTTACAAATTAGACCTACCCTGTATGCGTAAGGTACAAGCGCGTCGATGCATAAGGTACAAACGAGATGATGCCCAACAAGGATATAGACGACATTATCTCAAAAGGGCAAATTTAGAAAAATATATATATTTTTATCAACGTCATCTATGGATCATGATATTTTTTTAGTTTGTCTTAAGTCCTTAATTTTTTTTGGATCCACTTCCATGTAATTTGATGATTAGTTGGAGGTGACATTTTACCAATAATGAAAATATTGTAACCCTTCATTCTCTATATAGTAATTCTATAGGGACACAATTTTCTATTTGCATTGATAGGTTCTTATTGCTAAGAAGTCAGAATAACCAATCCAATTCTGCACATGATTGTGTCAGTCAAACCGTGTTCGCAAATTGTGTTCCCCTAAAATTACTTACGTAATTATTTTGTTTGCATCACGTAAAAGATGATAAAAATTATATGCTTCAAATCTTGATTTTACTTAAATCACTAGTACTAATGTTGCTTTGACCCCCTTTTAACTTTTTTCAGTGAAGATGTGCACCAAAGGAAGCTTCAAAGGAGTAGAATTAAAGATGTGGAGAAACCCTTTGATATCCTAAGCCATGACCATGAGAAAACCTCAAAATGCAAGCTTCAACCTTTGAAATTTGTTCTACTTACCATAATTCTTGTCACTTTCATAACCCTTTTCTACTCCCCAGCTGGTCGTCACCATGACCGTGTTTTGCAAGATATTTCTAGGTAAGTTTTACTCCTTATTGCACGTTATGTATTTTACGCTGACACATATTTTCGACACACTTTGTACGACGTAATGATGTGTGATTTCTGCATTGATTGGTGTCCAGAATGATAATCATTGAATAGATGCATATGCCAGGCAGTGCAAACACGGTGTCACAAAATGCGTCGAAATCTTGCGTCAGTATAAACATATATTTACTTTTTAAAAGTAAGTAAGAGATTTATTGATGAAGATTATTCACACACTTCATCAATATATTCAAACGTTAGAAAAATTTGATGGCCAAAACGCACATATATGTTCAATCGCAATTCGCCCATTATATATTATAGAATTTTATAATTATGTATTGTGGGTCGTCGAATTTCTTTGAAAAAATTTGTTGTTTTGGCATATATCTGTTGTTTAGGCATGTTAGAAAGACTCATTCTATATTCGCATATATAGTTTCTAAAAAAAGCTAATATCCTAGCGATTTAGCAATTTACGTATAGGTACGCATGTTTACGTATTTTTGTGTGCATAAATAAATAAAATTAATATAAATATCCCTATCTTAGCAGCATTATAAGATCTGAGTAGTTAAATCTTTTGATTAGTTACTCTACTATTAAGAAGTTGTTCAACTAATATGAACTTTTGTGCTAATCCTAATTGGACCACATTTTATAATGTATGGTTTGGTATTGATATGGCCCACATTTTAGGTAACATATTACATGTTTATTTATTTAATGTTTTTTGAGGTTATAACATGTTTATTTATTTAATTTCTTAGTGGGGGGTGGGTAGGTATGTTCAGTATGAAACTATTCTTGAAACTGCATTCTATTGGCTAAAGTGCCAAGAACCCCAAAAAATTTAAATTTTGCAAATAACCCCCTCAATGTCCACATCTCCTCCTTGAACTAGGCATTTTTATCTCAAATGACTTGTTTTAAGGAATATTTTTAGTAACAGAGAGGGGTAATTTGTAACAAATGGATTGTTTCAGGGGAGCTTCTTGTATAAAAATAGTTCAAGGGGTTTCTTGCAAAGAAATATTACGCAAATAACCCCTTGAATGTCGGCATCTCCGCCTTGAACTATGCATTTTGTTACAAATATCATGTTTAAGGACTTTTCAGCGACGCTTTTTAGCAATGTAGGGGGAATATGTAACAAAATCCATTGTTTCAGGGGTATTTTCTTCCATAAAATAGTCTCGCAAAATAATATTTTTCAAATAACCCCCCGTATGTCCACATTTTGTTGCAAATACCCTGTTTTGAAGACTATTCAGCGACGTTTTTTGCAACACAGAAGGAATTTTGTAATAAAATGCTTTATTTGGGGGGGATAATCTTGCATAAAAATATTCAGGGGGTTTCTTGCAATATAATATATTTAAAATAACCCCATGAATGCCCTCACCTCCTTCTTGAGATTTGCGTTTTGTCGCCAATACCTTATTACAGGTACTTTTCAGCGACACTTTAATAACACGGGGGGGGGGGGGGATATGATCCTTTCACACTGACATTGTTTCAGGGGAGTTATTTTGAAACTCTCCTCCAGAACTATGCATTTTTTCACAAATATCCCGTTTTAAGGACTTTTAAGCGAATTCGCAACATTGTTTTCGAGGGAGTTTTTTGCATCAAATCAACTTTAGGGGTTTTTTTGCAAAAATTATCACTAGGCCTTGGCGCACTTAAGCCTATGTCCCATGTGTAAGTAGTTAAACATTATCCAAACAAATACGGACAACAACGTTTTTGCGAATACCAACTCGTAAAAAATGACTATTAATTATTCATACCTTAATGCAGGCAACATTTTGTGAACAGGTGGATATGGGGCGAATCAGACCCGCGTTACGCATCCGAAATAATCGTCGAGTGGGACAAAGTTCCAACCGTCATGGCTAAAATACCCGACATAAACAAAATCCAAAGCATCGGATTATTAAACTTCAATGAGAACGAAATCAACAATTGGAAAAATATTTTGCCTCATGCCAATCACATTGTTCTCCAAATAGACTACGCCAAAAAAAATGTGACGTGGGACACTCTGTACCCCGAGTGGATCGACGAAAGAAGAAGAACACGAAGTTCCCACGCGTCCGTATTTGCCGAAAATCGAAGTTCCTGAAGAACGAGTTGATTTAATTGTGGTTAAACTCCCGTGTAGGAATGAGGTGAATTGGTCTCGAGACGTGGCTCGGTTGCATTTGCAAATTTCAGCCGCTAAATTAGCTACTTCGGCTAAGAGGAATTATAATGTTCATTTGATGTTTGTTACAAAGTATTTTCCTATACCAAATTTGTTCACTTGCAAGGAGCTAGTTGCGAAGGAGGGTAATTTCTTGTTGTATAAGCCAAATTTGGATGTGTTGAGGGAGAAAGTTAGGCTGCCTATTGGTTCATGTGAACTTGCATTGCCACTCAAAGTTAAAGGTTAGTTTTAATGGTTTTTAAGGGTAATTTTGACTTTTGACCCGTATTTATTTTTAGTTTTTTACCCACCCCCTTTGATAACATATTTAGACACACCCCTGGAATTTCGAAAGTTAGATTTACCCCCTCGTTGAAAGTGAAATTAGGGGGAAAATAAGTCTAATTTTTGAACTTCTAAGGGGGTTATGTCTAAATCTGCTATTGCCACTGGGGAGTTAAATAAAAAAACGCCTATTTTTTTACCCACCCCCTTTGACAATAACACATTTAGATGCACCCCTCGAATTTCGAAAGTTAGATTTAGCCCCTTGTTGAAAGTGAAATTAGGGGGCAAATAAGTCTAATTTTTTAACTTCTAGGGGAGTTATGTCTAAATCTGTTGTTGTCACGGGGTTAAATCAGAAACCTTATTTACCACCCCCTTTGATAGTAACACTTTTGGACACACTCTTGGAATTTCAATAGTTAGATTTATCC
>OX422216.1:641795803-641948303 GCA_949130495.1 Sambucus nigra
ATACTAAAGTACCCTTAATGCTAAATAAAACTCTAATACATGTGTCACCTGGCGGTAAGGGTAGAAAATATCGGCTACATTATAAGCACATTCTCCCCCCTTTCTAGGCTAATCACCTGGTGATACATGTCCGATCCACATTTTTAAATACGGACTGGTCCGCACAAGAGCAGTACTGTGTATATATCTCTATATATATGACCTATTGAGAAAATATGTTTCGAAAGGATCAATTACAGAATATCATATATAAATAAGACTTATAAGCTTCCTTGATTGAAAAAACGGCATGCAAAGAAATTATATAAAATTATGAGGTAATATTATAACTTGAGATGATTGCGTAATATTTGTAAAATGATAGAAATTTAGATTTAGATACTTGGGACCTATCCAATAACAACAAATTCAAGCTTTCAAAATTAAATCAGCAACGTATGTATTTTTTAATATTTTTATGTAAGGTCATTGCTGAAATATCTTTGTGACGCCAAATAAATATCGGTGCAAATACTAAAATATCTTTGATAAAACATCTCTTTGACTATAATATATTTGCGTGAACGATCACATTCTAGAGTGGACAAAACATTATTTTTTTCTCTAATATATTTTCACATTTGAGACCGAGACTTACTAGGAGTGTCAATTTTAGACATGAATCGATAAGAGAATAAGAAGTTGACCTGAAATATCGTGCTTTTGTCGGAGTCTTATGACACAAAGTCATTTCGTGTATTGTTCATGTCAAAGTTATGACTTGTGTTAGCCGTATAATCGTCTTATTTATCTTTTTACTCGTATTTTAGTGTATTATGGTGTGAAAAAATTATTCGTGTTAGTTGTACCGCATCTTATTTTAAATAGACCGTGTTCGCGTTAAGTAAAAAATTACAATTTCGAGTTGTGTTGTGTTCATTTCTAAAGATGTTTCTCTTGTCATGTAAAAACATGACCCAAAAAGATAAGCGACACAACTAATATTTTATGTCTCTCTCGGATCTATATTATTACATGTTGAGTTGGAGTAAGACTTGAAGTTGTGAGATATTGAATCAACGTGCAATAATATAAATCCAAACAGTCGATACGAGAGTAAAATATAAAAATAAACTTTAGCAGGTTTTATGCCTTAGTAAACAATTCTTTTCAAATATTTTAAAGACTCAAAGTCATGCGTATTCTTATAATTAAAGTCATTTGAGAGAAGTCATGTCGTGTTCGTATCAAATTTTGACTCGTATAAGTCGTTTTTATTCCTGCTATAAAAAAAATATTAATGGACATTGATCATGTTAAGCTAATATACGCACATAACGGGGAAGAATTTCTAAACAACTATAATTTAAAAAAAAACATTACACATAAATTAACATAAACAATATGTGCATTCATGGAAATGAGAGGTCAAAGTTAATGAAGGTATACAAACGGGTATTAAGGGTTATGAAACTATTCACAAAAAATAAATTCTTAATAATTAATACAACAAATTTAAATTTTAAAATCATTAGTACTAGAAAAAACAAAGTAAAAATATAATAATGAAAGAAACTTTTCGTTGATACACTAAATTAGAAGCTGAAAAGTGAAAGGTTTAAATGTTGGTGTTTTTGGAGTTCCACCTTAAATGAAATATCTATATATATTATTTATAGAAGAATTAGATTGCACGTTACATTACACTATATTGGCTCTCCTTTCATTCTCTTCTTTACCGTCCTTATTCTCCATAATTTTCCTTCAAACTAAGTTCTCACATTTCTTCATCAAAGATAAGGTAATTCATTCTCTCTCTCTCTCTCTCTCTCTCTCTCTCTCTCTATATATATATATATATATATATATATATATTAGCGTATGCCCGTGCCGAGGGATAAATTTGCCCCCGTAATAAAACTCAATCCATAATTACGCGCTATTCAAAAAAATAATAATAAGAAAAACTAGTTTCTTTAAAAAAAATTAAAAATAATTTAATTAGAAAAATAATTTATTAGCATGTATTTAAAAAATAATTGTATAATAGTATATTAGTAGTATAATAGTATAATAGTAGTATAATATATACAATAGTATAGATTTAATATGTATGATATTTTAGCTTTTAGCATGATATTTCATGTATCCATGGAAGGCATGAAATATCATACATAAAAAATTGAAAATATCATACATATATTTTGTCGTCAACATCACCTATCTTATCATACATATATTTTGTCATCAACATCACCTATCTTATATTTTTTTCCCCCTATAAATGGGACATTTTTTAGGTAAAAAATTGTACATTTGAAAATTATCAATAAACTCCCAAATGGGTTGTTCGTAATTATATTAATTACAATATTATTATTTTTTTTCTATATTTTGCTTTTTTTTCCAATTAAAACGACTCTTCATTTTTTTTCCACTATAAATTAGTTCTACTAGGTATACAACCTTTCATATTCTTATCTTTATATATAACGAATTTGTTTATATATTGTTTGTAGATCACATGTTTACTTGCATATGGTAACGAGAGGCACAAATTGGTAATTCTCCAAGTCCAATAGCGACTAGACAAAAATCAATGTAAGTTTATGTAAGGTCATTGCTGAAATATCTTTGCGATGCAAAATAAATACCGGACCAAATACTAAAATATTTTTGAAAAAACATTTATTTGACTATAATATATTAGCGTGAACGATCACATTCTAGAGTGTAAAAAACATTATTTTTTTCTCTAATATATTTTCACATTTGAGACAAAGACTTACTAGGAGTGTCAATTTTAGACATGAATCGATAAGAGAATATGAAGTTGACCTGAAATATCGTGCTTTTGTCGGAGTATTATGACACAAAGTCATTTAGTGTATTGTTCATATCAAATTGGTATCAGAGCCAAGTTTGCTCTTAGGTTGAAGATGATTATAGAAGATTGGAGGTAGGGGTGGATTCACCCGGATGAAAGGCGATGTCTCCTCAAACAGGTCACCGAAACCCTAACCCTAAAAACAACTGACCCTAATCCCTTTCGAACCCCATTACCGCCAGAAACCACCCAAAAACCAGCATCAGCCCTCCCAGAATGGAACTGCCCTATCGCCGACCCATCCAAACGACGGCTCTCCTGCTGCCGGAACCCGTCGCTACCACCGGCGCTGCCCTAGAACCGGGCCACCCTATCTAAAAAAAAAAAGCTTTCACTCCCCAACCGAAAATAAGCCAATCATGGTTCCTCCCACCGCCTGCCACTCCCACACCCCCATCCAGCCCGAAACCACCCAAGGCCCTCCAAACAACAATATTTACCGGTGAAACCCCCCGAACAACCTACAAAGCTCCTTCCAACTAAATTTTATTCCCAAGAAACCCTAATTTCTAGCGCCGTCCAAAACCCTAAATCAAACCCTTCTCCTTCCAATCAAATTTCTTATCAAATCTCAAAAAAACTAAGCCAATGATCGGAGAATCAAACCGCCAACCCACCCTATCTACGAAGGGTGCCCCTCATTAGGCATCCTACCTATTCAATCCCACGTACCCATATCTTCCGCCCAATTTATTTGTCGGCGTTGAGCCTCCTTTTGCCATACCCTAGCAGGGCTTACGGATAATTATACCGCCCATATTCACATTGTCATGATAACGACCACCGTGGATCCCCAATCACCCCCTCCTAGTGATAATACATGGATCCGCTCGAGTATTTATTTTACTCGTACCGCAAGAGAGAGGTTACGTACGGTGATTATCGGCGGCGGAGCTAGTGATAATTTAGTGATATAAAGAAATGGTGGATAAATTGAAGCCTCCCACGGAGTCACTGACCACCTCTGCCTTATTGGATGGTTCGGTAGTGGGACTAGACAGTGTAGAGTGACCTTTTCTATTAGAGACTACCATGATGAGATTATGTGCACCGAGGTGGACATGCGAGTGTATCATTTACTTCGGGGGAGGCCGTGGCAGTTTGATAATCGTAGCATGTATGATGGTCGAGCTAACATTTACTCATTTACACAAGAGAGTAGGGACTTTCACTTCCATCCCATGCGATCGTTCTCGATGACATGACCCTCCGCTCTAATAGTCTCGCATGAGGAGTTATCTACAGAGGCCGTGGAGATGGGGTAATGCTATGCCCTAATCGATTCCATTACCACCCCAGAGGCATCCGTTCCCCCACGTGTCCAGAGCTTGTTAGATTCTTATGCTGACGTGTGTACACCCCCAGATGATCTTCCTCCTTTTCGGGATATATAGTATGCTATATGTTTTGTCCCCGGGGCGTAACTCCCCAACCTCCCCCATTACCGCATGTCACCCACGGAGCATGCAAAGTTACAAAGACAGATCACGAAGTGACAAGGGCTATATTCGGGAGAGCATGTCCCCTTATGCGGTACACGTCCTATTAACGCCAAAGAAGGATAGGAGTTGGCGTATGTGTGTTGATAGCTGAGCTATTAACAAGATCACCATGAATTACAGGTTCCCTATCCCAGATTAGAGGATATGCTAAACCAATTCAATGGTGTGAGGGTTTTCTCAAAGCTAGAGTTGAAGAGTGGCTATCACCAGATTCGCATGATACAGAGAGATGAGTGAAAGACACCTACGAGGGATGAGTGAAAGACACCTTCGAGGGATGAGTGAAAGACACCTTCAAGTATAAGGATGGACTATATGAGTGGACGGTGATGCCTTTTGGCCTCTTCAATGCATCTTCCACCTTTATGAGAGTGATGACACAGATCCTGCGCCCTTTCTTGGGCAAATTTGTGGAGCTTTACTTTAATGATATCTGGATTTATAATCGATCAGAGGAGAAGCACCTTGATCATGTGGCTCGGGAAATAGCGATCTTACGAGCCAAGCGCTTCTTCCTCACATTGAAGAAGTACGCCTTTATGATGTCATCGATGACCTTATTGGGTTATGTGGTTTCCGACGAGGGTATCAGAATAGATGATGCCAAAGTCCAGGGGATAGTGGACTGGCCCCCACCCTATAGTCAGATTTATCACTGTCATCGCACCTATTACGGACTTAATGAGTACTTCTATCGCTGAGTTTCAGTGAACTGCAGAGGCAAATGGAGCCTTCACGTGTGTTAAGGAGTTGATAACGACAGCGCCTATTTTAGCACTGCCTGATTTTGATCAGTTATTTGAGCTTTCTTGTGATACCTTCAAGACGGGAGTGGGTGCTGTTTTGAGCCCAAATGGAAATCCAATCGCTTTCTTTAGTCGGAAGATGATAGGGGCCACACTCAATTATTCGATATACACACTCAACTATTCGATATATGACCTCGAGTTCTATGCGGTTGTAAAGACTCATGAAGATATCGATGAAAACTATTAAATACCTCCAATCTCTGTCAATTAATCAAGAAATAAACAAACATCAATATAAAAATGGGAAAGAAAAACAAAGCACACAAATTTGATCAAATACTCGTGGTAATCGCCAATAATTTTCCAATAAAAGACCTTGGAGTTCCCAACACATGCGAGAATTTGATAATTCTATAGCCGAGCAATTTTAAAATCTAGTTGTAATCTTGGTGCGACATTGATCAATTAATAGTATGATCCGGAAAGCACCGATAGTTTAATATTATGAGTTCGCCTTTGTCATCGTCATCGGTGGTGGGGAAGACCTTTTTCTAAGAACTCCAACAAATTTACTATTATATCGATGAGATTTTTTTGGCATTAACATTACCTTTCAAACATTTAAGTGATCGAGTACTTAGCCTCAAACATAGGAGAATGTAAATAAAATGGGCAAATGAAAAGAAAACATTAACCTGAAGAAAATAAATTCAATATGCACACCAAATTAGGCGAATGGTCGCGGACATGACCCTTGACCATGATTGTGGCCGCGGAACTCGTCCGTGACCAAATTCATGGGTGATTAGGCCTAAACTTAAATTTAAAACACATCCTTGGGTGTTCACGCCCTATACAAAACAAATACCACAACTTGGTACACCAATAGAAGTGTAGCGGCAAGTAGGGATTGAATCCACAGGGAGTGATTAAATTTTATATTTTAATCGATTTAGTATTTCAAGAATAAAAATGTGAAAGATGACTGGTTGTTATGGTGACAAAAGAAAAGAAAAGTTATGTCTAAACAATGTGAAAGCAAGAGTCGGGATTGTGCATTCGCACCATACGGGATAAACTACTACTAATTGGAATTCGGGTTCGAAAGCTATTTAACTGACATATTCAATTAAGTTATTTGCAGGAGGCCGAGGATGTGGACCTCGCTGCTTTGTCACCGACATGTGCGGACTCTGATGATCCAGTCCCCTATTTGGCTCCCTTCAACCGATCGATGTCGATACTTGATTGGCCGAGCGTGTTTATACATGACAATTGATGGCCAGCGGATAGGGCGGGGGTTAAGGGACCCTAATACCATCCAGGGTATGCCAGTTCATGGATGTTCGCTTCAAGACATCAAGGCCAAGGTGCTTGTAATGCATGTGATACCCGGGAAGGAGAACTCCCCATTGTGGTTGCGCGAACAATGCAGCACGATGAATATACAAGGGTGTATGAATTCGTATATCATGTGGCCTATCCACCTCCTCAAACCTACCCCAGACATGTAGTGACATTATTTGAATTGAATTGATTTAAGTTGTTACATATGAATTATATCGTGATGTATATTGTTTTAAATGTATATTTGCATTATCTCTAATTTATTTAGATATATGATGTTTGAACAGGTACAACGTTGCAATAACAGGTACAAATATATTGCTGGACAGTGACAGTGGCCATACTGGCCAGCATAATTTTTTTTAATTCTTCCCAGAATTGTCACAGTCATTGATCGTGACAAGTCCGTGACAAATAAAACTTGTCACGATCAATGACCGTCATAATTTTTTAAACATTGCCACAGCTTTGTCACAGTCTTAGACCGTGACAAATATTATTAAGGTCATAGACCATGATAGGACCGTGACAAGTCTAATAAATTTGTCACAGTCAGTGACCGTGACAAGTTCGTGACAAGTTGTCAACCCCAGAATTGTCACGGTCAATAACCGTGATAATTTGGCATATTTGGTATAGTGACTACACATGTTCCCCTCGTGTTTCAACACATTTTAAGTTATCAGTTACCCAATCCAATAACCTATAAATGTAAACTCACGATGTATTAGAATTATCCAATTCAATTAGTTAATTACTCGTTCTCATTATTTAAGCACGACATAACCGACATGAGCCCCTTTATCTCGGCCATTTCGAAAACATGCGATACACCAAATTTAAACAATCATATAAACCCTGATTGCTCGTTATGCAACATCGTAATAACACATCACATTAAATTATAAACATCACGTTTCAGGCCCGGACGCCACCGGGTATTCACATGGTCGAGAATTCACATATCACAATATCGAGGTATCCCTCCATGGAGCCCATCCATTCATTTCTATTTCACCTGTCATTTAAAATTATCATTTTAACACATCTTTATTCACTTTGAGCAATCTACTAAAAATCAATTGCGCACCATCATGTCATACCATTTAGAATCATTATAAGTTTTTGTCCTTTCCATAAAGGCTAAAGGATCAATTACATTACATATGACCTTCTGTAAAGTAAAGGATTTAAATAAGGTTATATTAGTTTTATTATGGTTTTTAAGCGTCACAACTACCATTCTTTAAAACCCTGTGCATAGGATGTCTCACCGAAGTAAAATCCAAACAAGTACCCTCCCCCTCCCCCAATACAGTAACGTCTAGATATGATAATTGTTAAGAACATTTAGTTAGGATTTATTATGAGAGAGTGTAACAAGATACTGAAAGTCTATATGTAATATCAATCCAATCAAGCCAACATCACTATCACATATCCAAACCAATAACAAATAATTATTCCATACTCCTATTGTTTATATGATAAAGCATAAGCCAATGATAACAATATCTCAAGTAAGGGCCTATATATATTTTTGCATAAAAGAAACATACAATTAACTTACAAAGTGTGTTACGTCATAAGGCTCATATATGTATCAAGTGTCCCAAGTCATTAATAAATCATTCACATTAATTGTTATAACATGAATTAGGTTATACTAAATTTTGTCAATTTGTCATGAATATCAAAAGTACTACTCCCTAAGCTTAAGGTACATTAATTCACAAGCACTCACACATGGTATGCGATGCACATAAAACACACAAGTAATTACAACCCTCACTAACGGGTTAAGGTCAACATATACGTATCCCTCTCAAATGGGTTAAGGTAAATCGTGTACACATACTGGCCCTATGTTGTTGGGTCATACTTCCATCGTTATCATAGAAATGTATATCACGTCCATAACCTTATATTCATCCCATAATACACTAATCATAACCTCTCGAGTTTCCAATTCTAGGTGTAATCTCACCATATCGTACCTTAAAAACCATACATCAACTATCTTCAATCTTGATTAGCCCGAGTCCAATCACCCAAGCATCACATCTAGGTATTAACCCACACCAACATCATCATCATCCTTAATCCCATCACATGAGGTCAGCCACATGGATTCACTTTTTCCATTCTAATATATTAAAAGTAATATTATCGTTTAAATTCAATTCCTTATTATATCTCCTAATAATTTCTTCCCAGGATAGCTTAGGATGGCCCCTTTGTCTTTTACGCTCTTATTATAGGTGCATCTAATGGTCTACGCAACACATGTCTGGACCACCTAAGTCTACTTTCTCTTAATTTATCACTAATGAGAGTTACTCCTAACTTATCTCTTACATACTGGTTTTTAATCTTACCATTTCTAGTAATGCCTATCATCCATCGAAGCATCCTTATCTCACTAACTAAAACTCTCTCTAACAAAACAGCTACTTTCAACCGGACCATACAAGAACTGAACGTCGATCGACGGTTTAAAGCTACGGTGGGAACTACCCGAACTTGAGATCAGTTGAGGTGGATAAACGACGAAGGTATTGGGTTTTCCATCTGGTGTCGGAGCTGTTAGATCACCCGGACCATCTTCGACTAGAACACAAACTAGATCTCTGGCCGATGGAGAACTCAACGCCGACTACGGTGGGATCCATCCGGACTTGAGATCAGTTGGGGTGGCTAAACGAAGAAAGTACTGGGTTTTACTTCTGGTGTCGAAGGTATTGGGTTTTACTTACGGTGGGATCCATCTGGACTTGAGATCAGATCGGACCATCTCCGGCCAGAACTCTCCAGTAGCTCAGACACTCTAAAACGACCACAACAAAACTGGTAAAGTTCCCTCAAAATCGAATCCAATCCTGATCAATCTGGTTGTTTTGCAAACGACAACTAGTGTTCGATCTCTTCACTGAAGGTGGGATTTCAGTGATACAATCTCACATCCGGGGTGAGTATATCTCTTTGCTTCGGTTGAATGAGAAAGTTGGGATTGGTAATGACACAAATAAGCCCAGGGCAGAATCCAAATGAGGCACAGATTCAACATGAAACCAGCTGAAGGCGATCCTTTGCTGATGTCCTCAAATCAAATCTGCCAAAGAAAAAGACGGAACAAATTCCATTAAATCTACCGACCAAAAAAGGAGAGGAACCTGCTGTAATTTTTTCTCAAAATGAGATCAATGATCTATCACAACCACTCAAACAATCAATTGTGGGTAAGTTTACCCATGGGCGCCCAAACCTGGAAAAAATAAGAAAATCCATCTCTCATATTCAACTCAAATCTGCATATTCTATTGGCTTGATTGATCATAAACATATATGGATTGTGTTGAATCATGATGACGGTTTTAATCATTTGTGGATCAGAGATACGTGGATGATCGCAGGGTCTCCAATGCGAACATTCAAATGGCGACACAATTCCAGCATTATTCGTGAGATCTATTTTGTCCCTGTTTGGATCAATTTCCCCTATCTTCCTCAATATCTCTTCGCAAGAAACCCCCTCTTCTCTATTGCCCAAGTGGTGGGAAATCCCATCAAGATGGATCAAGCTATAATGGAGCTAACAAGACCCAGTGTCGCCCGGGTCTGTGTTGAGATGGATTTGATGCAGAAACCTCCTGCTAGAGTGTGGATAGTCAACGGGGATCAAGGATTCTGGAAACCTATCCAATACAAGTATATCCCTCCATACTACTCCAAATGTTACAGAAAAGGACACAACGTGTCTTCTTGCTTATTGAATGATGTGGTGCTAGACGAGAGATCAGGAAAACATGTAACGGGTTATGCTTTAAATGGTACAGGATTCTCTGACTTAAGGGATATGCTTATGGCCTCACGGGGGATAGCAAAAAATATTGCTTTCAAAATTCTTGAAGTTGACCTGCCAACCGATAAACAACCGAAAAGGCTTCCCATCACAGGGGATTGTGTCAAAGCTAACATTTCCCCACATTCTACTCGGGTGAATCGGAGGAACAAAGGTATAGTAATATCTGAAGTAGACTCTATACAAGAGAAGAATCGTAAGGGTAAAATCACGGGAAAGGCAGATAAAATAAAAAAAATCATGTGGAGGATGTCCCTCAAATAGAGAGTGATGACGATAACCTACTATTAGACTCAATGCTAGACCACATGGACAGGATGGCCCAATCCTTCGAATTCGGGGAACCTAGTGGCATTGCTCAATAGGACGCCATCTCGTCAGGGGGGATTTAATGCTTGGCTGACCTAACATGGTTATGGGGCCGGACTCGCTGGTAACGATAGATTTATTAGAGGACGGGGATATAAATGAAGGGGGATACCTTACACACGTCGTCGACTCACAAAATCCAAAGGGAAAACCTTTGTCCATTTAATCCGCACCTGAAAGTTCTTGCTCTCCCATCAGAATCCCAAAATCACATGCTTCAGAGGGGGAGTAGCCCAGAGGTGATGAGGCATCACTACAAAAATTAAGAGACTATATTTTCACACTGAAGAAAAAAGTACAAAAAAGCAAGGGATCAACGGGAATCATTGGATCGAAGAAAGGAAGAAATGTGAAGAACAAGACCTACACTCTCAAGATTGCAGATCCAAGGTACACAAGAATTACTAGAGCATCTTCCAGGTACAAAGAGTCTTCCCAAATTTCTACACCTACATTTTATCAATGATTAATTTAATGGTTTGGAACGCTAGGGGGGTGGGAAACAAATACACCTCCAACAGAATTAAAAAACTTAAAAGCATACACAAACTACCTATATTAGTCATTTTAGAACCAATGATATCTGAAAACAAACTTGAGAAATGTAGATTCAAATGGGGTTTCGACTACGAGATATGCAACTCCAATGGAAAAATATGGGATCTATGGAGGTTTGGTATTAATATAGATATCAGAAAAAACATGGAACAATGCCTAACATTACACATATCCCACAAAAGTTTCCATACTCTAATAATATTTTCACCAGTTTATGCAAAATGCAACCGACTAGAACGGGAGGAACTTTGGAATGAAATGTTTCTAATTAATAACGAATTCAAGGATTTGCTTATAATCTGTGCGGGTGACTTCAATGTAGTTTCAAGTAATGAGGAGAAAATTGGTGGTAATCCAGTCATTGATGCATCCATTGAGGACTTCAATCAAGCTATTGATTCCTGTGGAGTCATTGACCTTGGGTACGAAGGCTCTAGATTCACTTGGTGTAAGAATAGAAAGGAAGAGGATCTCGTGATGGCTAGACTCAACAGATGGCTGTGCAATAACCGATGGAGTTCTTGCTTTCCACGGTCCTCCGTAAAACATCTCAATTAAACATGCTCAGACCAGGTTCCACTATTATTAACCGTTAAAAACACCTCTGATATAGGTCCCAAACCCTTTAAATTCCAACAATACTGGGCTAACCACCCTGATTTCCTCATAACTGTTGGTCAATCTTGGCAATCAGATAGCAATGGGTCTCCCATGGTGAGGGTCTTTGTTAAACTCCAAAACCTTAAAAAATCTTTAAAATAATGGAGCAAGACTACATTCCCTAATATATTTCAAACAGTTATTGATAAATAAGATCAAGCTAAACAAAAGGAAATAGAGTTTGAACGGGATCCTAACCCAAGTAACCGGTAGAATTTTAAAAAAGCCCAAGTCGAGCTCATTCTTTCCTTAAGGGTCGAGGAGGAATATTGGCAACAAAAATCTTCCATTAGATGGCTCAAGTTAGGGGACAAAGATAATAAATTCTTCCATAACTCGATTAAAATAAAGCACAAAAATCTACACATTAGTAGACTGAAAACAGAGGAAAGGTGGTTAGAGAATAATGAGGATATCCAACAGCATATCGTAAACCATTTCAATAATCTATTAACTTCAGATGTACACAACCCAAATGATACAATGCTACAATTGATCTCGGAGCTTATATCTGAAGATCAAAATAATATACTCCAAGTTATACCAGAAGAAGAGGAGATTAAGGAAGCCATCAAATCTTTAAGCCACATATCTGCCCCAGGTAGGGGTGTTCGCGGTCCGGTCCGGTCCGGTTTTGGGGTATTTTTAGGACCGGACCGCATTAATCGGTCCTAAAAAATTATGGACAGAAATCGGACCGGAATAATCGATTTCGGTCCTATTCGGTTTTCAAGCGGTCCGTGTTCGGTCTCGGTCCAATTCGGTCCAATTCATATAAAACAGCACATTTTTTTTTTATTGAAAACAACACATTTTTTTAAATTAAAAAGCACATTTAAAAAAAAACAGCACTTTTCCTTAAAATTACATCACTTTTAAAAAAAAAACAGCACTGGTTTTAAGCACTATGGATACCCAGCATTTCAATATTACCCAGCATTTCAATATTACCCATCATTTCAATATTTTTAGTCCTATTCGGTCCATTTTTTTATTAAAAACAACACATTTTTTAATTAAAAACAGGGTCAGAATCTGATAAACTAGGTTCTCCTAGTGGGGTTCTCCTAATGGGGTATTCTCGTAGTGAGTTATTATAACCTCACGGTTTGATTTTTTAGAGCAAATAATAGTATCCAAAAAAATAGCAGTTGAAAAAATGAAATAGCAGATGAAATAGATGAAAAAATCCATAGTTTGAAATAGATGATAAAATGAAATAGCAGATCTACCTTGAATCAAGCCACGAAGCCATGCAAAAATCAACCCACGAAACCAAGGTCCTTGATCAGAGCTTGAATAGATGAAAACAGCATGTGTGGTGGGTGTGACAGCATGTGTAGTGTAACAGTGTGTATGATGGGTTTGAAATTTGTGGGGCTGCGGCTGGTGTTCTTAGAGAGAGAGAGAGAACAAAATAGGAAATTAGGATTAGGCTTATGTTTTGGGATTGGGTTTATTTGAAAAGCAGCGTGTCTCATGCGTGTGATATGTGCGTGCGTGTGTTAGGAACTTAGGAAATAAAAAATATATATATATATATATATATATATATATATATATATATATATATATAACGAAAGCGATCCGGTTCGGTCCGGTCCAAAACCTATTTTTACGATTCAAGATCGAGACCGACCCGAATTATGCGGTCCTATATATTTTTAGACTGAATTAAGACCGAATTATAAAAAAAACGCAAAAGCGTGTTCGGTTCGGTTCGGTTTTTTCGGTCCATTCGGTTTATTCGGGTTCGTGCACACCCCTAGCCCCAAGCCCTGATGGTTTGGGGGGATTTTTCTATAAGAAATGCTGGAAAATTATAAAGAAAGATATATGTATGGCTATTAAAAGTTTCTCTTTAGGGGAGGCAATGCCTAAAGGTTGGTCAAGCACATGTATTGCTCTGATCCCTAAAATAAAATTGCTAATATCATGCGAAGACTTTAGACCTATTAGCTTGTGTAATTTCTCTTATAAAATTGTGGGTAAAATACTATCCTCGAGGTTATCCACCATATTACCCAAAATAATATCTGACAATCAAAGTGGCTTTGTAAAAACTAGAAGTATACAAGATAACATCTTAATTTCTCAATAAATGGTCCACAACCTCCCTAAAAAAACTTGGGGGCAACATTATACTAAAGTTGGACATGTCTAAAGCACATGACACGCTAAACTAGATTTTCCTCATCAGCATCTTAAGGAAATTTGGCTTCGGGGAAACCTGGATTAGCCTTATATAGAGATCCATCTCAAATGTCTGGTTCTTTATCTTAATTAATGGGCAATTAAAAGGATTCTTTAAATCCAGTAGAGGACTCAGACAAGGTGATCCTCTATCCCCCAGTTTGTTTGTATTGGCATCAGAAGCATTAAGCAGAGGGTTAAACTCCTTGATGGCTAAGGGCTTTTACCGTCCATATTACCACTCACCAAGATGCACACTCATCACACACCTCGCATTTACTGATGACATAATTATATTTTCAAGGGCTGATAAAATGAGTCTCGGACAAATTATGAAGTTTCTTCATGATTATGAAAAAACTTCCGGTCAACTTATAAACATCTCTAAAAGCAGTTTCACTATTGACAAATCAACTCCACACAAAAAGACAATGTCTATAGCACAACTTACAGGGCTGAATTTAAAGTATCTCCCCATAACCTATCTAGGGTGTCCCCTCTTCAATGGCAGAAGGAAAATAAGCTTTTTCTACCCCCCCCCCCCCTGGTGGATAAAATTCGACAAAAACTACAAGGATGCTAATCTAAGTACTTATCTTATGGGGCAAATTGTACTCTTATCAAACACGTACTCTGCTCAACACCATGCTATTTGCTCTCTGTGCTTCAAGCTCCCAAGGGCATAATAAAGAAGATTCATCCTATTCTCAATAGGGGAGGAAATGAACAGATCGGTTGGAAGCACCAATGGCACAGTTGGAAATGAACAGATCGGTAGGAAGCACCAATGGCACAGTTGGGAGAGGAAAGGACAATGAGAGAGAATAAAAGCTTTATTAGGATTTTGGTAGATATATTGACGTGTCTTTATCGATTATTTATTCGAGTGATAATGAGTGGATCCCAAATAGCAACTAATGCCAACACGACACGCTATACAAAAATGTGTCTAAATTTTACGTTGATGTAGAATTACTCTTATTAGGAGTTATCATCGAATTTCACGTCGACTGCTTAGATGGTTAAAATTTAATAGACAATGGTAATATATATTCAATCTCGTGTGATACGTGAACGATTTTAAATTAAGACAAATAATGATTGACGAATAAATATGTAAGTAAAAAACAATAAAAATTAATAGACGTGTAGAGAAAATAGTTATTTTTTAGAAAACCCATCATAAATTAAAAGACATGGAGTGGAGTGGAAATAGTAGTTTGACATAAAATGAGATAAATAAAAGAAGGGAGAGAGAGAAAATGAAAAATATAAATGGAGAGAGAGAGAGAGAGAGAGAGAGAGAGAAATACTAAGAATATTTACTAAGTTTTCATCATTGTGATGGAAAGAACTCGTTCTCTCTCCTCCTCATTTCTCCCATTCTCCTTCCAAAAATACATGCCACGTATGTTTGGAAAAAAGACAATTGTTCTATAATTCCCTTAAGAGACCCATGCGGTTCCATACCTATTATTCAACAAATTATTTTGCTTTCGTAAATCGTAATTAACATTCTCTAAAAATTGTTGTTTAATTTTAATTTAATTCATGTCAAGAACCTAGTTAAATGCGTATATAATGTTTTAACAAAACACAAACATGGCACAATTAATATATGACAAATATAAAATCATATTTTTTATTAACACGAACAAGATCTAATTAAATACGGCACGGGACGAAATCTTATTTTATATATTGAACATGACACAAATAAAAGCAATACGACAAAATTTTGTTTTATTTTATTTAACACCAATACATTCCAAATAAAAGTAACACGACACGATATCTTATTTTTTATATTTCTTAAATCAAAACAACACGATACAAAATCTTATTTTTTTACCTAACACGACTCAATTAAAACGCGACAGGGGACAAAATCTTATTTGTTTACCTAACATGAATATAACCAAGTCAAAGTGACACAACACGACATGACACGATATAAAATCTTTTTTCTCACCCAACACGAATGTGACTCAATTAAAATTCGATCCAACCCAAGTAAAAGCGACATGACACAAAATATTATTTCGTTCTTTTTCATCCAAGGTTTTTTTATTTTAAAAGTATTAAAAAAAATTGTTCATTTTTTCATCCCAATTTTTATTACTAAAACATTGTTTCTCTGTGTTCTCTTTTTGTCACAATTTCTATTTACTAAAAAAAAATGTTACTTGCTGTCTTTTTCCTCCCAATTTTCTTTATAAAAAATAAAAAAATAAAAATTTTTATCATCCCGGTTTTTATACAATAAAATAAATGGTTTTTTGGTACTCTTGAATTCCGGTTTTATTTATTAAAAGAAACAAAAAAAAAACTTTTTGTGTTCGATTTTTTATCGCAATTTTATTTTTTAAGAAATACAAAAATATGTTATACAAAAATATTTTTTAAGCAATTTTGTTTTAAATATGTTAGGTAAAAAATAAGATTTTGTATCTTGTGGTCTTGATTTAAAAAATTACAATAAATAAGATTCCGTGTCGTGTCACTTTTATTTGGGGATGTATTGGTGTTAATATAAAAAATGTATTGTGTTGCTTTTATTTGTGCCTTGTTCATTATAAAAAATAAGATTTCGCGTCGTGTCACATTTAATTGGATCGTGTTTGAATTTGGTAAAATTAAAAGAAAAAAAACTTCGTCTCGTGTCGTATCATTTTTATTTGGATCGTATTCGTGTTAATAAAAATAAGATTTTGCATTTTTTATATTTTAATTGGGTCGTGTTCGTATTTTGTTAAAACATTGTCTATATTTAGTTAGGTTCTTGAAATGAATTTAATAAAATTAAAAAACTATTTGTAGATAATGTGAAATATGTTATACGGAAGGAAACTAATTTTCCACATAATCGTTATGTAACCACATTGGTCTCTTAAGGGAATTATACATTAATTGTCTTTTTTTCCTCTATGTGGCATGTATTTTGGATTGAGAAATGGGAAGGAGGAAGAATGAGTGTTTTCCACCTCACTTGAGATGAGAACTTGGTAAGTTTTCTTGGTACTTAGAGCATGTCCAATAGTGATCATGCACGAAAGGTATATCTCCAAATATGAACAGTGGTTTTTACCCTTTTGTTTGAGTAGTTACATAGTGGGGATTTGTAAAGAAGAGAGGTTAAAGTAGAAAATATATTGTGTGTTCCTATGAACTTCAAAAGTTCGTGAGAACATAAAATATATTTTTTATGAACTTTATTTATTAATAAGAATTGGTACAAACAAATAAAGTTCGTAGGAACTGTAATTTGTAGTCATTCTCTAAATTTAGAGAACGGCTACAAATTCAATTACAAAATTTGTTCTGTCTTTTACACCATTGGAGAGTTACCATTTTGCATATTTACAAATTTTGATGGCTTCTTTTCCCACCACTACGGATGCTCTTATACCATTACTCTATTGTAATAAATATATGATATGATTACTTTTTACTATTTTGGTCAATCCATCGAAATTGATCTTAAAAATCTCTACATGCTTTTCAATCACATAAATTTATATAAAAGCAAGAAAGTGAAATTAATTCACCCAATGATGGGTATTACAATGTCTTATCCAAGTGTTGGAATTTCTTGGACCTTCAAAAGCAAAATTTCTTAAGTTTCAATATAAACAATGATATTGATCGTCAATCATCCAAATGAGAATTTCGTATTCAAAGATGTTTATTTGTACATGTATCACATAGATCACAAGACCAGCATAAAAGACTCGTCAAATTATGACGAGCCAAAAGGCGAAATATTAATGCGAGTAAGTTGTTTACCTGTAAATAATCAGGCTAACATCTAAACGAATTTTCTACAATAGGGTTCACAATAGAAAAAAATCAACTTCCAAAAGACTTTGGATCAATTTGAGAATCGCTTATAGGAAAATCAAATTTGGAAAATTCGTCATATATTGTGTATCAATTTGGAATTGGATATTGTGAACCGATTTGAGAAATATTTAAAAGATGGCCCTTTTGGAATTATTAATTTTTTTTTTTTGAGAGGGATGGGGAACGTTTTCCTTTTTTTAAATAAACATGTCATATCAATTGACAACATTTTCCAACTCTCATGTGTAAAAATATGTATTGATTAGTGTTTTTATGGATCCGTGTAAATTTCATATGCCATTCAATGCATATAAAATCAATGCATATAAAAAAGAGTAGTTCTACTGTAACCGAATTTTTGACCGAATTTTCTTAGACACACTGCAGCGTGTTATTGGTTGTTTTGTATATTCCACTGGCGTGGACCCTAAAAACCAACCAATAACAAGCTGCCACTTCAGTGTGCGTAGGAAAAGTTTGTCTAAAATTCGGTCACAATAGAATTTTTCTATAAAAAAGTCTGGAAAATGTTTAAGTTTAGAATTACTCATATAATTTCTGCAGTTGAGATGTGAACAATTCTTTGTATCACAACCTAAAAAAAAAAAACCCATAACCATCTTTACCCTCAAAATTACTCTTATAACTGTAAATATATAAAAGGAAAAACAGAACATCTCAAAGAAAAGAAAAGAGAACTCTCTTTCTTGTCTAAAATCCTCTGTAACCCGTGTAATTCTATAACCTCACAATGCACAACAAAACACAATGAACCGAGAAATGCGAATGCAAGTTACGGTTGCAAATACACTCTACATGACCTACGTATATATCATTCATTTACCACAAGTTCCGCCGTTAAGATATGCAACAGTTCACAGCTCGTAGTTACATAACCAAGCAAATAGCAAATCCATAACAATCTCCACGGTAGACGACAAATCTTATGTGATTCCAAATGAAGCTTTCTTGCTATTAACCAACAGGACTCTAGAAACACTGTTCTTTCACTTCTTTGTTTACAACATCAGCTGCAACTGGACTGCTGCTAGGGAGTACCCTTTCAGCAACAACAGTTGTTGAGGCGGTCATTGTTGGGGAGGTGGTACCCAAAGCTTGTTCCGGTTTATGCTTATTTAGGGTGTTGCAGTGCGAGCAGTAGTAAGTTATGTAAGGGGAATCCTCTCTCCTCACCAGCCCTGCAAGAAACAAATCAGTTTAGTTTAGTTTTTGGTTGGCAATTTTTTACACTACTCAAACAAAACACAAAGTTAGGGTTGATCATTTCCTGACATTGGCTCGCAAATACGAATGATAATTGGGTTTAAATATTGTAAAAGATGAATATCTAAAAATGACAATTGCATGATGGTTGAGTTAGTGTCAAATACGAAGAATCCAAACATGACAATAATAAACCTATTAAATGAATTATACGAAGAGAAAAAAGTGTTTAATATCGTTCATATCTAGATCTATTATTTTACAAGTTCTTGAAAGATTAAATTATATTTTACGTATATATTGCTAGTATTTAGAATTAACAAACTTTCAGTTATGGAGAGTCATATGTGTGGTAATCAATGGTTGAGAGAGATGAGCATAATTTTATGATGTAGTTTACGGGTTATGCTTGTTGACCCAAATACAACATGGTCAATAATCAGTTTTGGGTAGTTCATTAGACATGATTAGTTAAACATGCCAGGACTAACAGTAGATACAAAAAACAAAATTACACAACCAGCGGGTTAGGCTTAATCACTTCTTGAGACAACTTGAAGATGACATCACTCGACAACAATAATAAATGGGTTGAGTTAGTGTCAAACACAAATAACCCATGAATGACAAGAATAAACATTGTTTAAATGAATTCCATGAAGAAAGCGTGTAATGTTTTTATACCTCCATCTGCTACTACTCTATAATTTCTAAAATTAGATTATTTTTTACTTAAGTACTTCTAGTATTTAGAATTAACGAAATTCTAGTTTTGGGAGGGTCTCTTAGTGGTAATGTTTGGTTGAGAGAGAAGAGGAACCTAGCTTGATGATCTAGATTACGTCTTATCTTCATCAAACCAAAGACGACATTATCAATAATCAGGCTTGGGGTTTAATGTATCTTTCAAAGTCACGGTTTTATTACTCAGACCCAAAATTTTGAACTAGATATAGGCATCGATTCCGCAACTATATGTTATTTAGAGGGCCTAAAGTTTTCTGGGGGAAAAACATTTAGATGATTGGAAAAGTAAATATAATAACATGGAGCAGTTAGATAATTACAAAATCATCTTTAGTATGCAAACTAGTGCACTTGTCAACGGCATTGATCCAAAAGTCATAAGCGCACAATCTCCAAATATTTTAATTATATAAGAATTTAAAAAATAAATTACAAATTATAAGCTTATATGCAGAATTATAACGTAATTACAACATATCAATAGTTAAAACATCTATAATCAAACTAGGGAAACCACATAGGAAACAAACGAGGGGGTTGCAAGTGGAAGACAATATTTAGGCTGAGTAGCACAATAGGCCAAGTCATACCTAGTTAGTACTATTTAGTCTATTTCATGGCTCATAACTTAAACTTGGTTTGGAGCCTTGCGATACTCAGTCAACTCGTCCAGAGTTGTCTCTAAAAAAAGTGTTAGCTCATTGGACACAATTAGTTTAACATGTCAGGTTAGGGTTGACTAATAATATGAACCGTGAACACGACTCTACACACGAATTGGCACTATTATATGAAGACAAGGTTAGTATTTTATCACTCCAGTCTACTTACCATTGTGCAAGTGGCAGTTGCCGCGTATAAGCGCATGAGATTGTGTTGTGTTGGATCCTCTCCCACAAGCAGCGCTGCAATTCTAGCAATCCACCCACCAACGTGCGCATTAGCACCTGTATGATGATGATGCTTAATTATGCTCGCCCCCTCAGATCCAACATAATTATGCATTTCTTCATCAGAATGATGCAGTACAGTGTTGTCTGTGCTAAAGGACAGGGGTGTGCAATTGCTTCCGTTTACAGAGACCTCTAGATTGCACGAGTTCAACATCGCTGCTCTTTCCTGTAGTGGGTTTGAGATTTGCTCGTCTCCCAAGTACACTTTCAAGCCAGAATCTTCACCCAACTTGGATGCAACTTGCAAGGACTGATGCGGCGGCTGCTTTTGCTGATGGGTGGTCATATCTCTGCACCAAAGATTTGAGAGTAAGCACACTACTAATTTCACCTACAAGTACGAAGCACTGACAGACACAGACACAGACACACAACCGGACATGATTTGACATGGCATGCAGACACGATGTTTTTCAAATGTGAAGAAAACGAACAAGTTGGGGGCACGTAAACTATTGTTTATACTTTTGTATTTATCACTCAATTCAAATCAACAATGCATTTTCCCAATTATTTGGAGTCGGCTAACTTTTGTTTTTATCACTAAAAGAAAATAATAAAATTTTTCCAACAGTTTAGAAAATTTATACTTCGATCCCTTAAAGAACAAAATTCAACCAGTGTTCTAAAAGGCACGCATAGGCGCCGCCTATGCGCGCCTATGCGTGATGCTTTTTAAAAACGCAACGCATAAGGGGTATGCGTGGGAAAAGGCGTGGTCAACGCTTTTTTAAGGCGGTCAAAGAGGATGATGCGTGCATAGGCGTGCAATGCGCGCATAAGGGGCGCCTTTTTTTCAAAATTTTTATATTGCTAAAATCATTTTTTTCTTATGTTTGAGTTAAAATGACGTCGTTTTGGGTAAAAAGCATACAAAAGTTTTATTTATTTATTTATTATCTACTATACTAATCTAACCCTAACATAACAAACTAAACCCCTCCAAGGATCAGACAAAACGAAAGGAAAAAAAAAAGAACCCTAACTTCAAGGTATGTTTTATTTTATTCATAATTTTGTTGGAATAAAATCTCAAATTTCAAGGTATGTATTATTTTATTCAAAATTTTGATTGCATGTTTATGATTATGTTTTTTTTATGTAAGTTGTGCTTATATTTATGCTTTTATTATTTTAGAAACCTAAGTCTAATTAAAAAATATTAAAAAAAAGGCAAAACGCCTTTTCACGCATAGGCTTTGCCTAAGCGCGCCTAGGCTCCTAATGCTTGATGCTTGGCCTCCACGCATTGGTCACGCATCGCGCCTTTTAGAACCTTGAATTCAACCAACAAAAATTAATCGAGCCCATTTATGTCGAGGGTAAATCAATTATAGTCCCTGAAATGTGATTGAGCATGTCGTAATGTGTCTAAGCATGTCAAAAAACAAAAAGAAATTTAATATGCTCTCTAGTTGAGTTTGAAAGGGGTTCCAGTGTGTGGGAACGTGTCAGGCACAGGTACATTACCTCTGGGAGAGCGTCAGTGCTTCATAGTCAACAAGTAATGCATTAGCTGGCACTTTTAAGATAAAACGCATGAATGTGGAAGAAAAATCTGGCTCCAGCTACTAAATGAGACCAATATCAGCTTATCTAAGCCGCAATTTGAGCCAACTTGTTTTTTTTAACTGATAATTTAAAATCTTTTATTATCTAGATACTTTATCAAAATATCCATTCGCGTAATCTACCCTGAATTTATCTATATTAAAACAATATGTTCAAGGTTCATCCTCTTAAGACTTAGCACGTGCGGTCACAACCTTTGAAACATCAACTAATAATAAAACCCAGAAGTAGTATTCACAAATGCAGAAAGTAAGAGAAAAATAGCAGAAGCAATCTAATAAGAGTACAATCAAGAATAGCTTCCAATAATTACCTGAATGAGTTGTTGCATAGTGTAATAATTAGTATTCTCTTTAAGCTCATTAATCGTTGCTTGCCCGAAGCCTCTCTAAACTTTTCTGGTCTTCACGATCACCTATCAGATCACAGCGAAAAGCATTAATTAGTAAAGGTCATTTCTGACCAAAATGCCATTACATGGTACTTCACCAAAAATTAAAATGGTTCGATTCTTAACACACTTGAATTTTACCAAAATGAACAGAAAAGAGAGGGGGGGGGGGATATATCAAACCCTGAAATGAGGCAGGCAGACTGGTTTTGGTTAGTATCTTTTTACATACCAATAGGCAATAAGAATATGAACAGTTATGATTATGACTGCAATTGTGTTTTCATTTCATAGATACTTTGAAAGCCGGTTGTCCGGAGATCCAGTAGATGCGTTAAAGGAGGTCAGGTCACAAGAGTTACTCCTTCCGAAAGATGGCAGATTGGCCACAATCAACACCCTCTATCTTTCCTACCTTATTTTTGTCCTTGTTCTCTATTTTGGAATCGGTGAGGAAACAGATTGGTATGGTACAAAGATGTGGTATCAATCACCATATCGGTGGGTCAATTTCTGTCTCGGTATCGGTGCCTGTCACAGTTTAGGGCAATAGGCAAACATATGCTAGATTATTTCTTTCTTTTTTTAACATCCCAAATGGGATTACACTACGTAACCAACAACAAACTAGAACAAAAAGGAAAAATGAAAAATTACAGGATTCAGGACAGATCCAACCTATCGGCCCAGAGCTCCCAACTGTGAAGCTCTTTTCTCGAGTGAGTCAGCAATTCTGGATCCATGGTTTGTGGATGAAGCTATGTACTCGGATAGAGATGCTTTGTCAAAAAGATGTTCCACTCATCCAAGAATCGAACTGATCAGTAATTGACTGACCGATTACTACCAACAATGGATAGACAATAGAAAGAGACTTATAGGAAGGCATACAACTCTAATACCATGAGTTGCATTGTAATACCCTGTGTAATTTAATATTTAGGTTGAACAAGTCTAAATATTAAATTTTATGGGATAATGAAAACAAAATAATACAATTCTCAGCATGAAGAGATCAAATGAAAGATGGACAATAATTTTGAACCGATGAGAAGATCCTTAAGTATAACTCATAATGCCCACTAACCAAATTTATAAACAATATGTTGTCTTAACAGTAAAACATAATTACAATCCCCAAAGAGTCTATAAATATTACAAGCCATCTAAGTCTCAACATACAACTGGACATCTCAATATACGCTAGACTGAAAGATAAAGGATAACATGAGGAGATAGAGATCTACAATGTCTCTTGAGCCGAAAACCCTGAGAGATGTATATCACGCACTGACTGGATCGAAAAGCAATCTAAGTGTGAGGTCCAACCTTAGCACCTGGTTCCATAAAGAGGGGGTTAAAACCCTAGCAAGTAACTTAGCTACGCAACTCAAAGCAGTTATATGCATTGATGATAAAGTCGCATTTTAATAATTTAATGAACGATCCAACCCATAAACATAGTCTCACAATATATTAGAATTATCTCATTTCATATCATTAATTAATGAGTCTCATTAACTAGACAATAAGTAACCGGCATGCTCAATAATTCATTAACACGTAACCGACATGGGCAAATACACGTGGAACGCCAAGTTTAAGTAATCATATGTATTAATCACAATCACTTTCATTAATCAATTTCTCTCATTAAATAATTACCATGTAACCATGTAACCGACATGCGCCCCTTCATCTCTGCCATCTCATAAACATGCAGTACGCGCAATTTTTAAATAATCACATTTCACGCCCTGACGCCACCTGGTATTCGCATGGCCGGGAAATCACATAACACAATATTCATAAACATCACGTATCACACCCTGGCACCTGGTATTCGCATGGCCTGGAATAACATATCATACTAAACCATAAACATCATGTTTTACGCCCTGACGTTTCCTGGTATTCGCATGAATGACAGGGAATTTACACATCATAATATTAGGGTGTCCCTCCACGGTACCCATCCATTCATTTCCATCTTAGCAAGTTCAATTAAGTTGGCATTTTAACACGTAATTATTCACTCCGAGAAAACTACTCATATCTCAATTATTCCAGTTACCCCGACTTGGCTCTACTATTTAGGATTCATTATCTATATTCTTTTAAACGGTTTTATAGAGAGTTAAAAGGAACAAACATCATGCAAGTGATTCTTCGTTACGCAAAGCGTAAAGTTGAAAGTATATGATTTTTATTTACGATTTAAGCCATCACGACAACCCGTCTCTAAACTCCGTGCGTGGGACATCTCACCGAAGTGAATTCCATACAAGGAACCCTCCCGATACACTAACGTTTAGATAGAGTAGTTGATTAGACAAAAAAATTTAAAGTTTATTATACGAAAGCAGAACATTTAAGTCGTCACAATAACTCGTCTCTAAACTCCGTGTGTGGGACGTCTCACCGAAGTGAAATCCAAACAAGGTACCCTTCCGATACACTAACGTTTAGATAGAGAAGTTACTAAGACAAATTATTTAAGGTTTATTATGCAATAGTAGGGCGAGAAATTAAATGTCTACGCATGAAATCTCCTAATTAATCAACATTACTATTCAACAACCAAACCAATCACAATAATTTCCCATACTCCTTCTAATCTCTATATAACAGAACGCACATCAACAAAGCATGGTTTCAAACCTGGGTTCATATGGAGTTCTTACAAAAACAAAGGGACGCGTAATTATTTTTCATGAGTACGTTACATCATAAGGGGTCCATTAATGCGTATCAATAGTCTCAAGTCATTTACAATATTCTCATATTGGTTATTATAAACATGAATAAGAGTTTCGCAACAATTCTCATTGAATTGGAGCATACATATAAAAAATACTACTCTCAAAGCATAAGGTACAACCCTACTGGGCAATTGAACTTTTCGAACATTTCAATTCTAAATAAATTTGGCATTATCTATTTTCGTATATCAGATTATTGATTTCTACATACGAGGTCTAACTCTAAAATTATCATTTTCTTGCGCTGGGGTCAATAATAAATTTTCTCAAACTAATAGGCTTGAGAAGAACTTGTAGGTATATATAAATATTTAAATCCACCTAATATCACATAATTTAGAAATGAACACTTTTCTAAAGGCTACTAATAAATTTTATCCCTAAAATTTAGTTTAGGTGAATTTAGCAAATACACACATAAAAGGAGAGGAGTAAAAAGATACTTGCCTCGAATACACGTCCCAAAATTACTCTTTCGAGTTGATGATAAAGATCCTTCGGAAATCCCTTCGAATTCAACCTCTAAATCCTCTTTGTGGCTGCCGTCGAATGACAGAGGGAAAGGACAGGACCCCTTGATTTTTATGCTGCCACCAGACCCTATTTTCGTCTTTTCTAAACCCAACACATAACCAAACAACTTTAAGGAGACTCACTACCTTGCCTGGATATCAACTCTGATAAAAGAGACCCACTTTCTCTCCTAAATCTCTGTGCATGCCATCAATTAAATGAAGACCACAACACTCATTTGTGCCTCCTGTTACGCCACTTGTACACGGTTCAAGTCATAGAAAGGGACAAACACCTTTGGCCTTGTATCTGCCGAGCTTCATATAAAAAAAATGTCCCATCTGCTAAGATTTTAAGCTTCCCATTATTTCATAGCCTATCACATCCTTCCTGACATTAAAAGTGCCGCAATGTTTGACTAGGGGGAGAACCTTTTCATCCTCTGCTCATATACTTAAAGCCCTGCCCCCTTTCTATTTTCCTTTTAGCTCGGCAGTGGTAAAAAACAACAGGTGGGTGGCGCTATTAGCAGCCCTAGGAACATGTGTTAACACGGAAAACCATGGGAAGACAAAAGTTGTTGAGGTTTTAGTTCGGTTGGTATTCCTTGCAGTGGAGGAAAACGAGGATGGCAGGGTAGGTGAGTTGCTATATTAATTGGATTGAAAAAGGGTTAAGGAATTTAAAAGAGCCTTTACACTTATGCACCGTAAATGGAGGGTCATCAACCCTACTGGGCTACCACATTTAGCTACTAGTATTCTTTGTAAATAAAGTAGGCCAAAATCCCAAACCCAATATCTTATATGCTTTACTTGGTCCAATGCATAAATACATACCAAGACCCAATACTTGTTAGCATTCCAATAAATTCAAGTTTCCCAATAATTATAAATTTTAACTCCATATTTAGTTAGGCTATTAATCTAATAATTAGCCAACCCATTAAGCTAGTTAAATTTTAATTAGACATACTTAATTTAGTCTATAAATTTAAATTTTACTAATATTTAAAAGCTTCACTTTTCTTCCATTGGTTTTATTAATAAATTTGAAATTATTCACACGTAAATCATGTAAATTACCAAAACCTTAATTCCAGTGCTTTAAAATTAATTAAATTTAACGAGGTATTAGATGCATGAGTCGTAAAGGTAAAAACTATGAATACTTATGCGAAAAAGCCACAAAACAAGAATCATCAGCAGCTAACCAAACATCTCTACAGGTCCTAATCCAGACATATAATCCTTCCAACCATCAATTGTAGCTCCAAAGAAAACAGTAACAGAATCCATAGAGGTCAAACTACGCAGAATGATTGTGCTTGAAGCAAACAGGAGGGACTAATGTGAGATCTGAACTTCATATTCACAAGAGATGGCTCATAAGCTAAGGTGGGAGCCTTAGAAAAGGAGGGTGATAACAAAGATGGTGCAAAGACCATCTCAAAGAAGGAACAATTGATATTAAAAAACATATTGGACTCAGAACCGTTAAGAAGCTGATCAGGAAAATCGAGTGGATGAAAGAATGTGTCGGAGCAGAATTAAAGAAGCAAAACCCAATCTTGTCGGCGCAAGTTCAACGGAGGCAGCGGTTCAGGCGGGGGAAGCGGGACAGCAGGAGATGGACGATGGAGAGAAAAATGAACATGGTGGGAGAACTTGGTTGAAAGGAAAGCATGGTGGCGGCAAAAATAGGGAAACCCCCAAAACCATAACAAATTAGGGAGAGACTCTCTGTTAGAGAGAAAAGGATATCTAGTAAATTTCTCAAATTTAACATACGCTAGATGAGAACCTCAAAAAATATCCAAATCACAGAAAAATTTTACAACTAAGAACAACAAATTTGATTAATTTAGGCATAACAAGTAGGTTAATGCAACTAACATTTTCTATATAAAACAGACTTACCTGTACGTAGATGGTGTACAATGTAATTTTTTTAAACTACTTATGTGTAATTTTTTCAAAAAAGATGTCTATTTTACAAAGACTTCCACATAGTCCCAACCAAACAAGTACACAATGGGAGGAAGACAAGGAACCGTTCAAATCACTCATCAACCCACTCCCCCAACAAAAACAAAACTACTTGTGTGTAATTTTTTCAAACGAGATATGTATTTTAACTAGACTTCCAGAATCCCAAATAAACAAATCACGGTGGGAGGAAGACAATGGACCATTCAAATCACTCGGCACCCCACTCCTCAAACAACAACCAAAAAGGTCAACACATGATTGCCACTTCTTCGACCGTCTAACACCATTAGTGGGTTCTGTTATCGCCATCAACTATTGCCTATTTATTTATTGTATCATTTTTATCCCTATATAAAGGAAGACCAACTTGTTTCAGAAGGCAAGCTAAGAGTCTCACACTGATTATCATGATATTGTATACAAAATAATGGAGAAGAAACATGCAACATTACCTGAAACATGTATGTCCAGTGACTCTGTGTTTTGCGCAGATGTGAGGTATTCTACAAAATTTCTGTCTCTGTGATTCAAATTTTATCCCCCCATTTCTTGCAAGCATGGTAGCAATGATAACTATGCATCTAAGAAAGCTTTAGAGTTTAGAGGACAGGAAGGCAATTTGATGGAAATTAGGGTTTATTGTTATTTTCCCTTTGTTTTTGTCTTTTAATTAGTTTCCAAGCATGTTTGGGACTAATATATCATTTTAGTTATTAGTTGTCTTTTTTAGTCATTTTGGGTATTAGCTTGATTAGCAAGCTAAATCCTCCTATAAATAGGCGCTCATTTGTACTTAACCTTAAATATTGAGAATAGAGAATAGAGAGAGAAAGAAACCCATTTCATTTCTTTAGATTAGTTGTTATTGTTGCTGTGTAGTGTAGTTGTGTAGTTAATTGTTGTGTCGATAACTTCTTCTTTTACGCTTTCGCATCCTAGATCACATCAAATTGGTATCGGAGCCGCGTTTGTTCTTGGTGCGAGGATGATTATCAAATACGAGTATTATTCGGATAGGACCAATCTGACTTCATTCTACGCACAACAAGTCCCAAAATCGAAATCCTAGAAACCCCTACCCTATTCCTACCCTCCCTAACCCTACTCCGGCCACACCAGCAGCCCCCACCCCCCGCCTCTACTGTCGTCGACCACCGGCTAGGCCTCCAGACCCATTTCCGGTACTGGTTCCCCATCTCCAGCCCCTCCCAAGCCCCGAAACAGGCCCAGCACCCCTCTTCTCCCCTGCCGAACAATCCCAGTGGTCGGATCTGCCCAAAAAAAAGGCTGAAACCCACCCCGCGACAGTCGCCTACACATATAAAGGCCAGCCCACCCATTTTTCCTCCGACCGACCATTGCCCACCTTGTTGACCCCGCTGTCCACCTATATCATACCCAAACCTCTTTTTCCTACCCGGATTTCCATGATTGTATTGCCCATGACCAAGAACCAAATTTTTTTGCCCCTGATCCACCCAAGATCCAATCGGAACTATCCAAAAATCATTCCCCCACAAACCCCAAACCCCAAACCCTATCTTTCCCATCCTCAAGAAACCCTACAACCTACTCCATCTAAAATCCCTAACCCTAATAGACATTCATATTCAACCCCGACAACATCCCACCACATCACAAACCCTAATCAAACTTTCCCACCACCCAGACCTCTTCAATACACTAATCCCCTACCAATTTCTGAAAATTACAATTCAGCCCCTGAATTTTCTAAAAATTACAAATCTGCCCCAAATGAACCTACGATTTAATCTCTCCCCCACCCGAAGAATACCTTTCTTCCAAATTATCGTGGAATAGTACCAAATACGGGCTCGATATGAATGCATGTGCCGATTTCGACAAGGTAATTTGTGTCATCATCAAAGATTCCAAAGTCTTCAAGATTCTTGGGCCGTGACGGATTCATATCTATCTCAAAAGCTTCACACATTCGCATCTAGTGCTTACTCCATCAGGGAGTATGAGATGTATCGTCAACACCTAAATAGGTGTCGAAGCAAGTATCTTGAGATGGAGACGGCATGTTAACAATGGGTACGTGCACGAGCGAGACATTTGGTTCAATATTTCAAGTACTAGTCCACCAGTGTACCGCCTACTACATCCGATGTCATTCCCGCGCACACCAATGATACTATCTCTTCGGTTGTGCTTTACGAGGATGTCTCCGAGGTTGTTAAGACCCTGACGATGCTTGATAGTGACTACGTGTTCCTTATGACTTTATTCCCATATTCGAGGAGAATCGGTGGATCACTCGTACTCGAAATAGGGATTTGGAGGCATTTGAGATTGTGGACTTCATTCCTCTCTTTGGGATAGAAGATGATGGGTACTTTCTATGTGATTTTTTCGATTTATTTGTTGAAGATGATTGAGAGACTCGCACTCACTATCGCGAGATGGAAATATTTGATTTGACGGATTTCTTTCCAATTTTTTGCCACAATGATGAGTTTTGAGATGATGGTTCGGTGGTTGTTTCCTTTGAGGAGTATATGGTGCGTGAGGTGATCATGATTGGTGTGGGATTTGTGGACCCTTTTGGGTTACTTATGAGGAGCGCTCCACAACTCATTTACATGATTTGATGCTACGGAGGTTCATCACGAAGAATTGGGATGACATTTGGAATCAATTGCCCTCTCAGCGTCGATCTTGTGTTAGCTCTTCATTTGGACAGATTAGAGGCCGACTTCCTATTCATCGGCCATGGCGTAAATTTGTGGTTTCTCTTCGAGGCTATTTTGCGAGTCGTTATGCGGGACGCTTCAAAGGACGACTTCCCTTTCAAGTAGGGGAGCCCGCAGATGAGGCCCTAGCACACACTTTCTTTGCTCGGGACGAGCTCTCTCAAGTAGGGGAGAATGATGGAAATTAGTGTTTATTGTTATTTTCCCTTTATTTTTGTCTTTTAATTAGTTTCCTAGCCTGTTTGGGACTAATATATCATTTTACTTTTTTACTCATTTTGGGTATTAGCTTGATTAGCAAGCTAAATCCTCAATAAATAGGCGCTTTGGCCCTCATTTATACTTAACCTTGAATATTGAGAATAGAGAATAAAGAGAGAAAGAAGCACATTTCATTTCTTTAGTTTAGTCGTTGTTGTGTAGTGTAGTGCAGTTGTGTAGATAACTTCTTCTTTTACGCTTCTGCACCCTAGATCACATCACAATTGGACACAGGAGGCCTCAGAATGGTGTATCTATAAGAAACTTATCTCAATCGGAGGAAATTGAGGTTTGGCTAAATTCTACTTTTTCTTAGTGCAACAAGTTCTTAAATCTATCCTATAAAAGGTTGAGAAGTGATGGAGGGGGGGAAAGAATGTGTCAATACAATTGAGTTGTCATCTAGTAGCATATAGGGGAATTAAAAGACCTAGAAAGCTCCATAAATTACAATGTTTAAAAGAAGGGGAAACAAAGTAGAAAGGGAGTAATATGTGAGAAAAACTTTAAATTGTGACTTACGCCTAATGGAGCTTTTTATTGTATTTTGGCATGGGACGGTTAAATGATCTTGGTGAGAGAATTGTTGTAAAATCTCTCTTCATCCTTGGAATCCGTCTCGAGGAAACCAAAGTGGTAGCTATGTCCATGAGGGTGGCATGTGGTGTGTAGCCTGTTGGAAATATGCCATGTAGGAGAGTAGTGTGATATGGGGTACAAATGCTGAAAAGGATGCAGGCGTAACCCATTAAAAGAAGACAAGGATATCACCCATGGACCAACGGAAGGTATGGGTTGGAGAATAAAAACTCAATCGTTTGCTATCACAGAGGTAAGGTCGAGGAGGCAATATATCTTTATGACCAGGGGGTGGGGGGTACAAACAATACACATCAATTTTTGTAGGGGCCCACAACTATAAAAATATAAATTGTTTTCATAAAATTCTCAAAAGTTTTGGGGGGCAAGGCCACCCCTTCTTACCACCACCACCACCACCACCCCCAACACACACATACACACACTACCTGTTGGTGAACGAGTTATGAGAAACCCACAATAGTAATAGAACCAAAGACAGTATTAGCAGTTTCTATTCAAAAGGAGTACATTATATTGGTGTCAAAAGTAACAAAAATGACATTGTGGGTTTTTACTTCCCTGGCGGTCGAGGATTGTGCTGGTTTGGAAGTGTCATTGTCCTTCCATCCTAGCGCAGTTGGGATCTCTTGGTGACCAACAAGTTCTAAGTAGACCATCGAGGAGGTCAGTGACCTCTCACTAGAGTTGGGATGATACACCGAAGGTATGATACCTTGCCTAGTCAAAACATTAGGAGGATGACCTTCTACATTCTGAAGAAACCCATGAACTGTCCATGAGTAACGTCAAATACAAATTTTAATAAATTTAACTTTAGTTTGAACTGCCTATGATGTAGGCACTGGTTAAACTCCATGGGGTTTATAATTGGTGATCCATAAATATCTTGTTTTCTTTCTTTTTTATTTGCATATTACTTGAATAATGTGTAAATCGATAGAGTTGAGCCCTTATTTTGTGTGTGTAGTGTGTGTACTCTTCCGTGAGTATACAAATTGGTTCCAGAGCTACATTTGTTCATAGAAGTAGTACTAGTAGTAGTGTAGTTTTGTTAGGGTTGGGGGTCATGAAAAAAGTCACACATGAGCCAGTCAATGGAAAGAGGAAGTTGCCACTGTGTTTGGCAAGCGTCCATCAACCTCCGGTTGTCGTCGAGAAACGAGTCATACGGAATAGCCATCGAAATGTCACCAGTTGTGATGGTACAATATCTGAAACTCTCTACAGGAATCCACAGTTTAAGGCCATTTTTAACCTAGTCAGTTATGTCCAGAGCGAGGGGAGATGACGAGAGTGAGAAATGTTGGCGGGCGGTAATAAGTTAAGGGGGGAAGCACCTCCTGGTTGCTCACCATGCATCTGTTGCAGCTCCCCAAGAAGTGTGCCACAGTCGTCAAACCACTAGGGGTGCAAATTGCTATCGATTTGAATCCAACAATATTCGCAAAAGCAAGGAAGTGCCTCTTCATGCATAATAGAGAGCAACATATGTGTTGGTAGGGATTGTGTCAACATAATTTGAATAAAGATGTTGTGAGGTATGACAAAGGGT
Source organism: Sambucus nigra (assembly GCA_949130495.1). NCBI lineage: Eukaryota > Viridiplantae > Streptophyta > Magnoliopsida > Dipsacales > Adoxaceae > Sambucus > Sambucus nigra. Next base: position 641,829,039 of record OX422216.1, read on the forward strand.
CCATTTGAATGGACAATGGCGATAATTAATGGTGGGAATTGTGTGAGAAGCGCAATGATGAAGTCAAATGCCGTCGTGGAACAATGTTTGGATAAAGATATGGTGGAGTTTGATATGGTGTCTAGCATCTCACAAGATCTAGTGGCACTCCTCGAACCAATTGTTGCTTTGATCGAATTAGTAGCGAAAGCGACCTTTATTTCATGGGCCTAGAGTTTGAGGGTTACCAGGTGACTATGAATTTGGGCCCAATTAATTATGAGCTGAACTATATTGTACTTTTATAGGAAATGTGGGCTCTATGTGGATAAGGAATATGGTTGGTATTTGGAGTTGGGTGGTGAATGAGAAGTGGCAAAGTTGGGTTAATAATGAGACTGTGAGCAAGAATTGGACCTTAGTATTTTAAAAATGAATTTTCTTTGCTGGAGAGTTTTGGATGCCTCCAAATTTTCGTATGTTCGAAAATTTAATTATTGAGCCCAATAACTTGGGTAAAACTCAATTCGAGACAGAATTGATGTGGCAAAAATATTCTAAATATATGTTCTTGTGGCACAAGATCCTCATGTTTTTGCCTAATCTCTTGGTTGAGCTTTCACAAAGGAGAGGAAAATGATGTGCACTGGTGAAGCTCCATAGATTTTGTTGGTGATCCAAGAAAATTACGTAATTAATATTATTGTTTACTTGTTTATAACTATCAAAAATATTAGTATACATCTTCCTTTTAAAGGACCACCACAACAAAGCTTACCTTTTCATTTTTACAATAAAGATATTAGAGAAAAACTCGATCACTTCTCTAATAATCTCATTCTCACTTTCCCATAACTCTCCCCCTTCCACATCCCAATCTAGAAATTTGCTACATCTTCTACCAATTAATATTCTATGGCAACTTGGTGAGATTGTCCCCTTAATATCTCTCAACTTGCACCTTTCTTTTTTGAGTCACTAAAATTTCTTCCTTTAAAGTTAAATCTTCCAGTTTGTTTTAAAATTCATTTCTCAATGTTCCTTCCTCACTTTCTAAATCATGAATGGCTCTGATTCTATTTATTATGGCCGCCTTTTCCATTCTAATGTCACCTAAACACTTCCTTATTCGGGAATAATGGAACTTTAAATCACCATTACTCTTCCTCTTTATGAAGCAAGCAAAAACTTTAAGAAAATGTGCTTTTCTATCACCGATGTGGGATATGATGAGGGAGGGAAATAATCATATTTTTAGGAAAGTCAATAAATAAAAGGACATGGTAAATGATGAATTATATTGTTTGCTTTCTTGTGGGGTTCTGGCATGAAATCTTTTATAATGGGGTTAGGCGTTAGGGGTTTGCACAGTATTGTAAGGGCAGTTGAATTTAGAGTCGGTGGCTAGTTGCACAAGATTGACCGAGGGAAATGCTACAATTGGTATGGGTGCTTTTAGGTTATTTTGGCCCACATTATATCATAATGATCCCAGACCACATAATGCGTTGCTGGATATCTGGGAAGTAGTTTTTGGCTTCTTTTTCTTATATTTTGATTGTTGCTATACTTGATGGACCCTGATCCATCCAACTTTTGTATATATTTTTGTTATATTGATAATTTCTTCTTAAATTAAAATATATGCATGGAGTTAAAGTAATAAAGAAATTATCTTAGCAATAAAGTCAAGTAACAAAGTTTAAGATACATGGTATTAAAGCAATAAAGAAATTATCTGAGCAATATAACCACATAACAAAGGTTAAGATATTTAGGCATCTTGTTAAAGCTTACTAGTGTTGTATAAATCAAGAAAGATAGAAGGGGCAAAAGAAACATTGGCAAATCTCGCACTGCTCTCATTTTCGAGTTCAAGTCCAATGATCTTGTCATCATGATAGCATAACCCACTGCGATAGCCTGAAAATGGAAAACACAAATACCAAGCCATAGTAGACCACCTAAAGAAATAGTGGACTACGACAAGTGGGATGTATTGTTCTAACCAGCGATGCATTCAAACATAATGATGGATGGAGAGGCCTTATTTTTCAAAACATTCATAGAGAATATATTAACCATTCCTCAAGCAAAAGCTAAAACAAGAAAGTATATACAAATGACATCTAATTAAGCGACTTAATTAAATGGCATTGCACCCAAAATGAAGAAAGCGAGAAACATAATCACACCTCGCATTTCTACATCAAAAATGACTTTGGCCCAATTTAGATATCCATACATATGCTACTGCTATAACGTTATTAGGATCTCACAAATGGTCATTGGTGAAGTTTAGAATATCCATAGGGGGTGAAAAAGTCAATTGTCTTTCTTTATTTCCCTCCTCATAATTAGACCAAGCAACGGATCGTGTCAAGTCGTGTTCGTGTCAGGGTTCTCGTGTTATAGGTCTTATCGGGTTCGTGTCTAAACGGGTGACTTTTATCGCGTGGAAAAATCATATTCAAATCCGACCCGCTACCTTAATGTGGCTTGTCGTGTTCACCCGTTATTACCAATTAAGATATTAAATAATTTTTAAACATATGTGGGTTGATACATCAACCCAATATTAAGCACGATTAGACCAATTTATTTATTACATTACTAAAGCTCTCATTCAATAATATTCACTATAAATAAGTTAACATTAGGGTCAACATTAACCCGACCCGTTAACTATTGTGTTTTATCGAGTTGGCACTGATATAATCCAAAACTATTTAGGGTCCACCCATTTAACCAATAATTTCGTATCGATTCGTGTCGTGTTATCATGGCGCGTGTCATTTTCCAGGTCTACTCATAATACAATAAAACCTAAAGCAACTATAATATCTATGGAATCCCTTTATTCCTTCATGTTGATTAACCATATTTAAAGCCGGAAACTTTTAACAAATAACGTCTTAGATGTTTTCTTTGATTCAAAATTTAAATAAAGGTTAGGGGGTAAATGGAGATTCGAAAATCCGAATCCGTCCAATATTCGAATCCATTTTTTGTAGATATTTGTCCGTATAGATATCTGAAACGGCGGATTCGGATACCACTATTAGATATCGGGGAAAAACGGATACGAATATGGATATTAAAATATCCGTCATGGATAATCCGTATCTGAAGCAGACTATTCGTATTTATTGATATATATATATATATATATATATATATAGAGAGAGAGAGAGAGAGAGAGAAAGAGAGTCAAGCTCCCATAAGGGAGCTTTACTTACGGGACCCCATACGGGATTTTTTTTAAATCCAAAAACCGTTTTTATTTTTTTTATTTATTTATTTTTTTATGGGTTTTAAACATTTCAGGGACCCCTAAAAACTCAACTCAAAATGCTTTTTTTTTTTGGTATTTTAAGAAAATGAGTAAAAAAATTGTCAAATATTGACCCTTTTGTTAGTGTATACGAGAATTGATGAGAGTTATTTTTTTTTTTTTTTTTTTTTGGGGGGGGGGGGGGGGGGGTTGGGGGGTAAAATGTGAATATATTAATACAAACGACCAACAACCCAAATATATACAATAAGCCCAGACTACAAAGACCAAAAAAAAAACAATCTCATCACAACTAGACCACAAAAAAGGGAAAAAAATACCCAACAACACAACCTCAACTAACATATCGAAATCTCAAGAGCCCAACCCAAAACACCCAGTCTACAACCACTTAAATCAAAACAAACTAACCCTCCCTTATTATTTCCTTTAGTTGTGTGTGTATTAGATTTGTTACATTTACTTCAGCATCAGTCCCCTTCATTTTAAAACTACCCGCCAACTTCAATCGTTTTGATTCAACCTGTCTTCGTCCAGAATCCAAATGAAGCATGCTTGGGCCTGCTCCATCCCTAGCCCAAACTACTTGGGTAATACACCTTCTTATATACTCTCTAAATTCACCCTCCTTTTCCAACTCCACATCTTTCCTATTTTCTTTGATACAACTACTGAAATTATCCTAAATTCCCTCTTTATTTTGCTTATTTCCCATTCTCACCAACAATTAGTGCCACCTAACCTCCTACTGGGACTGTCACGGTGTACCTTCCATAAGTACGGCATGTACCTTCCCATTGTAAAACATTGCATCTCTTACTGGCTTCAAAATAAATCTGAAATTGACGTAAATTTGAGATCATTAGTCCACCCTACCACACCATATGGAATGAAACCTCTGGGATTCCCTCTATTCTTAATTATCGCTTCAAAGAGATTTTTGAAGTACAACGCTTGGCAAACGATCTCTAACAAACCCTCCGTATTGCTCTGGGTGTTCGAATACCTCTTCATATAATTCTTTTTTGTTCTCAGCCTTCTCAACCTAGTATACCAGATTTGAAATCTATTTTACTTTAAAAAAACTGTCATTAGACATGCTGGTTGCCGCCTTCGTGGTTTTCATTACCCAATACACGGACAGAGTATTCTTTGATGTATGTTTGTCCCTTGAGTAAGATACTAGAACTGTTCAATTTGTTATCAACAGCAAGCCCCGCACAATTCAATTTCTTCGAAAACAACCAAGTAATGGTTCGATTCGGTTTGCGCTTTTGTTTTTGTTTAGGTTGTTTCGGATTTCTTTACGGTTCCATTTATTTAAAAACCTAAAATAATAAAATATTACGCCAATATATCACACAATTTAAACATGTGTATGAGTAATTAACACAAAAAATAACATGTGTTTATTAATGAAAGTTAACAAAAAATATTCCCAACAAATTTAAACACATAATCTGATATTTAAACACATAAATCACAAATACATTAAAATCAACACATAATTTCAGATTTAAACATATAAATGTTAAATTTAAACACATAAATCTCAAATATTTTAAAATCAAACCAAATAGTTTCAAATTTATGTACAATAATCTGAGATTTAAACATCGGTCTATATCGGGTAGGTTTAGGTTCGGTTTATATTGGTTCCATGTCGATTTGGTTATCGGGTTGGGTTGGGTTGGGTTAGGTATAAAACCAAGAACCAACCCAATACGGTCGATTTTTTAAGTTTAGGAACCAGAACCTACCCAATGGTGTCAAAAAAACAAACCAAAAGTGGCGGTTTGGTTCGATTTGGTTCAATTCTTCGGGTTGACAGGTTTTGTTGTCCACCCCTACTATATTGCATCAAGTCAACAAATCTTCAACCATTAATAGGTGACCAACCATGTAAACCCTTCCAACATACAACAAATAGAAACAAACTCTTGTTACTTTCCATCATTAAGATGTCTTTTGAAAGTTGTACTCCATAAATTATCAGACTGTTGAATACCAAGAGACAGTACTCAAATATAAATTGTGGGGAAGAAAGCATCAAAAACAGTTTGGAATCCCCAGCCCACAATCTTTCCAAAACTTCACTCTCCCCCTTCCCCCAACATTCAATGGGGTGTGTTTGAGGAAAGAAGAAAAAACTTGATGAAAACTTCTAAGGACACCCAAGGCGTCCCTCACTCTACTATTTGCAATACCCATCCGTTTGAATTAATCTCAAACACACGAATCAAGGATTTTTCTTGAGAGGGGGCAGAAATGTACTATTGATCAAAATCTTGAGAAAAAAAATTATATAGTGAAACTGACTTGTTCATTTTTGTCATAGGCTACATCCGTGACAAAATTTATCACTACCGCAAACCAAGACAAATTTCTTGAGAAATAAAATAACATAAAAAATTTGACCATAACAAGTTTTTCACAGAGAACTTTTAGAAATTATTAAGCATACAACAATACAGATTTTGCACGGACATAAGTTGTGCCACCTTTTGTCATGGACAGTATCCGTTATAAATTACTTTTGATTTAAGTGAGGATAACTTTAGCTTGAGATAAGCTTCCTTTAAAGACCCAACGCTATTCTTATTTTTTTAAACCAAGCAACTTTTATATGAACTCAAAATCAATGATACATCATTTTGTAATGAGGGAACCAAAAAAATGGAGCATTTGAGCATATTTGGGTAGAATGTGGGCGGGGGCATTTTACAAATGAGAAATAAAACCTGAAGAATCTTGAACGTGTTAATTGCACTTGTTGAATGATGGTCCCTGTGTCCGAGAGGTCCTCGAAAATAACTCTTGAGTAAGTACGATCCACAGCAAAAATAGAAATCGTTCTCACAGCAATGGTTTGTTCTGCTCCCAGCGGGGCTTTAAACTTTTAAGCAGAAAATCTCCTCGTGAGTTACGAGCTACCAGCACTATTTTGTTCTTCAACAGTGGCTTTTGTCCCAATTTCTTTGTTAGGGTTATCAATTTGGGGGTTGCGTAAGGTACAGCTGATCTGTCTTTTTTTTGTTAGGTTATCAATTTGGTGTACGACTGACAATTTTTGACACGATAACCCATTTATGGTAATAATTCGAACATGATACGATTAGCTTATGTAGAGTTAAAAGTATCCAAAACTTATACTTAAATTAAAATCAACGTGACCTGAAAATGACACGACTAACCCGAATTGCCACCCCTAATTTGGTGGGAATATGGTTTTGGATGTTTTTGGATGGGTCGGGTCTTTTTTTTCATTTTGAAGCTAGTTTTGGATGTTTTGGATACTTCTGTCCTTTAGTCCGGATGGCTTAGGCTTTCTTAATTTATTGGGTTTAGGCTTTGGATATTTAAATTAAGGGGGTTTGGAGAAAGTTTCTCATAATTCTCAAAGTGTATAAAAATAGGGTACTTCAAATAATTTTATAAATTTAGTCCATATACTAAAAAAATCATGAAAAATTGTGTCGCTGGCGCGGACCAAAAAAATTAACTTCTAACTCTAAAGGGACCACACGAGTAAATGTTATTGTACCATAGGGACTAAATTTATAAACTTGAAAAGTATTGTCCTAAAAATCCAAATATAGGAAGGAACATGATTTTTACCTTAATTCTCTATTAAAATTAAAGTGGTTGTATTCAGAAATTTTTTTTTGTTTATCACACCACCTTCTTCCTCACGACTCTAAACCCCATTTTCTTCCAATCACGTAGCAAACTCATCACTCACGTCTTTTTCCATAACTCTTTCTCCCTCCTCCAATAATTTTGGCTTCTCATTCTAATTATCTTCTTTCGTGTCTATTTCCATAACTTGAACCTCTGCCGTTAAATTCACAACCATCCACTATTTTTTTGGCATTTTCACTCCCCTACAATCTCGATTGGATTCTTGCATATTTTTAGCTAAATCGGAATTTGAATCATAAATATACTAAGATGTTTCCTCCCCAATACCACAGAGTTGTTGGATATAGCAGTCCTCTTCGTCGACAAGGTTACCGACATATCACCATTAATCCCCTGTTTTCTTTTCGCCTTTTTTTCCAACTAGGGGTGCAAACGGTACGGTACGGTCGGTTATAACCCCTTATCAATACCAAAACCACAATCTAAATGGTAAAATCGTACAGTACCAATTTATCGACCGGTACATCAAAACAAAAATCAAAACCAAACCGACTGGTTTTTCGGTATTTTCGGGGTTTTTTGGTTTCGGTAATTTCATTTTCAATTCGTTTTTTTTTTTCCGGCACAGTACGATTAGAACTGATTTTGCTTTATTTGTTTGGACTGTGAATCCCAATTTCGACATCTAAGACTGTGAAAATCTTTCAGAAAAATTGTTTTTACATCATTTACTGTGATTTGTTAGAAAAAATCATTTAATAATAAAAATTCATTTTTAATGATATTTTTAACACAGTATAGTTTTTCAGTTTACAAAATAGTCGTCAACACATCAAAAAAACTAACAAAACATTGAACACAAACATAACACAACATTGAACACAAACATATCCTCCACAAATCCTTAAACACATAATACAAGAGCAAATGACACAAATGTTTGGTATTTCAGAAAAAATGCCTTCTTTCTCACAATTACTTTGGTTAGTTTTGATGAGGGTTTGATATGGGTATGCCATTTTTACACAGTTCATGGTACTAAAATGAAGTGAGAGGAAGATAGACAGAGGAGGCATCGAAAATCTGGTAGAGAAGAAGGAGGAGGCGCCGTTGATACCAGTTGTTTAAAATAAAACATTCACAATTGTTCAAAATAAAATCTAACAGTTGGCTAAAATCACTAACCGAAATGGATGAGCAGCGGTGGTGTACTAACGATTGAGTAGCGGTGGCGTAGCCAGAATGGTTGAGAAGCGGCACCAGTGTTAGGGAGGCTTTTGTTGAGTAGGGCGTGGGCGCGAGGTAGAGTCTAGAGAGAGCGGGTTTTGTATTATGCCAGATGTGGATGAGGGTTACTTTAGGTTAGGTTATGCCAATAACTTACTAGTTGAGTTGACCGTGTAAAAAAAGAGCATAGGACAACGCGAGTTTAAATGGGTTCTAATTGGGTTAGAAATCCTTGATATCGTGTTATAACGGGTTGATTTTGGGTTAATTGCGTGCCAATTTTGGTTGGTATGGTATTTCGGTACGGTAAATTCAGTAATTTTGGTATGGTAAATTTGGTACGATAAATTCGATAAATCAGTTTTTTATATTTAAAAACCAAAACCAACCATTTTTTTGCGATATTTTCGGTTTTCGTAAAATCGGTTTTCGGTATTTCATAATATGAAACCGAAACCATTTTTTCGGATCAAAACGGTACGGTACGGTAAAAACCCGTACTAGTTGCACCCCTATTTCCAACCATCATCCCTTTCATTTCCTTATTTCTTTCTCTCCTTAATTGTCCTTAGCCAATTCTCATACTAAAGATTACTTTCATTCACATCGTAATCACACGTTCTTTATGATTGTGGCCTATACACCCAAAGTAGAAACAAAATATGGTGAGTCTCTCACATTAAAAGAAAACGGTTGTTTGAATGACTCCTTATCCATTCTGTTTGAGGGTAAATTAAATACCCTTACCCCACATATATGTTCATCTAAATTCCATGTCGTGTGGTGCTTTAAATCCATCAAGTTTTTTAACAAGGATATTTTTATCGAGGTCCCCCATCCATCACCCTTCTTTAATCAATGACATGACCAAACTTGAAAATGAACCTTTTATCTCCTACTTTCCGAATTATTATTCCTTTTCTTGGATTCCATGCTGAAAGCATGGTTGTTTTTACCGCCTCATAACTATGTGATATGGCCGCAAATATCTTACCAACAACATATATGATACTGTTGTATTCACCAATTGGTTGAAAAATGCATGCTCTTGTCTGTTCCTCTTTTGTAAATCTCATGTTTTTTCACAAATTTTCCAACTCTTCTGCCATGCTATTTTGAAACTGATTTAGAGAGCCTCAAATTACGAAATCCCACCCACTAATCCTAGAGGAAAGAAAAACTCTTGCCTCAAAACAAGAACAAAATTCTCTACAAAAGCCATAACTTCCAAGAGAAAATCCAAATCGCCTTTATTCATTTTATATCTTAGCGACACTCGTGTTCTTCTTTTTAGACCCAACGTTATTCCTTTTTTCCATTTTACACATCATATCAATGAAGAAAATTATGCTCATGTATTAAAAATTACACATGAAAAAAAAAAAATATATATATATATATATATATATATATATATATATATATATATATATATATATATATATATATATGTGTGTGTGTGTGTGTGTGTGTGTGTGGCTGCCAATGGACTAAGTCTGGACCCGGATCCGATCCGGACCCGACCCGAATTAACGGATCTGAGCAAATTTTATAGATTCGATTATCCGATCACCCGATTAGTTAATGGACCGGATCTCGATATACATGACTCCGATCCGATAAGGACCCGACCCGAATGTGTGTGTGTGTGTGTGTGTATATATATATATATAAACTAACTGTAAAGTTTATAGTTACAGTTAGTTTATATACATAAACTGTAATCAGGTCGGGTCTCCGGGTCCTTAACGGATCCGGGTCTGTATCCATTTTATGAGACCCAACGGGTAATCGGGTAAAACCCGATCCGCTAAATATATACCCGGATTGGATCTGGATATACCCTTACCCGATCCAGACCCGATCCGTTTACACCCCTGTGTGTGTGTGCGCGCGCACGCGCGTGCGTGTAATATAGGTTTAATGTATCTTATAATGAAGCTGAAAGATCTATAAAAATAAGAGTTTTAGTTATAGTTTTGTTTTGTATGGGAATTTGTCTTCAAACAACAAATGCTAAGCTGGTAGAAAAAGCACATCAAAGTACCCCACGACGTGGGAAGATAAATAAACTGGCTTTTATAAAGTCCCAAAGTTATATATGAACCAAATTTCCATATAAAACAAAGAAGATGATCATTGTCATAGAGTATATGCCTTTTTCATCACTTTTATGTTTTAATAAATTACTCATTTGGCACCTAAACTATTCGAATTATTTCAAACTGGCCCTTAAACTCTATTTGGTGTCAAATCAGATCCCATACTATTTAACAACACCCATCTGTCACCTTGGACTATTAAATTAAATGAAAATTAAATTGGTGGGACAAAATGTTAAGTTACTCTAAAATCATGGTTCAAATAAAATTAAAAAAAAATCAACCAGCAAATAATCTTTTCACACCCCGCTTATACCCTTCACCTTCTCTGACAACCCCCTCTCCTCATTCGACTAATCCCTCCCCAACCATCCACCTCCTTCTTCGTTGCTATATATAAAACATAAAAATAAAAAAGTACAATATTAAAAAAAGTACAAAATAGTATAAAGAAAATAACATCAACACCTATTTTTCTCTCTTAAATGGAAACCTAGACCACACAAGTACATATCTATACTCTCAATTATTTTTAATTTAGGTTTCAGAATGTGTTTTTTGAAAATTTATTTACTAATAATATGTGCGCATTAAATTATGTGTGAATATGTGTATGTGTGTGTGTGTGTGTGTGTGTGTGTGTAAAAGTTTATGAAAATTTGTGTAAGTGTGTGTGCAAAAGTACATATTTATGTGTGTAAATTGCACGTGTATATGTGTGTAAATTGTGTGTGTATGTGTGTGAAAGTTTATAAATTTATGTGAAAGTGTGTGTGTGTGTGTGTGTGTGTGTGTATGTGTGAGAGAGAGAGAGAGAGAGAGAGAGAGAGAGAGAGAGAGAGAGAGAATTCGTGTGTTTATAAATAAAAGTTGAATTATTATATCTTGTGAGGTCATTGTTGAAGAAAAATTAGAAAAGGGTTTTGGTTAGGGATAGGGTGTTGGTTAGGGGGGGGTGATTCGGTGGATATGAGGGGGATGATTGAGAATGTGTTTGAAAGTATGAGCGAGATTTCCCGTGGCTAATGTGGATCATATTTTGTTATTGTTCTCGTTTGATGAACCGAAGGTGGAGGTGTAGTCGCTTACAAGGTTTTTGGTGGAGCTGGAGTCCAGTTACTCTCCCGTTGAATAAGAAAAAGATTTTCAATGAAGATATTTCGAATTAAACATAGTGATTGATTCTCTATTGTTGTTAATTTAGGTTTGTTATTTGGAATGTATGTTTTGAGAATTTACTTACTAATATGTGTGTGAATGCATGTATGTAATTTTATGAAACTTTGCATGTATGTGTGTAACTATGTGAAATTGTGCGTGTGTGTGAAAATTTGTGTGTGGTTGAAAGTGGGTGTGTGTTTTGCAAATGAGAGTGGAGCTGTTATTTTGGGTGAGGTCTTCTTAAAAGAAAATTAATAGCGGAATTTCCATTGGAATAAGGTATTGGTTGGGGGTGATTGGGTGGATATGAGGGGGAAGATTGAGAATGTGTTTGAAAGGAGGAGCGAGATTATGGATCCTCTCATGGAAAATGTGGATCATTTGTTGAAGTTGTTTTTGTTGGAGCAACCGAAGGTGGTGGCATTTGCGTTAACGTGGTTCTTGGTGGACGAGGAGTCGACGTGGATTCTGGATATACTTATCCTGAATAAGGTGGAGTTTGTCTATGAGAAGGTTTGGATTTTGTTCTTGATTCAATATTATTGTTAATTTGTTCTTGATGTTTGGAATATAATTATTGAAAAAATATTTACTAATAAGTGTGTGAAATTATGTGTGAAAGTTTGTTAAATTGTGTGTGAAAATTTGTGAAACTATGTGTATAAGTTTGCGAAAGTGTGTTAAAGTGTATAAGTGTGTTTGTGCGGGTGTAAAAGTGTGTGTGTGTGTGTGAGAATGATAATGGAATTGTAAAGCGTGGTGAGGTCTTTGTAGAAAAAAATTAAGAGGAAGGTTTTGGTTGAGGATAAGGTGTTGGTTGGGAGATTGATTATGTGGATAGGATATAGATGATTGAGAACGTGTTTGAGAGGAAGACTGAGACTCTTGATTTTCCCATCACCAATGTGGATAATTTTCTTATGTTGTTCTCACGTGATCAACCTAAGTTGGTGACATTTACGCTGACGGGGTTTTTGGTGGAGGCGGGGCCCATAAAGAGTCCGGTTATGCTTGCGTTGAATAAAGCAGAGCTTGTGTATGAAGAAGTTTGGATTTAGTACTTTATTGGATATTGTTGTTAATTTAGTATTAATGCTTGGAAAATGCTTGGGTTAGGAAAACGGACTTAGAAACTTTAGGACTAAAACTTAATGGCTCTCATTTGGTTGCACTTGATTCTTCCCATGCTATATCAAAAGGATGATTGTGTTACCATATTTGTCATACGCTAGTCATTGCATCATGATTTATATCTTGCTAGTGTTATGACATGTGTATCATTTTGTAATAAAATTTTCAATTATTGAGTCTTATTTGAAAAATACAAAAAGGGGTAGAAAAATTCCACTACTGTCTTATTTGTGTAGCCCGGTGAAAAATGTTGTTTGTATTAAATGTTAACCAATAATTAAATGTTGTTTGTATTAAATTTTTAAAGGATTGTGTAGCCCTTTCTACATTAAATCTTTAAAGGATTGTATTAAATTTTTTAAATGTTGTTTGTATTAAATTTTTAAAGGATTTTATTAAATGTTAACCAACATTTTTCACTGGGCTACACAATTCTTGAATTAAATGTTAACCAACAACATTCCACTACTGTCTCTAATAACCAATCCAATACTAACCTAATCTGACGTAAGAGACCAAGAAGCATAAAAATTTAGTTTAGAATACCCACTTGGAGACTTTAAAAATATAGCAACGATATGTAGCATAGATTCTAACTTTAAAAATATAGCAGCAATATGTTAACTTTAAAAATATAGCAGCAATACCCACTTGCCGCTTTTGCCAGATAGATGAAAATATTTGAGATATTATGGTGTTCCTATTTAGTACTATTATGTTGGGTATAGTTGTTCCGGCCCATTTCAATATTTTTTTTGTTAATTTTTTTGTCTATATCTTTTTTTGAGTTACATTTTTTAGGACAGTATACATTAAATTTTGTAATGTTCAAATTAATATGTATTAGATTTTTTTTTTAAATTTGTGCGTCAAATTTATAATGTATACACAATTTTTTTCATATTATTTAGTCAGGGACCTTAGTGCCTGAAAAAATATAAATAAAGTAGAGCAAAACGAAATTATTAGCCAAATATTGGAGTGAAATTCCAAATATATTTAATTCCAATGTTGATTTTTTTTCATTTACATGTTAGGATAAAAATCTTGGGAATTGGAGTTCCATACAAATTTGGGAAGACTAATTCAAGGATTATGTAGCCCTCTTGTGATTGGTTCTCACCAATTTTCAAACACTCATCCACCTTTTTTATTTTTTATTTTTTTAATAAAACATTGCTCCAAGTGAACTCACATAAAAAAAAAAACTATGGGCCACCTCCAGGGAGAGCCTTGACTATTTATACATGATTTCACGCTTAGCAAATGAAATTATTATCGATTAATAAATGTTTTATTTGAACTCGCTCATGACAAATGCGATCTGAGGTGCCAATTTAATACACTTAGGAATTCGCACTTTCGAGGTGCAACTTTAGCATTAACTTAGGAATTTGCTTATGTGAGAACGGATTGAACTTCAAAATTCATTATTTTCACCAAAACATTGAAACCATGGATTTAAACCTGTCGTCGCCCTTCGTCGACGTTTTCACCTCCATCAACATTAATTTTCAATTGATTTTTTAAGGGCATTAAGACACCATCTTCATCTTAATTAAACATATCAATCCCTATCAGTTCTCTTATGTTTTTCTTTTTTCTACATTTATTTTTGCCTTTTTGTAAATAATTCCTAAATATACTAATATCATTCATTTTTTTGTACAAAGTATGACTATTTTCTTCCCTTTTTTTGCAATTTTCTCTAAACAAACTTATGACACAATTACACATATCAACCGAAAATTTAGTATAAAAATTTAAAAACGATGCCTCTAAAACGTGTGATGCCACGTGTCTTTAATTAATGAATACCAATAAGTGCCATTTTCTCTCTCTCCCCTGAGAAACAAACCCTCATAGTACCCCCCCAAAGCCAAATTTATGGTGGGGATAGTAAAATGAGGGAACCTTTGCCACATATATGAAAATATTTGAGATATTACGCTGTTCTTAGTATGATAAGGGAACTTCATATTTATGTTTGGTATTTTGTCATTTAAAGTTGTGTTGTTAGTACTATTATGTTGGGTATAGTTGTTACAGTCCATTTTAATATTTTTTTTGTTCAATTTTTTGGTCTGTATTTTTTTTTAGTTAAATTTTGTAACGTTCAAATTAATATATATTAGATTTTTTTTCTACGTCGAATTTATAATGTATACACAAATTTTAAATTTTTTCATATTTTCAAACCTCAAGAGAATCTTTCCTTGCTTAGTCTTCTCCCTTCTATAAAAAAACAAATTTAATATTTTACTATTCAGGTCCTAATGTCAAGAAGAGTGTAGGTGAGGGAGTATTCAGCTATTTGGTAATATTATGATTATTTCATAAATTTTCTTTGGGTTTTACTTTCTATAGGTAGTTTTTGCAAATTATATATTTTAGTTACATTTTTTTCCTCTCCCTCACTAGTCGAGCAATATTAATGTGTTATTATTTATATTGACATATCCCTATCTGGAAAGTATCATTAATTTTAGTATTTTCTCAAACTTCACTTTTAGGCTTGGTGCTTAAAGTCATTCCGTGAAATACATTTGGGTTGTAGTGTTTAAGTTTGATCGCAAACGATATGTCTGACTTGCTTAATTTCATAGATGCTTTTTTTTATTTTAATTTATTTTTTGTTTAAAAGTTTGAAGGATGTAATAACAACTCATTGATTATTGTCATAAGCTCAAACATTTGTTGACGTGTGTATTATATATTGTAGGCTTGAATCATTCGTTGCATCAACATGTATAATTTCCTATGAAGCACGGATATTCTCGGGAGGTCACGAATTTTTTTTGATACGTATGGGATACGGGATACGCTAGGATACGCGAATCCTAGAGTATCCTATTTTTTGTAATTTTTAAATGGACTAGATACGTTGGGATACGTTTTAGGATACGCTGGGATACATTTTTAAAGCTTCTTTTTTTGCTGTTCTCTTACGAATTTCGACTAGAATTTTCACTTCCGACCTTAACCGTGTTGCTCTTTTATGCCTTAACTGTGCTGTTCTTTTTTTCTTAACTGTGTTGTTCTTTTTTTTTCTTAACTGCTGTTTTTTTTGTTTTCATTTTTTTTGTCCGAGTTAAAATCAACTATTTTTTGAAAGGGGATTTCATTTTACTGTTTTATGAAATGGAATTTCATTCTACTGTTTGAATCCCTTTTTTCTTCATAAAAATTGTCTGATTTTTTTTCTACTTATGTTTGTATCCCGTGCTTCCTAAGTTTATCTATATAAGCCTCAACCTCCTTAATTTTTCCTTCATCTTCAGTATATTCTAAACTGCTTCTACAATATCACTGATGTTAAAGACACATCTCAAGGGAAGTGGAGATTAAAGTGTCACGTCCTCCTTTAAAATAAATGCGCCATCGCACGTGTGCACATGAACAAAATGTTTGCTTCTCCGATGCATGAAACCATCTATTTTGTAGGCATATAGAATAAATTAGCAGCACCCTTCACCTCGTCACAAATAGTAGTTACTCCATCCACATTAAAGACTACCATTTTGATAGTTTGGTAGCCTATAACAAGCAAATGTTTAATCACAAGTGCACCAGTCTTCCCTCTACAGATTACTAATACTGTGGGACCTGCTGCATTAGAACCCCGACCCCAAAGAGCTAAAAATTTGGTCAAAGCTAATTTAATAATTCCTGACTTAATGAAACTAAGTCTAACTGTCAAGTTCACTTCAGATCTCACCAGTTCACTGAAAAAAACATTCTCAAACAATGTTTTCATGATTCTTCCAAAAAGGTTTCTAAATTGTACAAAGTTTCTTCCATCTAAAAGAAGATTATTAAGACATGCTGATTAACTTCATGTAGATTCCATGCAACATCATATTCACGATACACATGGGCATTTATCAAACTCCTTAGCAAGAATGTCACTTACCTGGTAAGAACAAAAACTAGTCGAAGATGTAGCACCCTTATCGTCTATGCACTTAGTTCAGTAACCGCTTCATGTGGGTCAAACATATAGCATAGATTTCAAATTAGGTTCAAGTACTTATAAGAGAAGCTTTTCCTACATCTGGAAAGCTCGATATCTCACCAACTATTAGAAGAAACATTGAATAAGAAATCGTAGTCTTATGAAGAACGTTTGGAAGTTCACTTCCATTCGGGACGTGTCTGAAAAGATTGTAATGATTCGTGGGAGGATCAAAACAACTAAGGATAGAAGAGTTAGAGAGTTGCGCTGATAGAAGTCGTAGCCATAGGGATTTTGAGTTTTGAAGAGAATACCTCCCGTGAAAGGGAGATGCGAATTGGGAATAAGGGGAAGTTGTCTCCTTAATTTGTTAGTCATTATATCATTATCAATCAAATCGTGAGCTTATCAATTAGCTTTGCTGAATCATTTGTAGCAAGTGAATTAATGTGTTTCATGTATTGATTCTCCCTAAGTTTTTCTTAATGATGTGATGTATTTAACATATATCAGTGATATTGATATCAACAATATAAAGTTGTACCCAGATGCATCGAATGAGAAGGGACTGATCTGTATTTTGGACAAGCGAGACCAGATTTGGTGAGAAGGGATAAGTGATAAGTATCCCGATATCTTTGAAGCTGGATATATAGCAAATTACGAGGACGGAATTTATGTCGTAGGCATGAGAAATATCGTGATCTCTTTGAAGCCAGATATCCCGATCTTGTTTTATTTCATCTTTATGTTGCGTGTGTACATGTGGATTCACAAGTTAATGGGATTAACGGATGACTAAGTGGAGTAAGTGCTCTCACAACGTATTGGTGTTATGATATCCAACGTATTGGTGCTCTCACAGCGTATGCCGATTAGAAGTTAATCTTAGTGGCCAATGATTCTTTTAGATGCTATGTATTTATAGTTTATGTATGTTATGGGGTTATCGAATATGTTAGAAATGGGTTGGGAAGCCTTGAGGGTGAATTGTATTTTTAGAATAATCAGTCAATCGTTGACAAGAAGTCATTTTAATGCACACCATTTACACAAACTTAAACTCATTCTAACTAACGAGCGAACGAGATTCTATTAACATTTCTAAGCGAGTTTACGCAAAAATCATAGCTCAAGCTCACCCAAATAGCCCCTTTTAACCCCAACAAACCTCTACTTCTATAAAACCCTTTATTTCAAGGAAGACCTGGGGAGATTTTGGAGCTTGTGGAGGGCTGGAGATTGGATTGAAGGCTTGTTTTTTTATGTCTCTCGAGGCAAGATTATCTTTACAGTACCCTAGAAAAGATACTAGAGTTATTGATAGCGCGCGAGAGGTATGCGAGTGTAAAGTGCACAATCGTTGTTTTTGTCTCGCCGCGACTATACAAACAAACCTAAATTACTACTACACTTGCGGGGCAAGCACAACAGTAAGTCGGGTATCGAAAATTCACAGGGACGAGTTGCTAGAATTCAATTGATTTAATACTCCGAAATAAAAGTGCAAAAGGTGAATTACAAACTAAAAAGTAAAAGATGCGTAAAAGGGAAATGTTAATCTAGGCAAGGTATTGAAACTAGATTATGAAAGCGAGTAAAAACTATAGGTTGCGTCGAATATCCCTCACCCGAGTTAATTTCCATAAAATGGTTACATGGGTCGACGAGTAATTACAAATGCGTCTCATTTCGACAGTTAAGTGAACCAAGGGTTGTCACGCCCCCAAATCCGCATAAAAGCATAATATGATTTTGGCGTCAACAAATATCCCGGAAATTACGCGCGAAAGGTTGTAACACGGGACATACATGATATGCCCAGTCAAATCTTCTGGGCGTAATAACTAGGACAACGCACCCGAAATAGAAACGTAAACAATATCACCAAGCAAAGCAACGCGTTAATCCGAGTTAGTTCCATTCAAACACAACCTAATTTAAATTACCTAGAAAGCATATTAAAAACGCGATAAATAAAGCGGTAAAGAAACACGATAAAACTACACTAGAAAGCACGGGAAGAAAGCACGTAAACCTAATTAGAAAGCATGTAAATTACACTACAAAACAAGAAATGAAGAAAAACAACTATATTAATGGAAGAGGATGATGAATAGTGTAACTTACAACCCAATTGGGTGTCAAACCAAGAAGAATCCAAGCCAAACTCTCCAAAACCCTAAGCTAAAACTACCTAAAATCGTTCCTATACTGAATATGTTCTTATTACAACAAAATTGCTTTATATAGTAAGTTGGAATAAAAGAAAAGAAGAAAGAAAACAAATGAAAAATATCTGCTGAAAAATAGGGGATCGATCGATCGACCAAGGCCAAAATTCGACTGTTCAGAAGGGTCGATCGATCGATCAAGCAGGTATCAATCAAGCAGCAGCTTCTGCATTCCTTTCTTCCTCTTCTCTTCTCCTCTTTTGATTCATTATTTTTCCCTCCGCTGAAATCGTCGTAACTTCTTCGTTATGAATCAAAATCGCGCACCGTTCATGGACACGCGAAGCTAGCGAGGAGGGCTACAACTTCCGTGAAGATGATGGGCCAGGTGCCCAAGCTGTGAAATGACTAAAATGCCCTTGAATGTGCGATTGCGTACGAAACTTCACCGGAATACGTTCGAACTCCATACTTAGTACATAAATACCTACAAAAGCCCAATTATACCTCATATAGCATGTTAACAATATAAATCGAGGTTGTCTGGTTAATGGACTTAAATATAGAGATTAAGGCACCCGAGGGGGCTAAAATGCGTAGGTTTGAGAGATGAAATACGCAATATTTGCGTATTATCAGTTATTATGTTAATTAAAAGCAGCAACAATAATTATTCAATTATTATAGAACTAAGAATTAAATTAATAAAATTTCTTTAAACATTTAATAGAATTATATGTTAATTTTACTGGATTAAAATTAGGTTACACTGAAGGATAACGCATGTATATATGCACGCCCACGCCCGTCACATGGACCATAAATCAAAAGCTCTCGCACGCCCACCATCATATAACATATCAGGTTTATTTGTTTTATTATTCCAACAATTGTTGTTAATGTCAATTAACTTAATAATTGCAGGATATAATTACATTTCACTTATAACTTGTGTCATGTAACAATTCCACTAAGTGAGATATAATTGCAAAAGGGGCCTCATCTTTCTTGAAGGTCTCTTTATGGCCAGATTAATTATCCTATCCCACTAATGCTTTGAATTACCATGGCGTACAAGGTTGTTTAAGGTACAATGCCATTGGAATGCATTCACAAATTACTAGTTAGATTTTAGTAAAAATTTGATGCGTCAATTATAATTGACTTGATTTCCCAATATACTAGGTGTCCTAGGGCTCAGGGTCGACAAGGTAAATAATTTTGGCACAGTTAGTACCACGGGTTATTACACCACTTGCAGTTTAGGCAGGGTTACTCCTACTAGAGCCTAGGCACGATTAGTTGTTAAAATACTTGTTATTAGTGCATATGTGCACGGTGGGATTGTTTTATCATGATACATGGGTGTACGTTGGCCCGAATTATGATTTGTTGAGTAGGCGTGAGGGAGCCTATGATAATGATACGTTTCATTTTCTTACGATTATGCTTTAGCGAATTTCGAGGATCAAATTCCTATTGTAAGTGAGAACACACTATATGGTTGAGGAGTTCCAACTAGTTTGGATATGTTGACAAAATTTAATTAGATTTTGAACTCTTCTCCATGGTGCATTGAAGGCAACAAACTGCATCAAGCTTCATCAAATATCAACCAATCAGGGTAAAAAGGGTAGTTCAAATACGACACTTTGACACAAATTCATGCACTGCATTGTGTACGTGTTAAAATATTTTTAAATATTTTTGGGGAATTTTTGAAACATTTTAAATGATTTTTAAACATTTCTAAAATTTGGTTTTAAAATGTTTTGGGGTTAAAAGCTGAATTAAATAATTCCACAATAACTTCCTGGGTAGAAAACAAAATCCACATAAACATTTGTGGTGTAAAATGGGATTTTTAAAGATAAAAGGCGCGTGTTTTATATTTTGTTAGTGAGAGACACATCTTTGCTTTTTTGTGGCTGGATTTGTGTTTATTCCCTCTCACATACCTGAGGTTCATTTCCAACAGTTAGATCAATTGTTGTCAACGCTCTGCATGTGTCTTGAGCCAGAACCTTACTCTCTTAGTATAAATAGGACCCTTATGTGATATATTTGAGAACTTTTGGCAGTCGTCCAAACAAGATAAAACGAGAGAAGAGAGAGAAAGTAGAGAGAGAGAGAGAGTTTGAGAGTATTATTCCCAAACCTAGACTAATTTTATTCAAAATCACTTCTGTTGAGTTTGAGAGAGTCATAGTTAGGCTTTTCAGTAAGTATGTGGAGTGTTTGGTTTGTAGTCAAGACCCTCATAGAATAACTTCTCTCTTAAAAACAACCTCTCATAGGTTTTACTCAGATTTCTTCCTAAAAATTTTGAGAAGAACCACTGAAATACAATTTCTCGTTTATCTTAGGTGTTTATGTGTATTTCTATTATAGAAATGATTCTCTTGTTGGATCTTGGTTTTACTGCATATTTTTGTAGATCCAACCTCTGTGTTTTTAAGATCTTGAAAAAGTGACTTCGAAAACCATTTATGTTTTTAGATATGACATTCTCTTTTTAAACAAAGTTTTATAATTTGTAAAATTTGTTTTGTACCTAAAGAAGTTTGAGGTTAGATCTATTTTTGTTAAGATTTAATTTTAGATCTAAAATACTTTTCGTCGAGAAGTCTGATTTTCTTGAAACTGAAATTCCGCATCACATGTGTTTTAGAATCTTGTGTTTTTGTTCATGTGCAGAAGCAGATATTGGCTACTTTTAATCTAATCGGTAATGCTTTGCAGTTGTGGGAGAATGTGACCGCACCCAAGGATAGGGATCGTTTGACTTGTGGAGAGTTTGTGGCAAAGTTTAATGAGAACTATATCCCATATGTTATTAGGTTTGAGAAGAAAAGGGATTTTCTCACTTTAGAGCAAGGTTCACATAACAAGGTTGAGTATGAACAAGAATTTACTAAGTTATTTATGTTTCACTAGAGGAGGCGAAAACGGAGGAGGAGGGGGGGGGGGGAGGAGGAGGAGGAGGAGGAGGAGAAGAATTATTTTTTTCATGGCTTGACTTGGTCAATTAAGCAGACCATGTTAGGGAATTCTGCTTACAACACCTATGCCTAGGTGGTGGATGTCACTTTGATGCTTTGGAAGGAGTGCATGAGAAGAGACTAGGAAAAAAAGAGTATAATCGAGTGGTCCGGATGTGACCAAGATGGGGAGAGGATATGCTAAGGTTGAGTAAGACGGTCAGAAAGACCCACACACAGGGATGAAAGCAGGATTTAATTTTTGGGGGGACCAAAAGTTTATAAAATAAAAATCTAAATGATAATATATATATATATATATATATATATATATATATATATATATATATATAAACATATTCATCAACAAAAAGTATAAACATTGTGAAAAACAAACCAAATCTTATTTTAAAGGAATATCAAAACTTTATAAGACTATAATTTCATCCGCACTAAATTGTTTAGAGATTTCCCTCTCAATATAGACCAAAAGAGAATTCGCAAGATATTCATTCTCCATTTTGTTCTCAAGTTCATATTTGATGTGATTTGTAGCCGAATATTTTCATTTGTACTAAATTGTCTTGAGATTTCCCTCTCACTATAGACCAAAAGAGAATTCGCAAGATATTCATTCTCCATTATGTTCTGAAGTTCAGATTTGATGTGACTCATAGTCAAAAATGCACGTTCGGTAGTTGCACTAGAAACTGGAAGAGTTGGAAAGGCCCGACCATCCTATTGATTAGTGGATATATTGTCTACTTTCTTATTTTCACCAACCACTTACATATATCTGAAATAATGGACAATTCTTAAAATTTTGGATGTTGGACGTCATCAAACTCGTAATATTGCAATTGTACCCTCAAATCATTTCTCTCATGCTCTCTAAAGTATTTTGGGTAAAATCTCCACCACATAGTCATTAAATCTGATATTTAGCACCTGCAACTGAGAGTCTATTGTATTAATACGATAGTGCTTAATAATGGTAAACTGATCTGGTTGGTGTCGTGCTCGGCCTCATTTTTTAACATGCAAAGCATTTATATCCGGGACATCAACTGTATGCCTTTAATAAAAAGACTTCACCTTCACAATAAAAGTGTCAAATCCACCATCCCTTAACTTCAGGATAAGTTTTTTGTGGTCATCGCCAAATGCATAGCATTCAAGATGTCTTGAGACTTTAGTTGCAAAGCTTGAGAAAGCATAACAATGATTTCCAAAATTTCTTTCATAAGATGCAAGATGGAAAAGGTTTAACTAAATGAGTAAAGTTAAACTTATATAATTTATAGTAATTTTGTACTAATTATTTGAATAAAATGGACTTTGACTTTTTTTTGGACTAGGTACATTGTGGGAATTAAATTAAGACTTTAAGGGCAAGGAGGTCTTTTGGAATGTGTTGGTGACCAAGTTAGGGTTTGAATTTTGTGAATTATAGTTTATGGAACGAAGTGGGGATGATGAGGAAGAGATAGAAGGATTGGTAACTAGTAAAAGGGGGATACCTACGACCGTGGGTGTTCCCTAGACTACGGCTTAGGATCCCAGGACCACGGGGTTATCGTGTGCGACCGCGACCAGGGAGGGTCGTGGTTCACTGGCTACATGGTCGCGGGAAGCATTAACCTTGTTCTTTATTTTCTAATTATTTACATGGACTTCATTTGTTTTAACAAGCAATCCCCTCAAAACTTAGCCTTTACCCTCTAAACTCCATCCCTAACCTCTAAGGCCCTAATACCCATTAAAGGAAAATTGAGGATGTGTTTAAGTAATAAAGGGGAGAAACGATAACGATGTGAATCTATCATGTGTGTCCGTATAGTAATTAATGGATTATGAAACTCGGGTGTATTGGGTTGTAGAAGGATAAGTTTAGTTTTTATTTTCTACCGAATGACTGCCCTTACTGCTCAATCTATACGAAAGTGTATCGGGGGTTCCTTGTATGGATTTCATTTATGAGAGGTCCCACACATGTAGTCCAGAGAAGGTTGGGAGCTGGGAGCTTAGGAGGAGTAAGTTGTGTAGTGGTTTTTAAGTAAATGTTTAGGAGATATATAATTATTATAGAGTCTCGACGGCCACGTAACCTAGACGAAAGTGTATCAGAGGGGTTTATTAGTTGGATTTTATTTATGAGACATCCCACGTATGGAGTCTAGAGAAGGTTAAGAGTTGGAACTATACGAAAAGTCTAACTTGCAGAAATTTTAGGTGTTAGGTTAAAATTATTGTGCAAAAGATTAGTTCATTATGTGGCTTGTGATTAGACTACATTTGTGAATGTCGGGATGTTAGAGGCAACTTGAGGAATTAGTAAGTAATGAAGGGGAGAAACGGTAAAAATGTGAATTTATCATGTGCGTTTGTATACTAGGTAATGGATTATGAAACTCAGGTGTATTTGGTTATAAAATGATAAGTTTGGTATTTGTTCTCTATCGAATGACTGCCCAATTTAGACGGAAGTGTATCGGGGGAGGGGAGGGTCATTGTTTGGATTTCATTTATGGCGCCCCACTTATGAAGTTTAAACAAGGCTAGGAGTTGGGAGCTTAGGAGGCTACCACATGATCTAGACAAAAGTTTATCGGAGGGTTTCCTTGTTTAGATTTCCTTTATGAGACATACCACGCATGACGTCTAAGGTTAGGAGTTGGGAGTTTGGTGTTTAGAATGTTTAATTTTTTTTAGAAAGTGATAATTATTTAGGCGTTCGTAGATTCGGGGTGTAGAGTCGACTGGCTATGGAGTATCGTATGTGAAGGACCTAACTGCTTGGCTACTTTGACGGACATCGATGGTTGCGTGTTGCTATTGGTGCGGGTCTAGTGTTATCTGGATATAGAGATATTATATGA
The DNA here is from genome assembly GCA_949130495.1 of Sambucus nigra. Lineage (NCBI taxonomy): Eukaryota > Viridiplantae > Streptophyta > Magnoliopsida > Dipsacales > Adoxaceae > Sambucus > Sambucus nigra. Next base: position 641,853,565 of record OX422216.1, read on the forward strand.
CTGTATAAATGGACTTAGAGTACGTTGCGAGTATGTGCACGGTCGTGAGTGGGACCGATTGGCTATGTTATGAGGTTGATACAATTATGATCGTTGGATGTGGTCATTGATATTCGTAGAATGGTACATTTAGTGCATTATGTGATGTGCGAGGCCGAAAGGGAGGCCGATATATTATGATTGTAAGGGTAATATACATTATGTGGGGTATATTATGCTATGTATTATAATAAAATTATAAAGATAAAATTGGTCTAAATGAGATTAAAAAGTGGAAATTGATTAGTGCATTTAAGCGTGTTGGCCAGTTAGTTATAATAGAAGTGGATATAAGACTTTTACTGATATTATACAATTGTTATCTAGTTAAATATTATGCTATTGTTGGTATCGGTTGATAAACCGATAGTTGCTTAAATCCATTATTATAAGTGAATGTTATTGATATCGGTTAATGGGTAGATAGTTGAGAATATTTTATATTATGTGGTTAGTTGTTAAACCCGGTTATTAAATGGATAGGTCTTTATACTCTTGCTATTACATGGAACATTAATTCCCCCTATTGTAAAATTGACTCAGTAGTGGCTCATTAGTGGAGGAGAGAGATGGAGAGACACCACATGATTGTGGACTGCACGAAGGTGCAGAAGCAAATATTGGCTACTTTTAAGCTAATCAGTAATGGTTTGCAGTAGTGGGAGAGTGTGACAACACCCAAGGATAGGTATCGTTTAATGACAGTATTTCCCATATGCTATTACGTTTGAGAAGAAGGCGGGGTTTCTCACTTTGGAGCAGGGTTCACGTAGCGTGGTTGGGTATGAACAACAATTTATTAATTTATCTGCGTTTGCACCAGAGGAGGTGGAAACGGAGGAGACAAATAAATATTTTATTCATGGCTTGACCTGGTCAATTAAGCAGGTTGTGATAGGGAATTCGGTTTACACCATGTATGCCTAGGTGGCGGATACCGCTTTAATGCTTTAGCAGGTGTGCGTGAATAATCATAAGAAACTAGGAAAAATAGTAGAATCGAGTGGTCCGAAGGTGATTAAGATGGGAACAGGATATGCCAGGGTGCAGAAAAAGGGCCAAAAGGATCCCACAGGGATAGCAGAATAGGAAGAAGCCTCGAGTTGGGGATGATCGGTAGCAAAATAAGGGATTACATCTCCTGTAAAAGGACATAAAGGGGGGTTGGTAGAGCCTCCCATTTGTCTAATTTGGAATCTATGCACATGTATCGAGAGGAGAAAAAAACTAGTCACCCTGATACTTTATCCTCATTAATTAGTTATATTTAATGACTAGATTATTTTGGATTTAATTATAGTTATTTATTTGAGATAATTCCCACAGTACCACTTATATACAATAATAATATTGTTCTTCTAACAACTGTTTTAAAGTATTTAATCTGTCACATAACCTCAAAATTTGGCTAAAATCTCGCACGGACTTTGAAAAGGGGCTTTATAGATTCAGTGACATAATTTAACCTATTACATCCATGGTTCAAATTCAACAGCGTTTGATTTCCAAGGTCCCCTTGGAACAAATCTAAGCTTGTGAAATTTTAAGATTTAAGTATTAAATAGATTTGTAGATGCTACTTGTGTAAGAATTAGATGGAATATTTCCAATCATTATTTTAATCATATAAATTAACCATTGTTTAATCATATAAATTTTCAGTCGGGTGGCTGATTTTTTAGTCAAATTATTGACATTACACCCTTTTGGAAATACCATGTTTTTTATTGTGGATGTTTTAAGGATTCAAACGGAATTTTGAGATGTGGATCCAATATTAATTATTGACATTACACCCATAGTAAGATGAATGGGCAAGCCACAAACTTGTCATGTTACCAGAATTATCTTCAAGCATGACGGGCCCTTTTTCGTTATTTTCGACATAAATTGAGAACATTAGTCTATTCTCACTGGGTCGTAACTTATACATGTTACCAAGTCTATTTTGACCAGTCACTCCATATTCTTTTCACAATCTTCGTAAGCCATTGTCTTTCTCAAGTGACAAAGTATGATGATGCCTCCGTTAAAAATTAATTTTGATCTTTAGAAGTAATTGATGATATAAAACAAAATAATTTTTTTTAAAATTTTACTCCTTTTAAAATTGTAGGTTATGATAATTTTTGCCATCATTTCCTTATGTTAATTTAGCTTAACCCCGAAAACATTAAATTCATAAACTTTGACCTGCAAAATGATTTTTCAATTTCACCAAATTTTGCAAAAAAAATACTACTTTGTGGTCGTAAAAAGTAATTTGAGGTTAATAGTACAACAAGTAAAATCTTAAAGGATGAGAACATATTAGTACGTAGCCAAAGAGACTAAACTAACCATCAAGCAAATGACCAGGAAAGGTCTGTCCCCATATGGGTTGCTCATTTTGGTGAAATCCATATCGGACGACTAAAAGAGTGCAAGTGAGGAACTCTTAAGCTAAGAAATGATAAGATATGTAAATGGCATAATCTGACTTATTCATTGAATAAATGACTTGCTCATTGATACGTAAAAAATAACTATGAAGGTGAAATAATTTATCTCGTGTTCCAATCTAGAGGTATCGAACATGTTTAAAACTATAAATATCCATAATAATCTCCAAGCGTTAGAAGCACGACAAAGCAAAGTTACTACCAGGTGTAAAGGTTGAAACACGACAAAGCAAAGTTAATAGCAAGAGAAAGTTTAGCTATAAAGAGGAGATCTCAAGCATTTAAAGTTCAATAAAAAAAGCCAAAGTTATTAGAACGATCAGGTAAATCTAATTGATGAATCGCCTAATCTATACATACTCACATACCGACTTGTTTGTTCCTATAAATACTCATTATAAACACTTTTATGTCCCTATTACGTGTTTAAGTTCTATTAATATTTATTATTACATTTATATCCTAATAACTAAAATAACAAAGAAATTAGCAGTATGTAGTAATTGCTTCACCAAATTTTGCAGAAAAAAATACTACTTTGTTGTCGTAAAAAGTAATTTGAGGTTAATAGTACTGCAAGTAAAATCTTAAAGGATGAGAACAGATTAGTACGTACCAAAAGAGACTAAACTAACCATAAAAAAAATGACCAACGAAGGTCTATCCTTAATTTGGTTGCTCATTTTGATGAAATCCGTATCGAACGATTAAAAGAGTGCATGTGGCGAACTCTTGAGGCAAGAAATGCTAAGATACGTAAATGGGATAATCTGACTTGTTCATTGATACGTAAAAAATAACTATGACGGGGAAATAATTTATTTAGTGTTACAATCTAGAGGTTTCGATGATTTATAAAACTTTAGATGTCCATAATAATCTCTAAGAGTTATAATCACGACAAACCAAAGTTACTACCGGGTGTAAAGGTAGAAACAAGACAGAGAAAAGTTGACAGTAAGACAAAGTTTAGCTATAAAGCGGAGGTGTCACAACATTTAAAGTTCAAGAAAAAAGCCAAAGTTACTATCACAATCAAGCAATTCTAATTGATCACTCCCCTAATCTATACATACTCACACACCAGCTTGTTTGTACCTATAAATACGCATTATAAACATTTTTATGTTCCTATTGGGTAACATACAACAGAAATAAATGCAATACATCCTGAAGATTATATTTTATTATGTGTTTAAGTTCTATTAATATGTATTATTAGATTTATATCCTAATAACCAAAATAGAAAAGAGATTAGTAGTATCTAATAATTGTTCCACCCCACCCACACACACACGTACATATATATACACACAATACAAGCATTCAACAATTTAAGTATAAAAAAGCTGGCTTGACTATTGGCTCTTAAACAATAGCACGGCATACACACACACACACACACACACACACACAAATGATACATGCATTCAAAATTTAATAGTTTGCTCAAGTATAAAAAAACTAGTTTGACTATTGGCTCTTAAACGATAGCATGGCACCTCACTGTTAACCAAAAAGAAAGTGCCCATATAATAGAAAAATATCATATTGTCTCATATTTATAATTCAGTTAATACAATCAAGATCCTGTGCGGACTGACTTAAGAACTTTTTAAGGACCTGGTCAAAGAAAACTTCGTTTTGGAGCAAAATGTGCATTTCTTTTAAAAATTAAAAATAAATGAAAAATGCTGATTTTGGGTCAAAACGACGTCATTTGGGACCAAGTTCACACAAAGTCCGTAAGCAAGCCTGCACTTGAGCCTGGCTCTCATTTAATATTGTTAATTGGCAAAAGAATAAGTGTATAAAAAAATTGGTAGTCAACCACAAAAAAGGGAGGGAATAACATATATTTTAATTGAACTTTATCTAACAACTAAAAACTGTGGTAGTAGATCAAATGTGATCAACTGTTCTTAAATTTTCCTAGTTTTCTACTTATGAGTGTTTACTGCAACATTCAATGAAAAAGGGTATAAAAATGAACATGTTAAGAAGTTAAGAAACAACAATTTTGGAAATACCATGTTTTTATTGTGGATGTTTCAAGGATTCATAATGAATTTTGAGATGTGGATCCAATATAAAAAAAATGAAAAAAAAGATATATGAAAAATAAAATATACCTAACCCCCAAGTTAAAAAAATGAAACCATTTCACAAAACTAAACACACGAAACCTCAAAATAGAGAAAAGGAGAAGGAGACGTAATAGTCCTTCCCAGTATAAAATAGAGCAAATGCAAAATTTCATAAAAACTCAAAGTAGAGAAAAACGGAATAAAAACAGAATACCTCGTTCCGACGGCAGTAGGTGAGAGCGTAACCGACGACGATCGTGAGAAGGAAACCTAACTTTCCCTGTATTGTAACACCCCATGATTTTTTAGACTGAGAAATTTAAATTTTTGGGAAAATAAAATTTAATTAAATTAGAGAATTTTAAAATTTGGGAATTGAGGTCCGAAAAAAAAGAACGTTTAAAAGTATTTCGGATGATGATTTTAAGGTTACCATCGATCCTAGAAGGGTCGAGATAGTCAAAATGACTGTCATTGAGTTTTATTTCGGCTCCGGAATGTTTTTAAGTCAGTTTGGCTCGAATTGGAGTAAACGAGTCATTTAAAGTGTGTATTAACATTTAAAATTGGGTTTATTGTTTTAAGGGAATTGAAGGCTTACGGATCAAGCCTTCTCAATTAGAGAAAGAGAGAAATAGAAAGAAAAGAGAAAGAAATAAGGAAAGAAGAAGAAAAGAGAGAGATAGAGAGGAAGAAAAGCTTGGAAACTCCGGCCAAAATGCTACATCGAGGATGATTCAACCTCTACAAAATAGAGGCAAGTGTGTAATCTCACTAAATAAGTCATTTGTGTATTTCATTTCATAATTTGTGGATAAAAGAATTGGACTTTTGGGTATATTTATCAAAACCTAATTTGTGGTTTAAATCTTGAAATTGAAGATTATAATTGGGTTTAAGGGATATAAATTGATGAGGTTGGATATAGGATGAGTTTTAATGTTCGAAAATATGTTGGGGTTGAATATTAAGTGTTGGAAGAGGTATAAAACGAATTTTGGAAGTTTTGGGTTTTGGAGAAATTAGCCATTTTCGTGGCTTTCTGAACTGGACGAATCGATTCGCTAGGTTGCAGAAGCCTCAGGTCTTTAGGGCCGAATCGATTCGCCCCTAGCGAATCGATTCGGTATGTAGCAGACTCTTAGGTCCCTTGGATCGAATCGATTCGGATGGGCCGAATTGATTCGTTGCTGGGCCGAATCGATTCGGAAACTGGGCTGTTTTAGGAGATTTTTCTAGGATGATCTCTAACCCTTTTTGGTTGGGTTTATTGATTTTGGGCCTTCTCTTATGATGAAAGGGAGATGTTTTGGAGTCAAACAAGGGGGTTTCTCACACATTGTGATCATGGGGACTTCTTGGGAAAATTTGGGAAAAATATGTCCAAGTATGTATTTGGAGATGTGTATAGAGATTGTGGGGAAACCCCATTGGAATTGAGAATCATACTTAGAGACATATTGTAAGTATAAATGTGTTGGGAGGCTAAGAACTCTTAGAGAGAGTTGCGAGTGTATGTTGTGAAATTTCTGGGCCGACATTGATATTGAATCCTTATAAGGATAGGACATGATTCAGACACAGTTTGGGGCGCAATGAAAGAGAGTGGTCGCATACCCTTAGTAATGATAAACTTTAAGAAATAAATCAGAGAGATCTTAGGGCAGGGGATTCACAAAAGTGATTGAACCATAGTCGGAATCGAGAGCGATGGAATCATATTACCAACTGGAGTAGAGTGTGTAAATCTAGTTGGGGTAGATGTTGTTTATCGGTGTGTGATTTACAACGGGTATTTTCACTAAGAAATGGGATTTATTTGATGAAAATAAGATTGAGCTTGAGGCTTATAGACTATTAGTTATATGTATACCAGTAGTCGAAATTATTACTAGATTCATCAATGTGCTCTCGGATATAGATGGCATGTGTAGTGATGGTTTCCTACACAAAATCTTGGGTGATAACCCGAACGTTGAATATATATGTATATATATTTACATATGATTTTGGGAGACTATTCATCATAGGAAAAATGATTGAATATGTTTCAAGTGAGGGATTGTATTCACATATTGAGGTAAATTAAATGAGTTTGTGGTGACGGCTTGTATATTGAGGATTATGTATACTTATAGCCGAGTTTATATATCTTATACTTATGAACAAGAATTAGTTCGTATATATAGATATATGGATATGTGAATATATGTATATATATCTGTATGGATATGAATATATGGATATATTTATGTTGTGGATATACATGATGTGGATATTTAAACCTTATGTGATGGTTTAATATTTGGTCATATGATGGGATCATATGGATGTGTATATATTGTGCATATGAACGATATATATACTTATGTGGTTAAGCATACCCCGCTCAAGCTATCATTGGGAAGTTTCCGTGCAGAGGGTGAGCATCTTGGCTTAAGGAGCAGGGTGTGGATATTCCCCACGTCATAGTCGTCCAGTGTGTTATTATGTGATATATATATATATTTGGGATGAGACGTGGTGGGTATGTTTCGTCTCATTGCCTATTAGGACCTATGACCGCTTCCCGGGATGTCGTGTGTGTGAATTATCACGAAATGGGTGTCGTTGAACCCCACCATGGTGGTCCCCAGTTGCTACGTGAGTCGGGCACTGGAAAGATGATAGCATGGTGCAGTTTTATCGACGATATATATAGCCAGGTGGATTATGTGCATGTCCATTGTACATCAGATATGATATGTACACTTGGTTATGGGTATGGATGATGGTATATATATATATATATATATATATGGTTAGAATAAAATGCCTATATATATATATTTATATATCCTATAGATGAAAGGATATAGAATCTTTGTGGAGTACATCTTGGGTGATTATGATGTACTAGATTGATGGGGGTTGAGCATTTAAGGAATATTTCGGTTACACCATCCCAAGGATATTATTGGAGATTTTAGTTGTTTTCATAATTGTAGTCTAAAATTTAGTTGTAATAGTAGTATAATATGGTATGTATGGCATTATGGATCTCTAGGATCGACATTGTCAAGGAGTAGTGTAACGGTGTGGTTCCTTGTTTGGATTTCGCTTTACGAGACACCCCACGCACGAAACGTAGTGCATTGTTGAGATTAGAGAAAAGTTCTACCAATAATTAGGTATGGCATAATGGATCTCCAAGATCTACGTTGACAAGGAGTAGTGTAACGGGGTGGTTCATTGTTTGGATTTCGCTCTGCGAGACACCCCACGCACGAAACGCAGCGCAGCGTTGAAATTGGAGAGAAGTTTTGTCAATAATAATTTGTATACCTATTATTTAGAAATTAAAGAATATGTTTCAACGCAAATGCATATGGGTAACTTATTAAGATTTATAATTGGTTAAATTATAAACAGGAATCCATTAAGCTTAATATGGCATATATATTTGTAAAAATACTTTAGTGTGTTTAGAAGGAGTGGATTCTTGGGTTATGATAGGAAGGCAGGTCTCGTGGGTATAGGCTAGGCCTATGATAAGTTAGGTTGTCCTTAAAAATTGGGGTAATTTAACTAAAATCTGAAGACGCGAATAGATGCGCGCTGTTATATGAGAGGTGAGTTGGGGTTCCACGAGAGTGCGATTCCACTTTAATTATGAAATAAGTGCACCGATATTTATTATGCACGGTTAACACACTTGCTAAATATTTTTCACACTCGGGCTCTGACCCGTTTACTTTTCTCTCCTGCTTGTATATATATATATATATATAAAGGTGTCCTACCGCATGGATGCCGGATGACTTTCTATCCAGAGTCATGGGAGTAGTGACAGGTGCGGACTGTTGCAGGATGTAGAATGTAGTCGCTTCCTACTTTTAAAATTCTAGGTAGGATTTATATTGTATATCGAGTTTGTAACCAAGGGATATTTATATACATGTTTATATGATTCCATTTCAGTTATTGTATTGGCTGTGACCCGACAGCTTATTCGGGTTTATCTCCTTCTGGCATATTCATTTGTAGTTATTAATTTTATTTATCATTATTCTAGTATGCATCTTTATTTTCTTTGTTAGTAGTTATATCGTTGGTTTGTTATCTGTTGCATATTTTATTTCATATTAACATCTCGCTTATACAATATCGGGCAGTTAGTCCTATATTATATAGTACCGACAATTGATATTAAGGCTGGACCATTTGAAACTCCTGATTTAATGTAGTATAGGGCTGGCCACCCGTTATTATTTTAAGCGGGGTGTTACATGTATATCCTTCATCTTTGCTCGAAACCCAAACTGAAACTGAAAATGAAAGAGAGTGGGAGATGATACGAATACTTATAATATTGTCCATTATTCCGATTTGGTATGGTTTCACACTTGGTAGCCTATCAAACTTTCTCAAACTGATTTGATTGGGTGCCATTGCCAACCTTCCTTCATTACATACAACACTTCGAGTGAGGTGAGTGCAAAAACAAAGCTGGAGAGGGAAACTATTTTTGGTAAACGACTAAACTAAGCGGACTATTTATGTTAAGGACTAGGATCGAAAATACCATTATGTCCTATCCTGGTCAAACGTTTTTTTTTATAACTTTGGTGACATTCAAACATAGTTTATTTTGATATTTTTTTGAATTGGAGAGATTGTAGACACATGGAGTGAAAATTGTGGAAGTCAATTTAATGTAAGTGTAAACCCATTAACATTATTAAAAAAAAAGGGTTCTAATATGTCACGGTTTAAATTAAGGTAATAGGTCAAAAACTACCTTTGTAGTTTTATTTAATTATTTGTTATAATTTTAAGGATTAAATAGGTAAAGTAGCTATATTATTTTAATATATAATATTCTGAATATACTTAATATTTATATTGACCCGCTAACAATAATTGTTTGAGTTTGAGTTTCGGTTTATTATTTCAAATCGGCTTGTTAACTAATCGTGTATAGGTAGAGAGATTTGATACACAAACTCAGTATTACACAGCACAAACACGAGCCAACACGACTCCTGAACAGGTTTAGTTTTATGTATATCAATACCAAACTAACTTTTTCGGTATATTTTATTTCGGTAGTTTCGGTTTTTCGAAAGTACATTCCAATAGCAAACTCTTTTGTACAATGGGTTATTTTGGTATGTTCGGTAATTTTTGCATTTGCTTTTTCTTATTATTTTTACTTTTATTTTTCTTATTTTACGACAATAATTTTGATATTTTAATTTTGGAACAATAATCTTAGTATTTTAATTTGTGTTAAAATGACATTGTGACACGTTCTAAAATGACGTTGTAATTTGTTTATTTTATATTTCAAATATTTGTTTAATATTTGTATTCAAATACTACGATGTGATTTTTTTTTAAAAATAACACTATGATTTATGTTTAAAGGTAATTATTTGTTAAAATGACACTGTCATTTATTAAAATGACAATAAGATTTGTTTATAAATGACACATTTAGTTGGTATATTTGTTATATGTTTATTATTCAATTAAATAAAATATATTATCTAAATATAAAAATTGTGTATTTAAGTTGGTTGTTAACTTTTTCCTTACCAAATTTCAAACTTCGCTTAATGTTTGTGTTTTTCTTACTTCAGTTGGTTGTCAAACATTATTTTGGTTTGTTGAAAAATGTTGAAATGCCATTATTTTTTCTTTTATCTTCTCTGTAATTGGACTTTAAGTGAGTCCGCGTATGATCGGGACTCCGTATATTATTCAATAAATGTTTTATTAACTTGTTATACATATAATAAATCTTATTTTTTAAATTTATGAACTTTATCTTTATTGATATACCCATATATCCACCCTTTTAGCCCAGTTGTAAGGGGGCGAACGGAAAAATACCAAATGTCTCGAGTTCGAAATCACCCAATGGATACCAGAATTTAAGCGGAGTGTGTGTTAGAGTAGCTCTAGCATAGCATTTCTCCTGTTTAGCTCGCACGGGAAAGTCCAAAGGGTTCATTCTCTCTCTCTCTCTCTCTCTCTCTCTCTCTATATATATATATATATATATATATATATATATATATATATATATGTGTGTGTGTGTGTGTGTGTGTGTGTGTGTGTGTGTGTGTGTGTGATTTTTATAACATTTGAAAATTTGGTAGTTAATTTTTCTCTCCCAACCTTAAAAAAACTATCATTTTCGATGTACGAGTGTGATTTTTACAAAATTGATATTTTTGAAATTCAATGTAAAAAAAAATAAAAAAATAAAAAATGAGATACTCAATTCGTTTTTGTAGATACAGTAAATATGTAATGTGTATGTCGTATTAGCATATTAAATATTTGATGTGCGTGAACATTTGAAATTTGAAACAACTTTATTTTCTAGTTATTGAACTAAATATTTACTATGTTTCTAATATAAGTATAGTAAATTTGTATTGTGTATTATTACTGTAATAAATATTTATGATGTGATTGATATTAACATTCTAAATATTTGAATGCATTTGAGTCTTCCAGATTTGAAACAATTTCATTTTGATACATCTCATATAACCTTTTTTCATAAAAATATACTTTTTAATTTATGAATTTTCTCTTTATCACCATTATCCCTATACTCCTTATATATTTAATGTAATATTTAATTATTTTTAATATAAAACTATATTTTTCATAAAAGTGATATTTTGAAACCTACCATTTGAGCCTAATAAAACAAGATCCATATTAAATAGAAAATTTGAATATATAAAAATGACATGTTCGGTTCATTTTTTTTATTATTGTGAATATTTATTGCGTGTAGTTTAGCGTAGTTAATGTTTAATGTGTAAAACTATTTGAGCTCCCGTCGACTAAGTAACTATTCAGTTTCCTTATAATCCACTTAGTCTTCCCATTTTTCTTCAAGATCATTAAGAAATAAACTTTTTTGCCTCCATTTCTCCACCCTTTAATATGCACAAGGTAATTTCCTCCATTCTCTCTCTCTCTCTCCAAATTATAATTTTTGCCATTCAAATTAAATACTTTTAATTAAAATTATAAAAAAGTTTTTTTATAAATAAAAAACTACGTTGACTATTAAAATTATAATTATAGTTTTAAAAAAAACTAGTCATCCCGATACTTTATCATCATTAACTAGTTATATTTAATGACCATATTATTTTGGATTTAATTATAGTTATTTACTTTAGATAATTCCCGCAGTACCACTTATTTTCAAGAATAATATTGTTCTTCTAAAAACTGTTTTAAATGATTTAATCTATTACATAGCCTCAATATTTGGCTAAAATCTCGCACGGACTTTGAAAAGGGGCTTTATAGATTCAGTGACATAATTTAACCTATTACATCCTTGGTTCAAATTCAACAGCGTTTAATTCCCAACGGCCCCTTGGAACAAATCTAAGCTTGTGAAATTTTAAGATTTAAGTATAATAGATATGTAGATGCTACTTGTGTAAGAATTAGATGGAATATTTCAAATAATTGTTTTAATCATATAAATTAACCATTGTTTAATCATATAAATTTGTAGTGAGGTGGCTGATTTTTTAGTCAAATTAGTAACATTACACCCTTTTGGAAATACCATGTTTTTTATTGTGGATGTTTCAAGAGGAATTTTGAGATGTGGATCCAATAGTAATTATTAACATTACACCCTTAACAAGATGAATGGGCAATCCACAAACTTGTCATGTTACCAGAATTATCTTCAAGCATTACGGGCCACTTTTTTTCGTTATTTTGAACATGAAATTGAGAATATTAGTCTATTCTCATTGGGTCATAATTGATACGTGTTACCAAGTCTATTTTGACCAGTCATCACATATTCTTTTCACAATCTTCGTAAGCTATTGTCTTTATCTAGTGACGAAGTATGATGATGCCTCCATTCAAAATTAATTTTGATCTTTGAAAAGTAAATGATGATATAAAAAAAATAAAAAAAAATATTAAATTTTACTCCTTTTAAAATTGTAGGTTATGATAATTTTTACAATCATTTCCTTATGTTAATTCAGCTTAACCCCTAAAACATTCAATTCATAAACTTTGACCTCTAAAATGAGTTTTCAGTTTCACTAAATTTTACAGGAAAAAATACTTCTTTGTGGTCGTAAAAAGTAATTTGAGGTTAATAGTACAACAAGTATAGAATCTTAAAGGATAAGAACGAACTAGTACGTAGCAAAAGAAACTAAACTAACCATCAAGCAAATGACTAGTAAAGGTCTATCCCCATGTGGGTTGCTCATTTTGGTGAAATCCATATCGGACGACTAAAAGAGTGCATGTGACAAATTCTTAAGTCGAGAAATGATAAGATACGTAAATGGCATCATTGACTTGTTCAATTATAAGATGACTTGTTCATTAATACGTAAAAAATAACTATGAAGGGGAAGTAATTTATTTAGTGTCACAATCTAGAGGTGTCAAACGTGTTTAAAACTATAAATATCCATAATAATCTCCAAGGGTTAGAAGCACAACAAAACAAAGTTACATGACAAAGCAAAGTTAATAGCAAGACAAAGTTTAGCTATAAAGAGGAGGTGTCAAGCATTTAAAGTTCAATAAAAAAAGCCAAAGTTACTAGCACGATCAGGAAAATCTTATCTATGACTCACCTAATCTATACATACTCACATACGAGCTTTTTGTACCTATAAATACTCATTATAAACACTTTTATGTCCCTATTATTTGTTCAAGTTCTATTAATATGTATTATTACATTTATATCCTAATAGCCAAAATAAAAAAGAAATTAGCAGTACGTAGTAATTACTTCACCAAATTTTGCGGAAAAAAATACTACTTTGTGGTCGTAAAAAGTAATTTGAGGTTAATAGTACAGAAAGTAAAATCTTAAAGGATGAGAACTGATTATTACGTACCAAAAGAGAATAAACTAACCATCAAACAAACGACCAACGAGGGTTTGTCCTCAATTGGGCTGCTCGTTTTGGTGAAATTCGAAGCGGATGATTAAAAGAGCGCATATGACAAACTCTTGAGCGAAAAAATGCTAAGATACGTAAATGGGATAGTCTGATTTGTTCATTGATACGTAAAAAATAATTATGAATGGGAAATAATTTATCGAGTGTTACAATCTAGAGGTGTCAATAATGTATAAAACGTTGGATGTCCATAATAATCTCGAAGAGTTAAAAGCACGACAAAGCAAAGTTACTACCGGGTGTAAAGGTAGAAACAAGACAAAGCAAAGTTAACAGTAAGACAAAGTTTAGTTATAAAGCGGAGGTGTCACAACATTTAAAGTTCAAGAAAAAAGTCAAAGTTACTAGCACAATCAGGAAAGTCGAATTGATGACTCACCTAATTTATACATACTCACACACCAGCTTGTTTGTACCTATAAATACTCATTATAAACATTTTTATGTTCTTTTTTTGTAACACACAAATGAAATAAATGCAATACATTATGAAGATTATATTCTATTATGTGTTTGAGTTCTATTAATATGTATTATTACATTTATATCATAATAACTAAATAGAAAAGAAATTAGAAGTATCTAATAATTGATCCACCCCACCCACCCACACATACATATATATACACACAATACACGCATTGAACAATCTAAGTATAAAAAAGTTGGCTTGACCATTGGCTCATAAACAATGGCACGATATATATATATATATATTTCCCACACACAAAACAAGCATTCAAAATCTAATAGTTTGCTCAAGTATAAAAAAACTAGCTTGACTGTTGGCTCTTAAACAATAGCACGACACCTCACTGTTAACCAAAAAGAAAGTGCCCATATAATAGAAAAATTATCACATTTTCTCATATTTATAATTCAGTTCATACAGTCAAGATCTTGTACGAACTGACTTAAGAACTTTTTAAGGACTTGGTCAAAGAAAACTTCGTTTTGGAGCAAAATGTGCATTTCTTTTAAAAATTAAAAAGAAATGAAAAATGATGATTTTGGGTCAAAACGACGTCATTTGGGACCAAGTTCATACAAAGTCCATAATCAAGCCTGCACTTGAGCCTGGCTCTCATTTAATATTGTTAATTTGCATAAGAATAAGTGTATAAAAAAATTAGTAGTCAACCACAAAAAAGGGAGGGGGGACATATATTTTAATTGAACTTTATCTAACAGCTAAAAACTGTGGTAGTAGATCAAATGTGATTAACTGGTCTTAAATTTCCTAGTTTTCTACTTATAAGTGTTTACTGCAACATTCAATGAAAAAAGGTATAAAGAATGAACATGCTAAGATGTAAATAATTTCATAATGAATTTTGAGATGTGGATCCAATACAAAAAAATGAAAAAAAAAAGATATATGAAAAATAAAATATACCTAACCTCCAAGTTGAAAAAATGACACCATTTCACAAAACAAAACTAAAGACACGAAAGCTCGAAATAGAGAAAAAGATAATAAAAGAGAAGGAAACCTAATAGTCCCTCCTAGTATAAAAGAGAAAAACATAATAAAATAGATCAAGTGACACCATTCATAAAACCTCAAAATAGAGAATAACGGTAAATGAGTTTTTTAGTTATGAGTGTTTACTGCAACATTAAATGAAAAAGGTAATAAAAAATTAACTTCTTCAGAAGTTAAGAAACAACAAATGTGATTAACCTCAAAATAGAGAAAGACAAAGAAAAAGAGAAGGAAATCTAATAGTCCATCCCATTATAAAAGAGAAAAAAAAGAATAACACAGAGTTAATGACACCATTTCACAAAACCTGAAAATAGAGAAAAACAGAATAAAAAAGAGATACCTTATTCCGACGGGAGCGGGAGAGAGAGTAACCAACGGTAGTCGTGAGAAGGAAACCTAACAGTCCCAGTACATAATCCATATTTGCTTGAAATTGAAAATAAAACTGAAACTGGAAAAAAAATGAAAAATAAAAGATATATGAAAAATAAAATATACATATCCTCCAAGTTGAAAAAATGACACCATTTCCCCCCCAAAAAAACTAAAGTCACGAAACAACAAAATAGAGAAAAGGAGAATAAAAGAGAAGAAAACCTAATAGTCCCCCTCAGTATAAAAGAGAAAAACAGGATAAAACAGAGGAAATGACAAAATTTCACAAAACTAAAGCAGAAAACCTCAAAATATAGAAAAATGGAATACTTCATTCCGATGGTAGCGGGTGAGAGCATAACCGACAACGATCGTGAGAAGGAAACCTAACAGTCCCAGTATATCCTCCATATTTGCTTGAAACCCAAACTGAAAATGAAAATGAAAAAGAGTGGGAGACGATACTAATACTTATAATATTGTCCATTATTCCGATTTGGTATGGTTTCAATTTTGGTAGTCTTTCAAACTTTCAAACTCAAATGACAAGGTTGTAAGTGCAAATGAGGGTTGCCAAGCTCTTAATCTTCCTATAAGTCCACCTTGTAATGTTGAGTTCCGTTCACCTTGAAACTAATCCCTTTCAAACATTACCGCTCACTCTACTCAACAAAATAGAACTCCACCATACAAAATCAATAATGGGAACACTTGCTATATTGTAAAAAGTCAAAAATTCACTCGTGGGAGACTACATGGCTTCGCTGGTCCAAAGACTACCCAGACAAAACTCCAAAGACCATTTAGAGCATGGTTCTAGTGTTCCCGTGCTATGACTGTTTAGATTTTCTTACCAAACATGCCTTTTAAGGACGAAAACCAGAAGCACCTCCCAAATGGCCCTGTTAGAAGTGCAAACACCTCTTACGGGATCAATTTAACTCGTAGGAACCGATCGCATGGTCATGGGACCCCTAGTTCCAAAAAATGGCGATAATTTGAGAAAATCCACACTTATGCTTGAAACGTGCCGTTAGAGGGCGAAACCCCTTAAAGCCTTTAGGGGAGAGATCATCGTGAACGGGACTAATGTAACTACAGGAACTAATTGCGTGGTCATGGGACCCACGGTTTGAGAATATGACGATAATTTGAGAAAATCCAGACTTAGGCTTGAAAATGTGCCGTTTGAGGGGAAACCCCCTAACGCCCGCCCTACAACCCCTAAAGAAGTTTGAACGCCTCGCACGGGACCAATGTAACTCACAAGAACTGATAGCATGGTTAAGGGACCCCCGATTTGAGAATATGACGATAATTTGAAAATATCTAGAATTAGGCTTAAAAACATGCCGTTAGAGGGAGAAAACCCAAAACATTATCCCGTACTCCTTCTATCATAGTATCCAACAACAAGCCAACAACCAATAATTATCCAACAACCATACCAAACAAAACTAATAATTATCCCGTACTCCTTCTAACATACTATCCAACAACAAGCCAACAACTAATAATTATCCAACAGCCAAACCAAACCAAACCAATAATTATCCCGTACTCCTTCTAACATACTATCTAACAACAAGCCAACAACCAATAATTATCCAACAACCAAACCAGACAAAACCAATAATTATCACGTACTCCTTCTAACATACTATCCAACAACAAACCAACAACCAATAATTATCCAATAGCCAAACCAAACAAAACCAATAATTATCCCATACATCTAAAATATTTAAAAGATAATGCATATCAATTATATAACTACTTCAGTTAAAGTAAAGAGTACCTGATTCCTGCGATCCAACAAGGCCATTAAATAAAATCTTCTGAATGTGTGATTGGACCAAATTGATCCTAGAGCCCCCAACGAATTCTTGTACATGTAAATTTGTTGATTAGTTTCTTTAATAAAATATTCATAGAATCAAGCTAATATAACTTCATTTTATGAACATTGCATCAATGAAACTGATCAACAAATGTATTTGTATAGGAACATGTGGAAATTGAGTTGGGTCAATTTGATCCAATAACAAACTCAAATGACTCTATTCTCAAATCGAGTGTCTCGTGAAAGTATCTAAATATTCGACTAAGCGTAACATATTATTAAAAGTTAACTTACATAAATCATATTAAACATTCGTAAAAGTAACTAAACATTCATAAATAAAAGTAAAGCGTTAATACAGTGACAATATCAAAATAGGATACACATTGACAAGGTTAACATAATATTTTGATACTCATTCTTCCTCCAAATCAACTTAAAGATCCTTCAAATTAAGGTTGTCATTACGAGCTGACTCGAACTCTTTTGAAGCCTTCAATGCATCCACTTCAGTAGTCACACCCTTTGGTGCATGCATAATAATAGACCAATTGCCATCGTTTATACATTTGGAGTATAATACATTCTTTACATTCTGAAAGGCACAAATAAAAGGCTCGTCGACTATGCGATCTTTAATCTTTAACTTTGATAAATCTATCATAATAACTTTGGAGTCAGGATCAACTTTGCAAGCATTCGTAGTATCCTCCACCTTTACCCAATCACAATAGAATACGGTTTATGTGAAATCTAAGTAATCAAGTTCTAGGATTTGTTGGACTATCCCATAATAGGTTAGCACCGTATTCTTTGGATTTTTATCGCTCTTGCTAGCGAAACAGGTGGTCAAGGCAGAAATTGATATTCCACTATTTTGCGTCAAAAGTTTTTCCTCATTTGGATATAAAATGCAATCCAAAATCGCTGGTGCGGACTTTCTTAAAATCTTTCGCACAAAAATTCAGGCTTTTTGCTTGGCGTGCAAGCTTGGAAGGGACATCACCTCTTTTTAGAAGTTGCATTTATTAATGAATTTGTATTAAGGCATATTTTTATTACACACGAATAAATAACCTCACACATAAGATGTGGAGTTTACCTCTTTTGATATCCATGCCCTAAAATCAGTTGTCGTGTAATTTCTCCTTTGATTTTAAGCAATTTCACTCTCGTACTTCCTATAGGTAAATTATAGAGTTTAGATCGTAAAATATAAAATACATATAATCAAAAAAGGAGAATTCAATAGATACTCACTCTCTCCATTCTTCGACTTCATCTTGCAATTCGAAGACATAACGATCTGCTTGCTCGTATTGTATATTTGTGAGTTTCACTTCTTTAGGGTTCCCAAATGGTACTTCATCCTTAAACTCGTCATGTTCCTCGATCATTCCTTCTATACGAGGATTGAACCTCCTCATCTCTTATTCTGGCATATATTTCCTAGCGTATAACGATAATTCCACAGTTACGTAGTGTTCAGTAATTGACCCTCTAATATACCGTGTATTCTTTACGTAATCCTTAAAAGTTTTCATCAAGCGCTCAAAAGGATACATCCAATGATACCTAATGGTACCACATAATAAAGCTCCATTGCATAAATGCACAAGCAAGTTTACGTTGATATCAAAGAACGACGCAGGAAAATATTTCTCTAATTCACAAACTGACTCGGCTAAAGTTGATTTTGCAGCTCTAATGTGCCTTCTCTTTACCACTTTTGCACAAACTAAGGTAAAACACAACCTGATTTACATAATTACTTGATGGAGATCTTTGTGTTCAGAGAAGCAACGTCAAAATAACAGAGGGATTAATTGGATTATTACATGCCAGTTATGAGACTTGCACTGTTTTAAGTCATTTGCTTGGTAGTTAATGACCCTACGTAAATTACCAGAATAACCAGTTAGAGTCTTCAAGTTGAATAACATTTCTAAGGGGATCTTCTTCTCACTAGAAGTCAAGGTGAAAGCATTCGTAGGGGTAGAAATTCTTCCTGTTGTAGGATCATTTTTTAACCAGAGTTTATTCCTTAGCTTCATATCTTATAGATCTCAGTGGGCCCACTCTCCATCTTTGGAATGAGATCCACCCAGACATGTTCCTATCAGATGTTCTGCAACATTCTTTTCTATGTGAATCACATCACTTACATGCCTTGTATGATGATCTTTCCAATACGGCAAATCAAAAAATATTGATCGCCTGGACCATGGTTTTGCTTTAGTAGGGTCGTTAGGATCTCCCCTTGCTTTACGCTTCAGGTTTACAAACTTGGGGTGTTTACCTACGTACTTATTCCTTGCAATCGTAGCCTCCACCTTCTCCTCAATCTGCTGACCAGAAAGCCGAGTAAGTTGCATTCGACGCTCGTGGCTAATAGGATAAAAGTTAGACTTGTCATTCCTGAAAGGGTGACTGGTCGGTAAAAATCTATGATGACACGTGTAACTCATTTTACTACTATATTGTAGCTAAATGGCTTCAGTTTCCTCCCTATATATGGGACATCCATAATAACCATGAATATTACAACCGAATAAGGTCCCATAAGCAGGAAGGTCGTGGATCACCCACATCACCATTGCTTTAAGTGTGAACTTTTCACCCTCGTGAGAGTCGAACGCCGTCACGCCTTTATTCCACAACTTTTTAAGATCTTCGATTAATGGGGCTAAGAATATATCAATATCATCACCCGCATCCTTCGGCCCGGGTATTAATAAAGATAATAATGTGAACTCCTATCTCATGCATAGTGTCAGAGGGAGACTTAAAGGCGCCATTAGAACTAGCCAATAACTTTGACTAGTACTTAAATTATCGAAATGGTTTAACCCATCAGTTGAGATTGCAAGATGAACGTTGCATGGTTTTTTTTGCAAATTAATGGTATCGTGAATTTTAAATTTGCCAGACGAGTGAATCAATCGGATGACGCATCATATTCCCACCCAGCTCGCATCGAGCATGCCATGTCATGGCCTTCGCTATCCACAGTACACTAAAAACTCATTTTAACCATAGCCCAAGTGCAAAATACTTCAAAACCTTTTATGGGACTTGCGACCTCTTTTGATAGTCTGTAGGTTAGTCATTTACCTTCTCACAAACGACATATCTAGGCTCACTGCATACTGAACATTCATCCTTCTATCTGTGTTCGTTGCGATAGAATATACAATCATACTTGCATGCATGAATAGATTTGTATTTCAATCCCAAACCCTTCAAGCTCTTCTTCATGGTAGGATAATTGTCTGGTAACGTGTTCTCTTTTGGGAGAATTTCTTTAACCCACTTAAGAATTTTGGTTATGCTGTTCCCAAACAAGCAAAATTGACTCTTCAAGTTATGCAAACTAATCATTACATATAATACCAATTGATCTTCATCACAATATGTATACAACGGTCTAGCTGCATCAACTTTTAATCGTATATATTCTCGGTCTCCTGGTAATTTAGTATCAAATTGTTCATTATGCGCATTATCTGTCTCCATAGGTTGGTGGTTTGGGTCATGGTGGACTCCGTAAGCATCGTCAATTAGGCCGGTCAATGGATGATGTGTTAGCTAATCAGTTACCACTTCCACTCGTTGGTGTTCTGTTATGTGGTCGATTACCGGTAATTCTTCAGGAACATAAGGTACATACTTTTCACCATGGTATGTCCACTTGTTATAATCTTGACAAATTCCCACATTATTAAAGGTAACTCAACGTCTTCTAAATATGTATATTTTCTGTTTGTACAATGGGTGCACAGACACGAAATCTTCTCACTTTTAAGGTTCTTAAAAGTGTATCTAATAAATTCTTGAATGCCTTTAACATAACTATTAGCTATTCGGTCGGTCCCCCCCCCCCCCCCCCCCCACACTATTTGTATTGTGGAAAATCCATTTAATAATCTTCAAATTACAGTCCTGTGTTAACATGATAAAATAAATATCATGTTGCGTAAATATCATGTTAAACTAATATAGTATCAAAGCAAAGCACTAATATAATTAACAATGTAACAATCAATCAAACTATGCAATAACTTAAATATAAGAACACGCCAATCAACGATACTACAAATTCACTTAAACTCAAATTAAATAAATTTGTCTAATGATATTATTACAACATAAGAAAAGTGTTACTACATCTTCATTAAGCGATAAACTAGCCAAGTGGTAACAGAGTCTACATAATTTTTCAAAAATTTCCCTTATCCACTCTTGGCGTGCACTGGAAAAATTTCACGACCCTCATATACTGTATCAACCATGATCTGACACTCACCCTCCTGAAAGGTAGATTATGTACTAAAGTTCCTACGACAGTGGACATGATCATGCAGATCCCGACGATAAATTTACCGCTCAGGTCTTGTGTATAATATTTCTCTCCATAGTCATCATGGGTTGTTGACAATGATCCAAAACCCGTACCATACTGAAGCGCTGAGAAAGGGAATATCGAAGGAGGAGCCGAAATGTGTGGGTGGAATAGAGAACGAGGAAAATTTTGAGGAATACCTGGCATCTGTAGAGGGAAACGGGACTAGTTGAAAGGGACACAATCTGTGTAAGTTTATCATTCATACCTCTCAATTCATTTCAAAGCCCCACTATATCCCCTTCAGTCCTAGATTGACGATCATCGTTGGACGCGAAATGCTTATTAATAGAAGAAAGCTCATCCACGAGAGTTACGGTGTGTTTAAATCTTGTTTTTTATATATGCGACCCCAAACCTCTCGTCCTCCCTCCGTGGTCCTTCCCAAAGGCATATGAGATGGCATCATTGTAAATATCCTCGATCGGGCTTGAATCTGACTGACTACTGATAGACTCTATTGATTCTAGAGTCTCGGACAAGTGAGGAGGAAATTTATTATCTTTTTCATGTCTAGTATGCACATAAAAGTTGGCCCTATTGAGCGTTTTTCCTTCATTCGGACTACCTTTTATAATGGTCGTCCACTCGTTCTTTAAATCTTCATAAGATTTCGAGCCAAGTCGATGGACATCAGTTTTTTCGGCCCTGTTCTGCCTATTTTTCTCCCTTTGCAGCATTTTGGAGTCATTTGCCTCATTCTCCAAAAAATCATTCCATTGAGAGACTTGCATCTCAACGGTCGAAGGGACTTTGTCTTTTAGCGCCAAAATATCGGAGCTTGATGCTCCCTTAGGGAAATGCTTATGCCTAAGGTTTCTCCTATATGTTCAAAATTGTTCAATAACCAGAGAAAGCACCTTATTTTTTAAGTTAGAGGAAAATGAAAACCGTTTGCTGAGTTGCTCATAGATGTCATATTTAATAGCTTTATCTACAAGGTTCTAAATGTCAGTTCCTCCCACTCCAACATTCATTTTTTGCCAAGGATAAACACTTGGCTTTAAACTGTTAAACGTGATTCTTATCCCCCCATGGGGCTATTTTCCAATAGAGTGAACCCAATGGGCTTCTTCTCAACTGACCCAGCAGTTTCAGGAGCGTTGGGTGTGTCTGTTGGATTAGTGGGAGGAGTACCACGCCTACTGCAACTCGGAGTAGGGGAGTGAACAATTTGTGGACTAGGGGAGTGAACAGTTGGTGGAGTTGAGTATTGCTCACCAATTGGTGATGAGAATTATCCTTGTGGTCATTGGTTGTTGTTGGTTAGAGCGTTAGTTCCATTACCACCCGACATTATATACAAAAATAATAAAAGTAAAATGTGTATTAATAATAATAGATGCATAATTACAAAGTTCAATATGAAAATATAAATAACAAAATGTGTTTTTTGACCATATATTATAATTTACCCATTCATGGTAAGACTTTAACAAAGTTCAATGTGTCTGATCTCCATCCATTGTGGATTTGTGTTTAAAAACCTTTAGATTTTTGCACATGGCCAATTAGGAGGAAGCGTATCTATAATTGATGCATAGATGTCAGTGACATGAACTCGAAATCTCATCCTCTTTTGCCTATTGGCAAGATCGAGTTTGACGTGCATATGTCGTGAGACATCACAGTCTTCGTTAATGCTCTTTGTGCGTAATTCTATCCATAATGGATGAATTTTTTTTGCATTCTCTAACAGCGTAAGCAAGGTCAGTGCTCTATCAGGATTATGTACACGACATTTATATTGTACAGCTTCATCCCAACATCGTGGCAGGGAAAACAGAATACGATCGAACAAGTACTCTTGCTGGAAATGAACTCCACGGTTTACAAGGTAGTTAAATTATTCGATCTTCCTATTCCCATAGCAATAAATCGGAGTACCCACTTTATGAAGATCATTAATGAAAGAGGTACGAGTGCGGACCAATTGCAACCTTTTATACTCTTGTTGCCATCGATTATCACCGTGACTCATTTTTCCTGAGAATAATGAACGGGGGCGTGAATATGATTCCTATAAGTAATGGCTCTAATGAATCATTAACTAGTTATTGTGTACGAGGGCGTGGATATGATTCCTATAAATAATGGCTCTAATGAATCATCGAATGTTAATTTATTATGTTTTGAAGACCTACTTTTGTCATTTAGCCCAGCAATCCCTAATATTAAGCCTTATGTTTGGTATTTTTTTAATGGTCCGGTATTTTTTTAATGGAGAGGTGTTTTTTTATATTTCTGCCCCAAACTTAAACCAACAATATCCATAAAATTAAATTTTTTCTTAGTTTGAAAATTAAACCAACAATATCCATTAAATTAAAATTTGCCCTAGTTTGAAACTTAAACCAACATTAATCATATATATGTATTTTTTTCTAGAATACAGGCACAATACACAATGATAATTTATACACACTTACGTACACAATGCACACACGTATACACACACATATAGAAATACACACACGTATACACACACACATACAGAAATACACACACACAATGAAATAAATAACAAGGGTTTGGAAATACACACACACAATGAAATAATTAATAAGGGTTTGAGATTATATACACATACGTACACACGTAGAGAAATACGTGCACGTATATACATAAAAATACACACATGTATACACACACACACACACACACACACACATAAGTACACATAGTGAAATAAATAACAATGAAATAACTAGGGTATTGATTACCTTTGAAATTGAGAGAATGAGAGAGCTTGAAATAACTAGGGTTTAAGTTTAGGGAAATGAAATGGTCGGAGAGAGAGAGGGAGGGAAATCGCGGGTGAGAGGGAGGAAAAAGTGTTTAGAAGTTTTCGAGGTAAATGAAAGCATGTCATGTGTTTATTAAGTATAAAGACCATGGTCACGGCTTAGGTACGTGACCCCATGACGTGACCCCTTTATTTTTAACACATCAGCGTGGAAGCAAGACCATGGTCACGATCCAAAGCCATGACTCAATCCTCAAAATGGTCATGGTCCTAAGCAGTGACTATAGTGGTGCGTATTTGGGCCCCTGGTCACGATCATAAGTCGCGACCCCATCCATGACCACATTTGGCGAGAAACTTGGTGCCATAATGGTCACGGCGGGGTCACAGTTGTCATCCGTGAGCCATACGAGTCATGATTAAAGGTCGTGACCACCTACAAGTCTATCCATGACCACACTAGGTCTTGGAATTGGTCACGCTCATTTTATATGTAGCCACAGATTGGGGCCATGGTCCCATTTTCGTGACCATTTTCATTTTTTAGTGTAGTGATAAAGCTTACTGAAAAGGTAACAAGAAGCGAATAGTTATTAATAATTCGAAATGATTTAAGTCTGAGTCACGAGGACAACATACTTAGATCATTGAATGTATTAGTAAGGGTAGTTAAGGATAACTACACGTATAACCTTGTTGGTAAGGTTAATTTGGGAATAACTATACATACAATCGTGTTCGTAAGGTTGGTTTGGAAATAACCATACCCATAATGTTTTGGAAAGGTTAATTTGGAAACTGTACCAATATATTTAAAGAGAAATGAATTATGAAGCAAACGTGATTTTTAAGTATAAAAGGCAATGTATGGGACTTAATAGTTAGTCGGGAAGCAGTCCTAGGATAACGACTTAAAATGAATTATGGAATAATTGAATAAGATATTATAGTTAAGCCAAGGAGGCTATATTCTATATGGATTGGGTTTTCCTTGGATACTTATACACATTGGATGATAATATGTACTTATATGCATTTTTGTGGACATACCAATGTTCGTGGATGGTCCTATCGGTTTGGGGGGTCATCCATTCGTACCGAGTACCACACGTCAACACAGGTGGGCTTAGCAATTGTGCAGGTCATATAGGCACTACATAAAGGCGCCATATACTATATGTAGGTGTTGACGTTGATAGCCTCTATTGCCGCTGGGTGTGGGCTGTGAACTGACATCCTGCGTAGGGACCGCACCAACCTTATGTTTGTTTTGTGATGTTCGCTTAGGATAAGAGATTCCTTCGAACTTGCGGATATAGTATGAACTAGACACCAACGGTAGATGCCTTTGTGTGTCATATATATATATATATATATATATATATATATGTTTCTCCATTTACACATGGTGGGGTGCCTTATATGGGAATGCGTAGACAATGCTTTATGATAATAATGTTCGGTTAATAAAATAATTTGGATAATTAAGGATGAATATAAGTACTAATGAACAATGTGGTAGACAATTTTTATTTTCTTTAGTGCTGAGAATAGTATAAATTGTTGATCCCTATCTTCGGCGTACTGAGCCTGGACAACCTTTACGTGAGAAAATAGGGGTTGTTACAGTAGGTATCAGAGAAAGGTTTTAGTGTCTTAGGATTTGTGTTTGAGTTTGTCGTGTTCTGCGTTGCGACCTTTGATGTAGATCCCTATGACTAGGAATCATTATATTCTTTGCAATTAGTTACCACCCATTCGGGCAAAAGGTTAGTTTTGAAGAGAGCGACATAAAGACCTTCGTGTGGGTCACTTGCTAGAATTGCGAGAAGTGGTGCAATTTGGTGCCTAGTAATTTAAGGGGAGGCATTAGGGAATTTTAGGATGTGGTAATGTACAGTAATGCACCAGCAGAGGTTAGTTCATTTAGGCCAAGACCCACAACAAAATGTGCATCAGGTTATAGGTGAAATTATTTGGGAAGAAGAGACAAGGATGGCATCGGTGGTAAATGATTTGTTTTTCCCTACTTTGGAGTGTATGGGATATGTTTTATTTGATATTGGGATTTAATATTAACTTGGGTCTTGTAATACCTTTGAAAGTATAGACTTTGTATTTGGGAGAGTACTGTATATGGATCGTCGTGGGTGAGAAGGAATGTTGTTTCATTGGTGCGTGGATAGAAATGTATACTGTGAGGCTTATGTTTATTTTAGGCCTATTTGTTAGTTATATCGGTGTATGATATTTTTCCCAGGAATGAATTTATATTTACTCGGAATATGTTAATTTTATACGGACTGCTATCAGTTATGTTTATGTATGAAAGACAAGATTGGTTAAAAACAGGTGTTCACCCTAGTCGTGAGAGTTATGGTGGGTAACTATTATGATCAAGACTAGTTTTAATATGATAGATTTTGATGGTAACTTAAGTCGTGCAAGGACCTTTAGAAATTTAGGTATGCTTAAGGAAGCAACATGTGATGGTAACTTAGAAATTTTGATTTTGACAACTCGAGGAGATAGATGCATGTGAGTAAATTCAAAATTTATGGGGTAAATTGGGTTACGCTTAAGTTAGAGCAAGGACCTTTTATGTAGAGGAAGTGATTTCGAGATAACGTAATCATATGATTTGAGGAAGTATTGCATTAGCGAGTATAAGCAACAAAGTAAAAGTAAGACTAGTGATAGCTTTGATTATTGAGATTTTATATGATCATGTTTAATCTTAGTATCGCCACGTTGTTACTAAAGTGGTAATGGTAGCCTTGATTAAAATGGGTGTACATTTGGAGACTTAAAAGTGATTAAATGCATTATAGATTCGATACAGATAGAGAATTTCCTACCTAGGTCGTGGTGATTGAAGTGTTGGGCATGGTAGGGTCAGTTAACTCTAAAGGAGTTTAGCATAACTCTTGTAAAGGATGAGTGGTTTATTTAGAAATTGGCAAATTTTGGAATGTTACGGTTAACATATTGATTCATGTTTGGTTTTAGGCTAATTGGGTCTTGGTGATCGACAAAGCTATGTAGTAGCGTTTTCTTAAGCGTGATGATACCTCGGTTGACAATGGCACAAATTATAATCTAGATGAGTTATGTAAACGTTTGTTTTTATGATTCCCTTTTTAGTCTTGGGCCGTTGGATCTCAATAACTGACTAAGCCATGCAGTAGTGTATCGAGATGGTTCCTTATTTGGATTTCGCTTGCGAGACGTCCCGTACACAAAATGGGCAAAAGTCACGAGTTGAAGGAAATTGGATACTAATATAGTTATTTTCTTGTTACATATACATATGTGGTGTTATACTTAATGTATGGTTATGCTGAGTGTGAATGGTACATATTTGATGTATATGTGTCATTCATACTTGTTAATGGTACGCGTGTGTATGCATGTAATGTGAAATATATGGGCGCCCTAGTAATGTTATGATAGGCATAGATAAGCCTTTTCATTTATCTCATGGGATATGAGTATGGATTAATTGGATATAAACCTAAAACCGATGTGAAATAAAAATGCGACTTTATACTACTTTGAATTTCGGGGACGAAATTCTGTTATGGGGGGGGGGGGGGGGGGGACGTAATACCCCGTATATTTTTGGAATAAAATAAAATTTAATAAGGATTAATTTAATTTGGTGAAATTAATTAATCAAAGTTGTGAGTAATTAGGCTCGGTATTATTTATAAATTTTAGAGTTGGACTTTAATGATTTGGAATAAATCAAACGGGATTTCATTTTGAGTAAAAAGTACTTGCGTGTGTCACGTCACAATTAAAATATATTTTTGGATAAAATATTCGGAACACCCTTTGAGAGGTATTACGGGCTCGTTCGAGCATTTTAGACCCTTGGGAATAGTCCCAATGTATATATATGAGTTGGATCGTTATTGGGCTAATTTGTATTTGGGCTCATTTGGGGGTCCAGAGTTGGAGCCTAAGGACCAACTCGAGAATTGAAGACTAACATTATATAACAAGAGTTAACCCACTCATTTAGGAGTTACATCCAAGAACCATAAACATAATAACCCAAGAAGAGGAGGAAGGACACCCTAGGAGGAGAAAGAGAGGCCCCACTGCACAATATCGGGCAAGGATTCTCTTGCCCTTCTTATTCAATTTGTGCTATTTTTATATTAATGTTAACTCCATGCTCAAATTTGAGGTTGAATCATGTTTTGAGACTGCAAAATTAGAGATCTTTATATTAGTGTACAATTTGATGATTATCACATGATCCATAATCCTTTGTATTGAATCTTTATTCATGAGATTTAAATTGAGGAATTTTTTGGAAAACATGTTGTAGGAATCTTTCAACAAATCTGGAAATTAATGGAGTAATATAAGAAGAAATCTGGAAATGTTATGTTCATAAGTTCTTGACAAATTCTTGATAATTTAATGGTAATCAATGTTCGGATTTGGGGTTTAATCTTCTGTATAATGACTTGATGACGTTTTAGAGTCTATATTCGTGTCTCTCTTTAAGTTTCTAAATCATAAAAATGAAAATTGGTGATGGAGGTTTTGATGACAAAAATCCCATAATGAAATCTCGCAGAAGATTTGGGCTTCTGCCTAGGTACGAATCGATTCGTCTGTCATGCGAATCGTTTCGACTGCTTAGCGAATCGATGCGAATGAAAGGCAATTCGATTCGATTTTGACTAGGAATCCAGTTTTGCCTATTTTTGATGGTTTAAACTTTGGGCATTTATCCAAGTTAGGGGCAATGGTGATTAAAACATATGAAGAGTTTTATTTTGGACCTGAATACGTATTTAACTGGGATGGGTTCATAATATATAGGTGCATACGTGATGACTTAGGATGAAAGTTATCTACACGAATAAGATGATTTACACAAAATTCTTGAATAAAGCCATATGAAATAAGTGGGTTAGATGGCAGAGATATACCTAGTTGATTTGGGTAATTTCGATAGGGGTACATAGAAGATAAGACCCTACGAGATACGATAATAATATTATGATTTAATTCAATGTGATTTAAAATAAAAAGAAGCACTTATTTGAGATGGGTCGAATGTATGAGGTTAAAATTAATAATTAATTTCCTCAAGTGATTACCGTATAACGAGGTTTAGTAGGAATGTATCCTAAGCCTAAGGGATAAGTCTGATTAATTAATGTCGGTTGTGATAGCAGTTTGAGTGATACTACTTACCATATTAGAGGATTTCTTATATATGTACATATAACCCATATTCACAGTAGTTGACTCCTTATATATGTATATATAAACCTTACTGAAAAGGTAACAAGAAGCGAGTAGTTATTAATAATCTAGAATGAGTCGAGTCTGAGTCAAGGGGACAAGATACTAACATCATTACATGTATTAGTAAGGGTAGTTAAGGCTAACTTCGCCTATAACTGTGTTGGTAAGGTTAGTTTGGGAATAACTATACATACAATCGTGTTGGTAAGGTTGGTTTGGGAATAAACATACCTATTATGTTTTGGAAAGGTTAGTTGGGAATAACTGTACCTCTATATTTAAAGAGAAATGAATTGTGAAGCAAATGTGATTTAAGTCTAAAAGGCAATGTATGGGGCTTAATATTTAATCGGGAAGCAGTCGTAGGATAACAACTTAAAATAAGTTATGGAATAATTGACTAAGATATTATAGTTAAGCCAAGAGGCTATATTTATGGATTGAGATTTATTTGGATAAAGGTAGTTATGGAGTAATTACTTATACACATTGGATGATAATATGTACTTATATATATCTGTGTGGATATACCAATGTTCATGGACGGTCCTATCGATTTGGGAGTTCGTGCATTCAGACCGGGTACCACACGTCGGCACAGGTGGGCTTGGCGATTATGTAGATCATATAGGTATTATGTAGAGGCACCATCTAAGAGAGGTAGGTGTTGACACTGATAGCGTTTGTCGCCGCTGGGTATGGGCTGTGAACTGTCATCCTGTGTTGCGACCACCCTCAACTTATGTGTTTTTTTTATGTCCTCTTAGGATAAGATATTCCTTCGGACTTGCGGATAGAGTACGAACTAGACACCAATGGTAGATGTCTTTGTGTGTCATATCTATATATATATATATATATATATATATATATATATATATGTGTGTGTGTGTGTGTGTGTGTGTGTGTGTGTGTGTGTGTGTGTATATGTATACGGACATATATATATTTCTCCATTTACGCATGGTGGTGTACCTTGTATAGGAATGCGCCCTCTTAGTCTAAAGATGAAAACAATGCTTAATGATAATAATGTCGGGTTAATAAAATAATGTGGATAATTAAGGACAAAGATGAGTCCTAATGAATAATGTGATAAACAATTATTAATAAGAATAATAATTTGGTTATCTATGAGAATGAAACTTATAGTCTAACGGGGTTGACGACAGGGATTATGAATTAAATCACTAAATGGTCTGAAGAGATAAACAAGGGTTATGGAATATTATGATGTAAGAATATGCACCGAGTTAATGTAAATTGTGTAGTCAACATTTTGAAATCCATTCGAGGGTTGGGGTGTTAGACACAAGTACCCACTTTTAGTTAACACATAGTTAGATGGCTTATTCTTTACATGGAAAATTAAATAATGGAAGTTATGATTGGCATTTTGGTTGAGGATACGAGTGGGACTGCTTCTAGATAAGAGGCGTGATACTCGTTACACCCGAGGGTCGATAGAGAGACATGAAGTATGAGTCAGTAACAAATTGCATATTT
The DNA here is from genome assembly GCA_949130495.1 of Sambucus nigra. Lineage (NCBI taxonomy): Eukaryota > Viridiplantae > Streptophyta > Magnoliopsida > Dipsacales > Adoxaceae > Sambucus > Sambucus nigra. The sequence continues at coordinate 641,884,746 of OX422216.1, forward strand.
ATTTGTGAAGAATCCTCGCAACTCTAGGTCTCTGACCCAAATTATTAATGTTTTTTCCCCCGAGTATTCTTTATGACAGGGATAACAAGAATGACGATGGATCAGACTTGCAGTTTCATTGAATGTAATGCATTTAGCTACATTGATTCTAGCATAGGATGTACTTCAGCATTTGGTCATTTCATTTTGTACTGGGATTTGTACGGGCCTAAGACCAAGAGTTTATTTATATCAGTTGTACTTAGTTCTACATTATGGACATTATATGATGATTCAGTTTTTATTATTCATGTATTAAATCGATTTTATCTAAATGTTTTTATTCTTTGTGGATTTTTATATAAAATAAATAAACTTTTATTTTCTTCAGTGTTGAGAATGGTATAAATTATTGATAAGCCCCATATTTGGCGTACTGAGCCTGGCCAACCTTTATATGAGAAAATGGGGGTTGTCACACAATCTACACCATTTTTTACCACCGTCATTGCCGGATTAAAGATCAAAGCAGGGAGAAGACGTATCCATCATCTAACAAAGAAAATCAGACCACTCAAACCTAAATCAAGTTTTTAAACTTGCAATTCTTTTGAGTACCTATATTACTTATGATAGTGTAGGGTTAATATTAGATGAAAACATGATTTTGGGGAATATATGTGAGGAATTGGTTCATGATTTGTTATAATATCATCTTAGAGATCAACCTCCTTTTAATATAACACAAATTCTGATATATGGGTTTAAAAGAATGCAAAAAATATGGGTTCTTGAATATAAACATGCATGAAAAGTAAATCTAGGGTTTATATGAATAAAGTGAGAATTTGATCCTATTTAATGAAAATCCCGCTATTGATACAAAAAATTAGCCATCTACGTGGACTAATAAAAAATGGACACTTGTCTCCTTTCGTGGCAGTAATCCTAGTCAGAAGATAGTTGCTCGGTAGGCATGCCGATCAACACGAAGAATACAGACCGTTAATACAAATAAAAAGCCACCACACGGGAAGTGTAATCGAGGGTGTTTTCGCACGTGGAATAGATAATCAACAATCACATTCATTATGTACGAGTGTAAATGCTTAAATATATAAAGGCATTCTAACCCTTGACCTTTGGGTCACTATAAATACATCGTACCCCTTTCATCAAAGGCATGGTAGAACGAATTCTAGGATATTCTTATTTACAATAGTACCTAGCATTCCGTAATCACTCAAATCAATACCAAAATAGTGGACGTAGGCTTTCTTACACAACCGAATCACTTTAAAACTTCGACTTTCATTTAATTATATCATTGCAATCTTATATTTTATATGTGATTAGAAAATTGAATCTAGTCCATTTTTTTTACATTAACAAATTGGCGTTGTTTGTGGAAACGTGATTCTAATTGTCGTTCTTTATCTCATCCATCTTTGTTCAAAAGAAGATGAATAATCTCGATTCTAGTGCAAGAAACAAAGCCAACCCAACAATCACATCTGCTCCGCCTATAACAGTCAACTTGAATGGAATTCTCGCCAGGGGTTAAAATGCCATACAGTAAATAATGAGACAATCGGCCAGTCATTACAAGCCAAATCTCCAGTCGTTTCTAAACAACAAACTATTCCTTCGCCAAGGAGATAAATGCCACCTCCACCTCCTTGGCAAAGCCGACATAACAATTACAGATCCATGCACAATAGGTCTTATCGTCCAGGAGTCAGTTCATCGATTAGATCCACAAAGTTCTATGATAGCCATTTCTTCTCTCCTAAAAGACCAAGTGTTTTGGAAAGATTGAGTAGATCCTCGCCTTTTGACCATTTGGGATCCACAGCAAATATGAACCCTCCTAGAGAGTTATTCGAAAATAATCATCATCCAGCTGACCATCGTGAAGGCTTAGTCAGGTCAAGGTCAATAATTCAACCATTTGGACACGCCGAGCAGACTTCTCAGGAAGAGAGCTTAGCACGGACACATGCAGGTAACCCTTCTTGGAAAGCGTTAATCCAGTGATTAGAAGATCAGCAGGGCCAAATGGCAAAAGTAAATAATACCTTGTAGAGGAATTTCGTCAAGAGATCTCCCTTTATTTAGCTAATATTAATTTTCCAACTCCATCAAAGTTTAAAACCCCAGTGGTCACCCCTAAATGTAATGGTAAAACTGATTCAGTTTTGCACATCGAGCAGTATCAAGCTGCAGTCGACATCTATTCAATCCCCCGATGAAATGAGTTATAGAGCATTTTCAAGCACCATTATGGGTTCCGCCCAAATATCGTACAATAACTTTCCCCAAGGATAAATTGTCAACTTCAACCAGCTTACCGAGTTGTTCATCAATAAGTTCAATTTTGGGGCCATACTTGTGAAGAGAGTAGCCCATCTCTCGAGTGTCAGGCAATAAGTAGGGGAAACTTCCATGGTGTACATCACTCGTTTTAACAACGAGAATTCGAAAGTAGGTGACTACGAGGATAAAACAGTCATCACTGCTCTAATGAGTGGATTGCTTTTAGAAAAACTATATTACGCTATAGCTAAAATCCTTTTAAAATCATGAGTAAGCTCATGGCTAAGGCACGAAAAATCATGAATGTCAAGGATGTAATGGTTACAAAGCAGAGTCTAGACACTGATCATGAGAAGAAGGATTAGAAAGAGCAGAACGATCAGAAGTAAAAGAAGGATGATAAGCTTAAAAAGTATGGAACGTATACTCCATTAATTGTCAGCATTTACCATAACCTAGAGGAAATTAAACACGATAAATATTTGTCATGGCTCGAGAGGCTTAGGGAACCACCTAACAGGAGGGACAAATCTAAATATTATGGGTTCCATAAGGACCATGGTCATACAACTGATAACTGTATAGTTTTGAAGAACGAAGTGGAATCCTTATCCACCGAAGAAAGCTGAATAAATTTGTTGATCGACGAGAAGAAAGAAAAGCAAGGGCAAGGTCAAATTCTCCCTACAAGCCCATAGATGAAAGAAAGAGAAATCATGAAGATGGTTACGAAGATGATCCCGACCTGTCAAAAAAGCCTAAACAACTAGAGCGCGGGATAACTATGATAAGTTATAGCTCTGTTAATTGTCATGTAATTATAGGTGGCGATGCATGAGGATGAGATCACAGTACTGAGAGAAAGGCCTACCTGAATGAAGCACAAGTCTGTTCTGATATCCAAATAATCAATTTGAACGAAGATGATCGGCTCACGAAAGTCAATAAAGATGATGAGTGCATTATTATGTATATTTTATACCAAATTTATACATTTTCAGTCCCATTTTATTTTATTTAATAACTTCTTAGGACCATTTTATTATAAAAGGAAAAAAATGCAAGAATAATTGAATTTTGATTCAAAACGACAATACTAAGTCAAAAATGGGTGCTTCGATAATTTTATAATAGTCTTGTCCTAATTTGTGAAAAAAGTTGCCTAGTGAAATTTTTACAGGTAATGACGGAATTTGGTGCAAATTGATGATCAACTCGAAAAAGGCGCGAAAAAGCTGGTTTTTACGGTTGTTCGAAAAAAAGGCCGTAAAAAAGTCAGGAATTTTTATTCTCCGAATTAGACGAAACTTGGTATGCGTGTTCATCGAGAAAAGATAAGACTTTTCGAGTTGGGGGAAGTTGAAGAGGTCCACCAAAACCCTAATGCCTCACCCTAAACTAATAAATAGGACCCTTTGGCTCATTGTTTGGGTGTAGAGAATTTCGTACGGAGAATTTTAGAGGGAAATTTTTGAGAGATTGTATTCAATTTGAGGGCCAAGACTTTATCATTTCTTAGAGGATTGGAGATTATTGTTAGAGAACTTATTGTAAGTTTGGTTTATCAATGGAAATCTCTTCTTATTCTTGCAATTTCTCTTTCATTCTGATAGCTTGATTATTGTATTAGGATTAAGGTGAAGTTTATCATAGTTAGCTAATATTGTCATGTTAATTTGATTTTTGGTTATTCCTTACTAATTTTAATTGTTATTAAAGATTCGGTATTCATTTTAAAATGACACGATAGTGTGTTTTAAACCTTCAAAATTGTTTAGTCAATCAAGTTTTGAGTTTTAAAAATAATAATTTTTGATGGATTATGCTTGCACTTTGATTATTTTGATAGTCCATGCTTAAATACCTTTGCAAATTTTAAAACTTTTAAATTCTAAGGGAATACGGATTTTAGCCGTCAATTAGAGACGTTAAAAATATTTTAAACATAATCGTCGTATTTTCTAAATTAAACGCGATGAGAGTCGGTTTAATTTGAGTTATAAAAAGCGAATGACAACATTAAATTAGTGTGGAATATTAGTTACATGATAAATGGATCCCGAATCCTAATTATTTCCTAATTGTTTACAAATCTCTTGCGTTACTCTCATTTATCGTAGCTGCTTTTATTTAGTTTTGTACATATTACCTATCCCATTTTATCTAGTTGGACAGTTGCAATTCTTTTAAAATTTAAAATTGACAAATCCCTGTGGGTTCGACCCATACTTACACCCGCTATTCTATAATAGCCCATGCACTTGCGGTATTTTAATAAATTGATAACAATAGACAATCTAGTAATCGACTTTTTCAAGAACGACCTCTCTGGGGTACTATATCTCCCCATGATGGTCCGTTGGTTGTCAAGTTTAGAATCCAGGATGCCATCATCGTCAGGGTTTTGATTGATAGTTGGAGCTCGACTGATATCATGTTTACCCCTACTTTTAGAGTTTAGATTTTACACCCAGTCAGCTAGAACCATACCACAGGTCATTGATAGGTTTTTTGAGCAAAAAATTCTATATTCTTGGGACAATTAAGCTAAAACTGTTGTTCGACACTTGGCTAGCTAGCCATACTGAAAATATACACTTTTTGTCATGGATAAAAATGTTCAATATGTGTATATTGTGATCCTCGGTAGGGTAGGGTTAAAGAAGTTTGAGAGCATACCATCTACTGTCCATCAATGTTTGAAGTTCTCAACTCACTTTGAGGTTGGTGTCATGGAAGGTGACCAAACGTTAGCCAAAAAGTGTTATTACTCCTCAACTGAGTAACAAGATTTGATTGAGTTGAAGAAGAAGAAGACTACCACTTATCGAGTGGATACCACGGATCCCAATAGTGAATCAAAAGTTAAAATTCTGGATCCTTGAGATGAAACAAAGTTAGTCAAAGGGCAGATTATTAAAACCACTGAAAGTATAGTCCTGGATGACGATAAATCGAAAAAGACAACCCAGGTCGTCTCAACACTAGATCCAATCCTTAAGCAAGAGTTGATTGTGTTCTTGAGACATCGAAAGAATGTGTTTGCTTGGAGTTATGAGGATATGCTTGGGATTAATCTTAATTTCCTCTGTCATAAGCTCAACATCCGTAAGGATGCCAAGCCTATCAAGTAAAGGCATAGGGCTTTCAGTCCAGATAAAAATCAAGCTATTTTAGGAAGAGGTGGAGAAACTTTAAAAAAGCTTGAGCAACATAACCGAGGTTGGTCAACAAGGTGTTTGAAGAGAAGGTATGGAAGAATATGGAGGTTTATGTGGACGATAGGTTGACTAAAAGAAAGAAGGCTTCATATCATATCAAAGAACTCAGTTAGACTTTCGATCAACTATAAAGGCACCAGATGAAGCTCAATTTGACCAAGCGTGTGTTCGGGGTGCAGGAAGGAATGTTCCTCGGATTCATAGTTAACCAAAGGGGAATTGAATCTAATCCAGCTAAGATAAAAGCTCTGATAGAAATGCAATCGCCGACCTATAAGAAGGATGTACAAAGGCTTATCGGTAGAGTAGCAGCTTTGAACATGTTAATTTTTCGAGCAACCGATAGGTGCTTGCCATTTTTAAGGTGCTTAGAAAGACCTTTGAGTGGAATGGAGAATATGAAGAAGCGTTCCAAGAATTAAAGAAGTATCTGGGATCACCACCTTTATTGTCCGACCTATTTTAGGAGCAAAGTTGTTTTTATACTTAGTTGTTCTAAGTCTTCTGTCAGTTCAGCCTTGGTTTAACTGGATAATAGAATCTAGAAACTAGTTTACAACACGAGCAGAGAATTCAAAGGAGACAAAATCAGGTAATCACGTTTGGAAAAATTAGCCCTAGCACTCATTGAAGCCTCCAGGCGTATGAAGCCATACTTCTAAGCACACACTATAGCTGCATACACTGATATACCTCTTCGGTAAGCGCTCTAAAAACATGAGAAGTCAGGAAGATTGATGTACTGGGCACTAGAACTGGAAGAGTATGCCATCGTTTATGAACCGAGGTCTTTATTAAAAGGCCAAGATTTAATGGATTTTATTACAGAATTAACCTTTCAAGAGGTTACTGGCCAACAAAACTTGCCTATCGAGTAGACATATATGGAAGAGTGCTCAGCTTGAAAACAAGCTAAATTTGTAGTCGATCAACCTGAATAATACATAACTCAGGAAATGGCTCAAAAATATACAAAGAAGAGTAAGAAGATATTCCACCATGGAGTTCTGTCAACAGAAAGCTTCGGCCGTGATATCCCATTATGGAATTTATACGTAGATGGATCTTCTTGTGTGACTGGAACTAAAGCAGGTATAATACTTGATACTCTTAATGATATTGATATTGAATACGCACTCAGGTTTCAATTGAAGGCATCAAATAATAAAGCAGAGTATGAACTTTGATAGTCAGACTAAATTTGGCCCGTTCATTAAGCACTAAGCAAGTAGTGGTGCACTGTGATTCACAGCTGGTTGTCAGCCAAGTGCTTTATCTATATGGAGTTAAGGGAGATCTGATGACCAAGTACTTTGCCAAAGCTATGGAAGTTATTTTTAAGTTTCCAGGTGTACAAATGAATAGGATACCAAGAATAGCTAACGCCCGAGATGATGCACTTGCTCGGTTAGCTTTAACAATAAGGATTTAACTTCGGAGAAGCATTCAAATTGAGATCTTGGGAAACAGGAGTATAGATGAGGACCTCATGGTCAGATTCGTTACTGTGGATTTGGGACCTTCTTGGATGGATCCGATCAGGGCTCACATTGAAAATAAAATCCTTCCAGTCGATCCCAAATAACCAAACAACTCCGATACAAAGCAGCCAAATATGTGCTAGACAAAGTAATTTTATACAGAAAGGGATTAACTATATCTTTATTACGTTGTGTTCATTCGTTGGAGGTGGAAGATTTTATTAAGGAAGTGCATAAAGGTTCCTGTGGAGCTCATTCAGCTAGTCGGTCGTTGCTCCAAATAATCAACACACAAGAAACTGCTGGCCGACTATAAGGGCAAATTGAAAAGCCTTAACAAGAAAGTGTGACAAGTGACAACGATTCTCTCTAATTCATAATTCACCCAATGTTGTTATCATGCCAATTACCTCTCCCTGACCATTATCTATTTGGGGAATTAACTTAGTCGGCTCACTGTCGATCACTAAAGGCAAGTTTAAGTACCTGGTAGTTATTGTTGACTACTTCATAAAATGGGTGAAAGCAGAGCCATTGATTGAGATGCCTTATGAGAAAGTGAATCAGTTCATCTAGAAGAGCATCATTTGTAGGTATGGGATGCTATATGCATTTATTACAGACCATGGCACCTAATTTGATAATGATGAGTTCGAAGCATATTGTGTTCAATCCAAGATTCAGAAACTCCATTCTACATTAGGACATCCATTAGGGTTGTAAACGGATCGGGTCTGGATCGGGTAAGGGTATATCCAGATCCAATCCGGGTATTTTTTTAACTGATCGGGTCTTACCCGATTACCCGTCGGATCTACGTTAATGGATCCAGACCCGAATCAATTAAAGACCCGAAGACCCGATCCGAAGACCCGACAGCTTTAACAGTTGACTTTTAAACATTTGACCATTTAAACACCCTTTTACAATTAACGTTTTAAATGAACCAAAGTCTAAACATTTGTTAACATTTTAACATTCAAAAGGCTTTAAAAGTGTTTGAGATTTGCCAACTTTCTAACAGCTAAAGATTTGCCAACTTTCTTCTAACAGTTTAACATTTTGACATTTTATAACAGTTAACATTTTGACATTCAAAATCTTTAAAAGTGTTTGAGATTTGCCAACTTTCTAACAGTTAAACATTTTGACATTTTATAACAGTTAAACATTTTAACATTTATATACCAGCAATACTAGATAACCAACAGTAATAGGAATACAATATTAGCAGCCTAATATTTTCATTCCAAAGTCTCATCCAAATACAATACTTAACCAACATCAAATTAAATATCCGAGAACAATATTACATTGTTTCTTAAATAACATAAACACACGACAAACTTGAAATTTCAGCAACTACTAACTAAGACAACTAATAGACAACAACAGGGCAACAACTTCATTTAGGTGGTGGAGGCGGCATCAACGTGTCATTGTCTTCAATTTCTGAAAAGGAAAACAGTGTAACATTATTAGTAAATCAATAAATACAACGAAGTAGATTATATATAAAGCATAAATATCATTAGTAAATCAATAAATAAAAAAGAATAAACTATATACTTGTCTTTTTCTTTGATTCAATCCCATCGGCGGTAGTCACCAAAGCCTCCACAATATCGAGACGCAATGAGGCACGTGTCTCATCAAGCACTCTTCCTCCCGTGCTAAATGCCGACTCCGATGCAACGGTTGTAGTGGGAACGACTAGGATATCACGAGACATCTTCGCTAAAATTGGTAGCTTTGGACTATTTACTTTCCACCAATTCAAGATATTAAAATTCTCCTTCCTTGGAAATACCGGTTCCTCCAAATATTGTTCCACTTCCGACTTTTGATACGCATGCGAATTTGAAGAACGGGTTTGAACATACCATTTATCAAAGTCATCATCCACATCCATGTTAGAAGAGGCTAAAGAACTAATACTAGAATTTCCATCATCAACATCACAAGCAAGGATATCCAAGGAATTAGAAGAATCACCACCATACTCATGAAACAATTCAACAAAGCAACTACGAACTCTCTCTATGTAAACACTAGATGCACTCCCATAAATCCTATCATAATAGTAACTCACATAATCCATCTTGTATCTAGGATCAAGGACAATAGAAGTTGCAAGCACCAAACAACTTTCATCCCAATATTTTTTAAACTTCTCTTTCATTGGACCGACCATCAACCGAATACATTCATGCTCACTATTCTCCCAATCCAATAAACAAAGTTGAATTTTATAAACATCTCCAAAGAAAACATTTGATGTAGGGAAGTTGGTGCCACTAAAATGCCTAGTTGCAGCATAAAAAACACTCAAACAATTCATCACCAAACTTGCGATTCTCCACTCTTCATCAGATGGATTATGCTTGTAGTTCCTATCAATTTCATTCAAGCGACTAAAAGCTCCTTTCAAAGCTAAGGCTGCCTCAAGCATTAAATAGGTAGAATTCCACCTATTTTGGACATCTATAGGCACTTTCTTCCTAGATTTCAACTTAACTTGATTGCATGCACTTTCAAACTTTTGTTTTCCAAAGGGAGATTTGTTTAAGTATCTTACGGTGTCTCGAATTTTATTTAAAAGCCCTCAAATCTCCTTTAATCCATCTTGTGCAATCAAGTTAAGTATGTGTGCACTACATCGCACATGAAATGCATCACCACCTAAAGGAAGCAAAGATTTATCACAAAGACAATTTTTCAAGTTCCTAACCATGACATCATTTGATCCCGCATTATCCACCACCATTGAAAACAATTTTTTTTTATCTATGTTCCACTTTAAAACCATATCAGAGATAAACCTAAAAAGTGTTTCACCGTCATGAGGATAATCAAGGCATCGATAATTAAGGATCTTCTTTTTCAAATTCCAATCATCATCAATATAATGTGCAGTGAGACATGCATATGCAATGTTTTGATGATCACTAGTCCACAAATCAGTAGTCAATGTGATCCTACAATTGAGTTCATCTAAAACGTTATAAATTCTATCCTTCTCCTCTTGATACCAGCCATGATATTCGACCATATAATTATAAAATGCCAGTGCCTTAATGTAACACCCCGTATTTTTTACGATTTAAATAATTATGTGATTAATTATGATTATGGGAATAAATGTGCAATTAATTATTGTTGTTGGATTAATTAAATTAAAATGTGAGAAATTAATTTGTTATTAATCCGGATTAAAATAGTTATTAACTAGCGTGCCCAGGGTTAATACTTATTGTTGTGAACTATTGAATATTATTGTGTGATATGTAATATGGAATTATGATATTTGATAAATTGTCAGAAGTGAGAAATACGGCAGTTTGGTAATTTAAGTCTGTCATGCGTGTGAGTCGTGTCGGGACTAATTAAATGGAATAAAAAGAGAATTTATTTTTGGTAACTCGTATGGTCATTTCGAGTGTGTCGTTGAGTCCGAAAGGGTCGAGATAGTCAAAATCGTATACCCGGATGTTTAGTTTGGGTCCCGGTGCGATTTTAGGCCTAATCGGCACCCCGTAGAGGTAGTTTTGTAATTTGGATTTTTAGGATAAATTAATGGACGAAAATTGGGATTAATTATATCATCTTAGGAAGTTCATTAGGGTTAATAGGTTACACGAATCGATAACGGCCATGGAGGGTGCGAGGGAGTGCCAAATTCCAAGAGAGAAGTCTCGTTTGGCGTCACCTTGCACAACCGGGACCACCAACACGTAGATCGCGAAGAGAGGGATGCGCACATACCAACAACACCAACGGATCAGACCGTCATACTCAAGGCAAGTGTTTATTACTTTCATTATTTTAGCAATAATCATGCTCATGTTAGTCTAGGTGGAATTAATCATGATTTATATGTTAATTGGGTGAAATTTGGAGAATTAATGTATGATTAAGGATTGGTTTAATTAGTGGCTGAATTTCCTTCATGTATGTAGAGGATTAATCATGGAATTTGATGATATATTGATGAACGAATCTGGGTTGATTAGGTTCTTTAATTGAAATTTTGGAAACTAGGGTTCATGTGAATTAATTTGGGGGTTTTATAAAATTATGATGATTAATGACGAATTAAGGATCCTAGGATGATAGAAATGATCTATAACCTGCTAGGAGTTGATGGGTATTGATGATGAGTTGTTGGGAATCGAACCTTAGAGGTTTTTAGGTTCAAAAATGGTGAAAAACGTTGAAGTTTCGTGAAGAAGACGAACAGTGCAATCTCGCGCGATCTCGCGCGAAGTGGTTCAAACGAGATGGAGATCTCGCGCGAAGTCATTCGAGCGAGATGGCATCTCGCGTGAAGTCTCTTGAGCGACATGTGGAAGTCTTTCAAATGAAAACCTTTCTAGTTGGAGCGATAGAGGGAATTTTTGGGGATTTTTCTCAAAGTTTAGTTTTGAGTTTGTCGGTTTATTGGAGTGAGGGAAACTGCCAAATAGTGAATGTAAATAAGATGGAATTTCAGGAAAGTATCTGAGAATAAATACTTTAATTATTTCGGTATAGAGAGAGAGTATACCTTGGAGATTACGAGAGAGACAGTAATCTAATTATTTATATTATACGTAGTAAAGTGGTTAAAATACGTATAGGGAGTATATATATAGGTTGGAGAAATACCTATAAATTATAATAGGATATGTGTATGCCTATTATGTGATATTATAGTTAAGAGCACTAATGAGTGATATCTCGGGGGTGCAGAAACTATTTTGTTAAGTGTACTAATGGGTGATAACCCGGGGGTACAAAGATGATTATTATTGGCGCACTAATGGGTGATAACCCGGGGGGGCTGGATTAATATTGATAGATGCATTAATGGCTGCTAACCCGGGGATGAAATATTTTATTGTTAGGTGCACTAATGGGTGATAACCCGGGGGTGCTGAATTATTATTGATAGGTGCATTAATGGGTGTTAACCCGGGGATGCATGATTTCCAGAATATGTGCACTAATGGGTCTTAGCCGGGGGTGCAGGTTTATTATATATATATATATATGGACTTGTAAATATTCTTACTGTGTGAAATTAGTAGACATGGTAATAATAATAATTGTTACATTGCACCAAGTGGTCTTAACCTAAGGGTGCAGGATTAATGAATATATAGAGAGATGATGAGACTATATATATATGTATGAGTGTACTTGGGTAAATTTCTACTTTGTGAGACTAGTAGATAAAATGAAAATGAGAAGTAAAATAATCTTAGTGAATAAAAGATTAACTATTCAAACGGTGAATAATGTAATTCAGTCTGCGAGATAAACTATCTGAATAGCGTATTGTATGGGCGATACGGGAATACTACTAGTGAGAATAGTTAGTATTAGTATGGTTTCTGACTAGTTGGACTGAGAGGTATAACTAGGGGGAGATTAGATGTACGTTAGACGTGCACAATAGACGAGAGGTGAGAAACTCATGTGAGAGTTCGATAACTAACATGCGTATAAGACTTGTTTTAAGAACCAGTTTTAAATACTTGATAAAATAGTTTTACACATCGGGCTCTGACCCGTTTCTTGTATCCCTTCTCTCTTTTGCTATATATGTATTATATCAGGTGCTCAGCCACAGGAGTATCGAATTTAGAGATTTGGATTGCTTGACGTGCTGCAGCTATTGTGGAAGCTGTAGGTCCTTGCAGTAGACGCATCTATCATTTCCATTCAGTTTCATCTAGACTTCTTGTTTAGGGAATATGTCGCCCACTTCTATTTCTTCCATCAGAGATGTTGTATTCAGTTTATTGTATGGTTTGGAGTTTTAAATTGGGAGGTTTTATCCAGTCTTATTTATTTCAGTACTTGATGCATGTTCAGTATTTATTTACATTGCTATGTGTGGTGAATGGTTTATATTTTAAAATGGAAAGAAATGAATTTAGTTGGTTTTATTAAATTGGAAATGTTTTGACACCTAGCTTAATTTTATATTAGGTGATTAATATGCTAAAAAGTTTTTTGACAGTGATGCTGAGAATGAACCAACTGAATATCCTGTTTTAAATTGGTAGAGGACTGATCACCCTATATTTAATTGGGCGGGGTGTCACACTTAACAATTAGCCTTAGAACAAAATGAAACCAAAAGTACTAAACAACTAGACCTTAACGTCAAAGGACACCCCAACTCCTAACTTGAGGAATTATACAATATAAAGGTATGAGCATTCAAATCTCTCAACAAGGGATGAGCAAAATATCCTCATACAGAACCTCATAAGTAAGTATCTTTGGAAAATCATATATATAGCTTAATGGAGTAATAGCAACTTAATACAACACGACAATATGGGCAAAATGATATAAAGGTAACTCATTGTAAGAGAAGTAACTTCCTAACCCTCAAACCCCAAATCTTAAATTATCCAGAATAAGCCCTCTACGTCATGCCATCAACCCTCTTATCCTATTTAATCTCTGCTCAGGAGTCAAGACCCATGCTAGCCCAACATGTCATCCAAATTCCAATGACTACAATAATACTGAACTAACGCGTTAGCCCTTTCCCCAGCACTAAGATCTAAACATGAGTTTAGAGTCAAGCCCAGATGTTGTGGCCCAATAATTTAATGTCATGCCCACGACAGCCATAAGAGTACAACGAGGCACTCAATGGAACTTAGTCATAACTTTATACTGCATTAGCTTGCAACCTCGATAATGGAGTTAGAAATACTTTTCAACAAACTTCAATGGGTAAAAATTTTAAATAATAGGTTTATCCTAATAATAACTTTCATTCAATCTTTCAACGGAAAAATGGAAAATATGGATCAAATGAAAGACAGAGTATATGATGAGGATACATCCTTACCAAAATAGATCAAGTCTAAAGTTTGATTTAACAAGGTGGAATTTTTAACTTCCAAGATGACTTCGCCCATCCCGCTCTGCCCTTACTCACTCCTGCTTCTCAATGGTCGTGGCCCCCTTACATCATCATCATCATTATCATCACCTTCCTCTCTCCCTCTCCCCCTCTCCCTATCTATCTCCCTCTTTAAAATTGGATATTAAATTTGGAAACTGTAACCAACTTTCTATTTATAGGAGAAGTAGGGAACCTAGGATTTCCCAATGTTGCTCTAAATTTCCCTACTTTAGACACTTGAGAAGACCCTAAACTTGATCCCCAGGTTATATCCCGAGTGGTTCATATCATCCATCAATGTGTTGTGTTTATTCAAGTATCAAGTCCTAATATTAAATTAAAACCTTGGCAAAAAGTCCTATAACCATTTTCCAAGTACTCTAAGTGTGGTGGAGGAGACGTCCTACCAGGTGCTATGTTGCCTAAGGGATAACCTAGACCTGACCTCTCGGGGAAATTCATAGATTTTCTAAGGGAGTTCTTGGGTGTTACACCTGAAGAGTTGTGGGTAATTTTGTTTACATTGCTTTCTCATGCTCGTAGGAAGACTTAACCTTATTATGGTGACTTTACTTCACTCTCACTAAAAGACTTACCATTTAATTTTAGAATCAAATTTTAACATTTCAAGATACACCCTCATTTCCCCTCTTATGATGTAACATCTTTCAACTTGATATTACTAATTTTCATATGTTGATACATCGTGCCATATCTAAAAAAATTATCTAACATTAACAATTAAATACATTCTTCCAATGACCCCCATGTTTTATGGTGGTAAAGGAACCCACGAATCGAGAAGCCAACTTCTCCTTCCTCCCATCCGCTTAACCCCTTCGCACCCCTTTGCAGGGGACATTTTAAGAAATAATAGGTCCCTAATATTAAACTCTAAATCTATGTGACAACGATCGACATAATTATTGTGCCTACTATATTTCGTCCCCACTATGTACTTGATTATTTCTATCTTTTCAAAAGTATCCCGATTAAAATTCGGATCCATTAATTTGTTTTCCCCTACTAATACTAAACATATCGTGGATCTATATAGTCTCATATACAATACCTCGAACAACGTCGTTTCCAAGAGAAAAAAATTAAATATGTTCATATTCAATACATTATTCTCCTTAACAGTATTGTACAAACCTTAAGGAATATTTTAAATTCACAAACAACATGCGAGTTGTCTTATTATAATTATTAATTAAAGAAAAATCCACAAGGGGGAGGTAGTAATCCCAGTTATCTTTAAAGTCCAACACACATGCTCATGTCATGTCTTCCAAAGTCAATCCTAAAACAAGTAAAGGAAAGCATATAATTAACATACACTCTAAAACCAAAACTACCAAAAATAGAAATGTATTCTCTTCAACAATAAGCTAAAATAATGAAGTTCTCCTAAGTCGTTTAGCAACATTGAAAAGATGAACAAACCTTAAATTTCAAATTAGGTAGTACCAACACAAACAAACTCTAAATGAGACTTAGCTTTAACAAAACAAATAAAAACGATATATTTAATTGAGATTTGGTTAATTAATACAAACCCAATATGACAGCAAAGTCCTACCACATCAAAAACCTCTGCACAAAACGGATACATGAACTCTAGCCGAGACTCATCCTATGTATTAAGCAAATCTGCAATAACACACAACTAAAACTTTGTTTCCCAATTAAAAAGCACAACAATAAAGCATTAGACTTACCAAATCGAGAATAATAGCTCCCAGAAAATGATATTAACAACAAGGTTTTGAGCGTGTCACGCAAGGTTTCCTTCTCAGCAAGGTTTTCGAATTGAAGGTGGGAAATGTTTTGGCGCGATTTCTTTGTCGAGTGAGAGAACGGGAGACCTGAGAATGAGAGAGAGGGAGACAAAAAAAATTTGAGAATGTATTTTTTGAGCGTATTTATATTTTAGTAAAGTGTGTTCAATTTTGGCACACTTTTTAACAATGCCAAATGTTGGCACGGTTTTAAAGTGTGCCAGATTGTCATTAAACCGTGCCAAAATTTGACACAGTTTAAAACTGTGCCAGATTTTTCATATCAATGTGTGCCAAATTGTCATTTTTGGTGTAGTGAAAATTTAAGGCATTGTCTACAATAACTTGTTCATGGGCTTTTTAATTTTTTTATGTTAACGTCCATCTCTAGACCAAAACTAGTAAATTTTTAATATTTTTGGAAAGAACATAGGGTTATTTGGGATTTGTCCCCGTTAATTATTTGATATTGGCTTTGGCCCCTAAATTTTGCATTTCTTGGGGTTTGACCCCAAAGTAACTTTTAGCGACGTAAAAAATGTTTTGTGACTTTTGTGTCGGTAAAAGTCATTTTGGGGTTTAAACCCTAATAAAAGAAAATTGTAGGGGTTAAACTCAATTGCCAAGAATTAATGAGGACCAAACTCCAAATAACCCAATAAATATTGGGCTTTTTTGACTTGGCCCTCACTTTTAATGTGATATTTGACATAACCCCCACCTTGTTAATTTATTTGATTTACCCCCGTACAAGGGAGTTATCTCAAAATATTGAATACAAACAGGGGGTTAAGTTTAAGGTTTTATTCGACTTAGTCCCTGTTTGTAATGTTAAATTAGACTTACTCCCTACGTTGGGGGCGGAGTCAATGGATTATTAAAAAAAGGGGTTAAGTGAAATGGTGCATTAAAATATGGGGGTCAAGTCAAAATGACCATTAATATTTGGGTACTGTAGGTGTATGCAGGGACGGAGGGACTGCAGGCCGAGTGGGGGTTGTAGCCCCCACAGCTTTAAAAAAAAAATAGTTATATATACTTGTACTAAATTTAGGTGCAAAATAAATATATATTCAAACCAAGTTGGGGGCATTTCTTGAAATAAAGGAAAGATGACTTAAACCCTTAAACTAAATACACAAACCCATGCCCCTATCACAAACAAGAACCGGTCTTTCCTTATCCGTCCCTCTTTTGCTATCCATTAAACCCTTAAACCAAATATCAAATTTCTTCTACTATCCCCCCTCTTCCCCCAGCAGATGCTCCCGCCCAGCCCTCCTCCGTCCACTGTCCTTCTTTGATCGTGGTATGTCTCTCTCTCTTTATTATTTCATTGTGTATTTATTAATATGGGAACTTATGATTTTTTAGTTTATTGTTAATTTAGTTGGTTATATTATATATTTCTTACTGTTATTGTTATATTTACGTTAAATGGTTATTGTTTTCTTTTTGTTTAGTCTTATTGTTGGATGATTTAAATTCTAGGGTTAATATTGGGGGAAATTTTAGGATAATTTTAGATTAAAATGTTATAGTTTTTTATGCAATGGAGAATTTTAGATTAAAATGTTATAGTTTTTTATGCGAATTTACAAAAATATAGGTGTAAAAAAATAATTTTTATAAGTGTTTGGGGGCATATGTAAAAATAGTTAAAATTTTTATTTAACTTGCATTGAACTGACTATATTGATGTTAAAATTTGGGGTTTATTTTGGGGTTATAATGTTAATGTTGGTTAGAGTTTGCTTTAATGTTAATTTTAGGGTTATAATGTTAATTCTAGGAAATAATTGGGGATATTGTTGGTTTAAATTTGAGATTGAAATGTTGGTTTAAATATTTATTTATTTTTCCATTAGATTAAATAAATTACGGTATTTTTTGATACATACTAAAAAATAACCTCAAAAAAATCCCGCCACCGAATCCCGAAAATGGAAATTAAATTAGCCCCCACTTTCGAGAATTCCTCGCTACATCCCTGGGTGTATGGAATTGATTTTGTATTGAATAGTTATCTTCCTGCTAGTAGTTGATTTTTGGGCCATTTTGTGCTTGCCCACTATTTTTTTTTTTAGAGAATTAAAGTAAAGGTCATGTTCCTTCCTATATTTGGATTTTTAGGACAATGCTTTTCAAGTTTATAAATCTAATCCCTGTAGTACAATAGCATTTATAAATCTAGTCCCTGTGGTACAATACCTTTATTTTTTTGGTCCGCGCTAACGGCATTATTTTTTACCATTTTTCATGGTATTTTTAGTACAAGGACTAAACTTATAAAATTATATGGAGTGTCCTATTTTTATACACTTTGAGCACTACGAGGACCTTTTCCCAAAACCCCCTTATTTTTTTATTAATATTTAATTTTTTTAATTACTTTGCCCGAGATAATGTTGTGATTAGACATAAGTCTCCGCTTTTCAAAAATTAGACTCAAACATTGAGTGTGAATGATCCCTCTTGTACCCTATGCATCAACTCGCTTATACCTTATGCATAAATCTAATTTTTGAACATCTAAGGGGTATCTCTATGACATTCTCTAGGGGGTGAAAGTAAAAAAAAACGTTAACGCGTTGATATTGAATTTGACCCGTGGAAAACACAAAAATTACTTTGGACATTTTGTACAACTTTTTCGGACTTATTTTATAGAACCTTTTGCATTGCTAAAAGTAAGTTTGGGGGTCAAACCCCAAGGAATGAAAGCTTTGGGGGCCAAATCAGTATGAAATAATTTAGGGGACCAGACCACAAATCACACTTGATTTTTTGTAGTACAATATTTTTGTTAATGTTCAGTTGCGACAGTAGATTACAAGAACTTGATTCAATTTTTTGTTGTTGCCCTTATGATAAATAATATTTGGGTAGTGTTTGGTGTATTTTTTTTTATTGGTATATTGATTTGGATGGTTGAATTGTTTTCTTCGTGCTAATAGTTGATTTTGGGTAATTTGGTGTTTTGTCTTTATTAATAACATTGATACTAATTGTGGCCCCCATAATTTTCATGTGTCGGGGTTTAACCCCAAAATGACTTTTGGCGATATTTTGCGTAACCTTTTGAGGTCATTTTTGGGGTCAAACCCCAAGAAATGAGAACTTTAGGGGTCAAAATATGTATTAAAGATTGGGGCCAAACCCCAATAATTCATTAGTAACCTCTTAATTAAAAGAAGATTAGGACAAGGGAAATAAAGGTCAACCTATATCACTCCCCCACTCCGGACATAAGAACCCACTATATTGTTCGCCTTCCGGAAGAGGTAGGTTTTGCTAACATCTAGCAATAAAATCTTGATCCCAATAGCCTTTATTGGAATAAGAAAGGTTGGCGACTAATACTCTATCAACCTTCATCGCCTTCAGATATAGAACTCCATCCATGGCTTGGAATCAGGAGTAGCAGAATCTGATTTTTGGAATTCCAATCTTTGTCCCATATAACTCATTAATTATGTGAACTCCATTGACAATACGCCATGTATTTGGGTCACATTGGGCGAGACCACCCAAAGAACTCGCTGAATTCCAAAAATAAGTGGTTGAAGGGAAATGTAATCCCCCCTTCAACCACTGAGAGGGTGTGAATTTAAAGATCACCCTCAACATCGACACAATTTTTGGGTACGAGGGCACACTCAATCGTTACCCAGGAGGGGATCGGATATACTTTCCTGAACTCACCTACCGTCATTTTATTAATAGTATACACCATTTTTGGTGGAAGAAAGGACGAATCAACGAGAATAGAGAAGAGGAAATGGCGATACTCAATCACTAGAAAAATAAGCAAGAGCAAGGAGAACTTATAATAAGATGGGGAAGATGAACGGTCCAAATGATCCTTTTGAATGAAGAAAGGCACACAAATGACGGTTCATTTTTTAATAATCAAAAACGAAATCCCATAAATCTAATCATATGGGACAGAACCTGAAGTCATTAATGTAACCGACAGTTCATTTTTGGACTAAAGATATGCCCTCGCATAAGCTCAAACGTGGAATTATCATAAAATTAATCTTTTGGGCCAAGAAATCATACAAAATCCTACAGCCCAGTGTTGGTGAAGAATTTGAGGGGCAATTGTGGGTAGAAATCGCGATGATCCAAATTTCGACAGCCCAAACAAGCCTAATCAAGAGGTACAAAAACGTGTTGGTAAGTCAGGATTAATGTCACGTGGGATAAACATGGAAGGATCAATCTTGTTATCTATAATCTCGGAGAAGATCAATATGGATTAGCAAACGAGCCCACCAGCAACTATGAAAGTTTGAACATGGCTCAACCACTCTTATTATTATAAATAGAATCCTCAATTCGGGACAAGGGGGCATATAATTCTTTATTAGGAAACTCCAAAAGAATTAATATACACAAAAAAACACCCCATGGATGTAGACAATTGCGAATCCCGTAAATCCTTTGTCTTGTGATATTATTTTATTCTTTGATTGTTTCCCTACTACTTAGAATCATTAATTGTGATTATTTGCACTCACACCTTATTTCGTTTATTTTGTATAAAATAGACTCGGACTCAACAATTTTTAAAGAGAACGAAACAATGACCATGCGTCATCCCAAATCATTCCTTCTCTTCACATCTAAGGATGTGTGGAGGAGATCCGCATTGTGAGTCAGGTTTGTTTTATATCTCGGATGTAAAGTTTAAAGTTTAAGCTTAAAAAATCCTTTTTTTAATCTAACTATTATTATTCATTATTATTTTATAATTATAATAACCTATGTAGCACGGATACGGACATGGACATGGGTGTCCCATCCGACACGACACGGACACGCAAACATGACAAATTTTAAAAAATTAGGACACGACACGGCGGGGACATGACATCAAATAAATATTTTTTATAATTATTTTTATGTATAAAAAAATATGAAATATCACATTTATACTAATCTCATACTAAGAACAACACTAAACATATAAGCATTAAGAGTACTAAATCCATTCTAAACATTAAACATCACAATAATACTGAATCCCATACTAATAACAATCAAAATGCAAAGAAACATATATAAACCATACATAACATTTGTCTTAAATCCATACAACACATCAAACTTCAATCCATACTAGTAACAACCAAAATGCATATAAAACCCATCCTAAACATTAATAGAAAATGAAATTATATAAACAGTTCTAAGTTTGTAAACATAATTTATATAAACAAATATTAAATAAAATTCATATAAACAGAGAATATGTTTAGGGATTAAACAGAGACAAACATAATGTATTAAACGGATGAGAAAAAGAAAAAAAAAGAGAAAGGTTCACTTAATATGTTTGGTAGTAGCAAAAGCAAAAGCAGTAGTGCAAAAATAAAAAATAAAAAACTTACCGACAGAGATCTGAGTGAAGAAGACTTGAGACATGGTTAGTTTTTGAGTGAAGAAGATGCTGGAGAAGAGGGGGAAGTTGTCGGAGAGGTGTGTGTGTGTGGTGTGGAGAGAAAGAGAACCTTACTTTGTTTTTGAGTTTGAGAGAGTGGTGGGATTTGAGATAGTCGTGGGATTTGAAAATTTAAAAAAAGAGTTTAAGTTTTTAAAATTAAAAACTTACCCCATTATATTTTAGTACTTATTATGTTTCTTGCCCCTTTTTTTAAAAGTTATTCTATTTTTTAGTCAGCCATGTCCCTTACGTATCTCAGCCGTGTCCATGTCATGTCCAACTATTTTCAAATGGCTTTTAAGTCCGATATGCCATGTGGCGTGTTGGACACGTGTCCAAAGCGTTTGAGTGTCTCTTCATTGATAATAACCGACCCTCTTTTTTCAAATCCGTTTTATTTTCCTTAAAAGTGTACACCAAACATTCCCCTCCTTAAAAAAAGAAGCTCTCTTACATTTCTTGTCACAATCACAAATGCCTATATAAATAAACATATTTTTCTCTCTCTATATTTACTCACTTCAATCAATGAAATGGAAAAAGGTTCTGGTTCTGGTTCCTCCGATCAAATTTGGGCAAAACTTGGTATGTCTATATGTTCATACTTTACCTTAACTCAATTTTTTTAGTTTGTGATAATACCCTTTTACAATATCAAAGGTTTGTTCATTTTTTCTCTTCAATGTTCAACCTTCACTAAAATGACCAAATTCTTGTTCTTGTTGACAAAAAATATTTGGGCACCTTTTGGTCTTTGTTAGTATTGATATATTGATTTTGTTGATATAAATATATTGTTATATTATTTTTTTTCCACTCGTTCTCTTTAATGTTCAGCCTTGACCGAAATGACCAAATTCTTGAATTTTTGTTGAGATAAAATATGTGGGCACTGTTGGTCTTTTTAGTGAAAATTTGTATGATAAATTTACAAGTGTTCTGACTTTTGGTGAAATTTTAGTTTGTCACACTTGTATAAGAAATTTAACGCAGACTCTATAATAACTTGTTGATGGGTTCCTAGGTGTGTTTTATTTTTATTTTTTCATTTTTTCCGCTTCAACGTTCAGCCCTTTAATAAAATAACCAAATTCGCACTTTTTGTGAGAGACAAATATTTGGGTATTGTTTGGCGTAGGTAAGTAATTTGTGTTGAATTGTTTTGTTGATGCTAGTACTTGATTTTTCGGTCATTTCTTTATTGCCCCTATCAAATTTCTGTCCATGGGGGTTGAGTCTAATTTTTGAATTCTAGGGGTATGTCTAAATTTTCTATTATCAAGAAGGTGGGTAACCCCCCCCCCCCCCCCCTCAATTGTTTGATTCCCCCCAATTTTTGGGGGGGTTGGGTTGGGTTGGGTGGGTGGGTGCTGTTTGACCCAAAATGACTTTTAGGGTCCGTTTGGTTCGGGGTGAAATACTTACCACGGTTAAAAGTAAAATGGTGAAATGTTTTTCACATATAAAATTAATTTTTACTTGGCGTGACATTGTGAATAAGTCATGGGGGTTGTGGGATGTCTTTTTATCCCGAGTCGGATCCATTGGGTAAGGGCTAGATCGGTATGTTAGAGTCTTGTCACCGCACCCTCCTAAGCTTCTCTCTTACATCTTAGAGAGAAGCTTCGGCTAACAGTTTATAGAAAGCATGTTACAAGGCTGATCATTTTATAGTTTTCCAACTTCAACGATGATATACCTTTAGGGATCTAACACATATTACTATATTCATATGAGCATTCATCACTCCATTTCCAAATACCTTTAGGAATCTAACACATATTACTATATTCATATGAGCATTCATCACTCCATTTCCAAACAAATGCCCAAACACTCTTAGGGTCCGTTTGATTTGTGTTGATTTGTCTTCCACGAAAAACACTTCTTTTAGTTCATTTTTGAACTTTGTGGTGTTTGATTTTAAATTCATTTTATGAAAAGAATAGTTGCAAATACGAATAGTGCTTCATAGTTTTTATCATTTTCCATGGAACACATTTCTCATCCAGCACCCAAAGAATGACAAACAGGTTTGGAAGCAACAAACCATAGGGGCTTTCAGATACTTTCTTTTGAAAAATGCAACTGATTTCCATGGAAAACTTCAAAACTAAGACCAAACCACTCCAATTTTTTTCTACTCATTTTCCAAACTTCTTATAAGAATGAACTATTTTTCAATCATTTTCCAACTTAGTAAGTCAAATACACCCTTAATGTTGTTTTTTCGGTTACAATTCGACATTCTTTCTTTTCTGTCATAATAAGACCATCTGGATGTGGTACTCTCCTTAAAAACCGACTAGATCTTCTCTCCATCAAAACGGGTTTTCTAGCCATTCTTCCCTTTTCGACTAATTGGCCTAACTAAGAACCTCGCCTTCACCCTTCCTTCATAGTGTATATTATTTCTGAAAAAGCTCACAACTCACTTAACTATATCCTTCTCAGTGAATAGGATCACACATCTGTTTCCAACTTGTTGACCTTTCTCCCACTTGCAATTTTATTTAACGGTTCAATATTTTACCCATTCTCTTCCCTATTGCCCTTATTTTTTTTAACGAATAAGAAACAACTTCTATTTGAGGAAAATTAAAGATACAAAGGAGGAGGTGGACATGGAGTATAAATAATAAAGGAAAAATTGGGGTGTGGGGTGTGGGGGTGGGGAACAACATCCAAGGGCAACGTCAAAGAGTTATACCACCACCTCCCGCCAATGACTTAAAATACAAGAGATACTTATGCTCTTTTCCACGCCATGCCATTGCTCTCTTATTCGGTGAGAGTTGTTAAAAGGATGGGGAAGTCATGATGGGTAGGCGCTTGAATTTTGCCAAGAACCGAAGAAAGAGCTTTTGATTATGGAGGCAATTTTGGAACAAAGATTAAAAGTTGTGGTTTGGGAGGGTTGGAGTAAATAATTTGGATTTCTACACTTGTGTTTTTACATAATGGGATATTGAATGCTTGTGTTAATTAAGCACATCTGGACTTGATACTAAGAAAAACCACTCCTTTAGGCCAATGTGCTATTAACCCTATGGACTCTCTAATTCACATCAATACTCCCTTGGAAAGGTTTCGACCTATAACTCAAAGAGGATTGCCATTAGAGTTTGGGGCAGACTGGATAATGTGGTCCACAATAGTATCACAATGTGCTTCCTCAGCCGCCAAACATGGGTCAATGTTTTTTTGCATATGCACTGATCTAAATCTTCTTCTTGGATTAACTGACGCGAGACAAACTGTTTGTAGTGAAAACACTTGAAAGTGTTTGTTGACGGTGCCTCTAGCCTTAGATGGTACGACTCGACATCGTTCAAAAGTGTGGGAATGTCACTCAAATTCAATCCTAAAAAACACGTTGCTGTGGGTTGTGGATGTAGCGACTGATATTGCTCCCCGCTCACCGCAAGTTCAACCCTCATACAGAACAACTAAATTATCCATATAGTTAAGTAATCTCAAAGGAAATGTTGAACTCTCACAAATAATTTGCGCTCATGCTTGAGTGATCAAAGCTACCCTCTTCTCCTCTTTA
Source organism: Sambucus nigra (assembly GCA_949130495.1). NCBI lineage: Eukaryota > Viridiplantae > Streptophyta > Magnoliopsida > Dipsacales > Adoxaceae > Sambucus > Sambucus nigra. The sequence goes on from OX422216.1 coordinate 641,909,442, forward strand.
ATCTTTGCGAGTACGTTGCAGGTTCGTTAACTAACGGTGTTTTGCAATCCCGTTTTAGTCTTAGCAAAGCTTGTAGTTTACGGGCCGCCACCAATCGAACACGATTCACCCTTGAAATAGCCAATAAAATTATGCGTCGAGATGAATACAACTGTCGATACCAATAAAGATGTTATCGTGGAGACTCTTCTTCAATAGACGCAAAATCTGACTCAAGTTGTCTTCCCACCCGATATCCCAAGTCGTCTCATCGTAATCCTTGTAAACTGGGGCTTTCTTGTAGCCCAATGAAGATGTCTGTTGAGGTTTGGGAGGAAGCTGAGGTAGCTTCTCGAGCTAAACTGGAGTCTTTTCGCGGCATTTGTCTTATCAGGGATCCACGTTGGACAATTGTACATCTCATGTACCCCACCCCAGTAGGGAATGCAATGGACACACTAACGGGAGCATATGAGGTCACGTTCGGGTTTAATTTTTGAAATAGATATAGGTCAGATGTGCTCAGGAGGAAGATGTTCTTTGCCAAAAAGGTACCAACTGGTGCATTAGGATCAAATAATGCTTCGACCTCACACTATTCTTTACCCCCAAAATTCCCTAATACAATGGTCGGGGTCATAGGTGGGTCGCTAAACCCAAGCACGAATCTGTTGGCTACAGTATCTCACAACATCCCTCATATTAAATGGAGATGACATACTGAGCAAGCATTGAAGGGAATATGTGGGTGCTTCACAAGCGCCCGACCTTCGATGAGGATGATGGCGGAAGTTGGGGGGCTTTTTACCCGTGGTTAATGGGGTGTTTGGTGAAGAAAGGAGGAGGAAGGGTTGTCTTTGTCTTGCAGGGGCAGAACTGGAAGTTGATGGGACTGTCGGCTTCAGGCACATTCCTACAACGGGGTCGATGCTTGTGGTCGTTAAGGACCCCAACGCCCGCTACTATTACCATGACGTAAACGACCCAGGATTGGTGTAGAGCGGGTAATGGCGATGGTTAGGGATTAAAGATCGGCCCTACTCTTGCCGAGGGTTGATCCTAACGTCTCCTAAATCTCTGTCTTCTTCTTTTATCATCCGTATTGATATTTCTTCTTTAACGCCATTTTTGTACGTTATGGTTGTCCTACACCACAACTCTGAAAACCTCAATAATATTCCATCATAAAATAAAGGGCAATTTAATCTATTAAAAGCTAAAAAGACAAAAAAAAAAAACACACTTATTTAGTTATATCCGAGTGGCTAAACCCAACCTATAGTAAAAATAGGAAAAATTAAAGTGCACGAGGAAAAAAAAACTAATAATCTCTTGGTATTCTCTAATTCACATCAGTCCTATTTTTTTTCCTCCATAAAATGGACATCTATTTAAGAATTTGTATCATATTAGAAACATGTTCAATGTTTTTGTTTTCTATTGCTTTTTTTTTTTTATAAAGAATGCCACCTTAGGTACGCAAAAAATGAAACAATATGGAGTATGGATGCAGTTTTCCTTCCAGTGTACCCAAGAACTATTAAGTTTTAGTTATATGTAATTGTTTGTTTAATTAAGACACCATCTTTCTGTCATCATAATTCTTTTTAGAAGTAATTAATCTGTTTTTTTTTGCTTATACAGTTCGAATGAGATACTTATTGATGAGACTGTTATTCTGAGTGGAGATACTGCTGTGATAAAGTGTGGAAATGAAATTATTCCGTTTCCGGGGCCATTTGGAGAAGGTCTACTTTAATACACATTGATTTCTTTGTTTTCCCATCAAGTCTTTACAATAAAAAGTTACTATTGTATCATACATGTCTGATAATTAGTGCATCCTCTCCTGGTGCCTTCCTTTGTACAGTTAACACATAATAGAAATGACATACATGCTGTGAAGCACGAAAACGGACACGAGCACGGGTGTCGTGTCTGACACCACACTGGCATGCCAACATGACAAATTTTAAAAAAATTGGACACAACACGCTGGGGACATGGATACACATAAATATTTTGTAATAATATTTCATGTATACTTCGATCTATTTGCACTAAAAAAAGTAGTAGTCAAACTAATTATCTAATTATTTAAAGGGGGTTTTGGGGAAAGGTCCTCATAATTCCCAAAGTGTATAAAAATAAGACACTCCACATAATTTTATAAATTTAGTTCTTGTACTAAAAAACAGCATGAAAATGGTGTCGTTGGCGCGGACCAAAAAATGTACTCCTAACTCTAAAGGGACCACCCAAATAAATGCTATTGTAGCATAGGGACTAGATTTATAAACTTGAAAAGCATTGTCCTAAAAATCCAAATAAGGAAGGAACATGATCTTTACCTTAATTCTCTATTATTTAAAATAACATGGTCACATATGTTATAAAAATATTTAAACCACAAGTCAATAGTTATACATTCACATAAAGTCTTGTATCACGCCTAACTCTTAAGCATTAAGTAACAATCATAGTTGTCAAATCGTGAATCGAATCATGTATCAGAAACCCTATGAATCGTGAATCGTGTATCAAATCGTGAATCGAATCGTAAAAATCAATATAATTATAAAATATGCAGGAAATAAATTAATAATATATAAATTCAAAGATAACACATTAAGAATATGTAATAAAACATATTATGACCTTAAAACCCATTATAAAACATGATTTCATTAAAATTTAACTAGCAAAATGAACTTCCATGTCCAAATTATGGCCAAATTTTAACAATACCACCACCTATAATGTTAAAATTTAAACACAACAGTATATTATATAATATAAAATACAAATAAAGATGAAACATAACATTACAAAAAATATAACTTATAAAATTCTTGCACAAGATTTGTTGGCTTCAATTGAATGTAAAGCTACCTTCCTTTCTCAATCAACTTCAAAGAGGTTACAAGAGAAGAAAAAATTGATCGCAACACGAAATAGAGGAAATCCCAACTTCGAACAGGTTAGAAGAGAAAAAGAAAAGCAATCTTTTCGTTCTAGTATAGTATGTGTTTGAGTCGCTCTCTCTTTCGCAAAGGGTAACTTAAGTTTGTACAAACTTCTTATTATTTTAATAATAAGACATTTTTTAGGGTTATTTTAAAAGGAAAAAGAACGAGTACGAGCTTTAAGTTAGTTGAACATACCCAATATCCTCCGAGAAACATGAATTGCACCTGAATCATCAATCGGTGCGATTCATGATTCAACTTTCAAATCGACCGATTCAACCCGATTTTTGGAATCCATCCGATTCTATTCCCGATTCGTATCGATTAGTATGTGAATCGGATCAAATCGTACGAATCGAATCGCGGATTGTAAGATTCTGACAAATATGGTAACAATCAATATATAAAAAGAATCCATTATAAACAAAAATATTAATAATTTTAATGGGCTAAATGAGTGCTTTAATGCTCCTCATTTATCACCATATTCGGCTAGACCAAAAACTTCATCATCACTCTTATAAGTGTCCAAGAAGTGTTTGCGGAGTCTCACAAAAGTGTCAGACTATTTTTAAATGCGAAATCAATTCGACACGCCACGTGATGTGTCAGAGGAGTGTCGTACGGGTGTCGTGCCCATGAGAGTGTCCGGAACAGGTACGTCACTTTTGACGTAATGTTCGTGCTTCATAACATACATGTGTTTTTGTATATGATATTGAAACTCCTTGAAGATTTACGTTATGGGTTTATTTGACGTACAAGTTGTTAAAAAAATGTTCACTTATGTTGATAATTGGTTCAACATTTTTGAAGGATGAGTGTGTGATGATAAATGTTATTTTTGAAGGGTTTATTCGATATTTCTAGATATATTATGTAACTGCATCCCAAGTCTATTACGGGTAGTAGTTGAAACTTCTCGTGGGTAATTACTATTATTTTCAATATTCTTTTATCAGAATCAAACTTTGCCATAAGCAATAAAACTTCCTATTTTCTTAATAATAGAAGTCCATATTTGCTTATTTTTATGTCATCAAAATATGTTTTTTTCCAGTTATACACACGATTACACATTTCAAAACATTTTGATTTATTGGTACCTTTGATTACTCATAACTCCGTCATAAACATTTAAAACCTTTTATTCATATATACCAAGATACAAAATCTTAAAATAAGCCATAGGATAATGTTAACAGAGCTATAATAAACATAATTTAAAACATTGCACACACATCAAATATCACGTATATGCCACCCTTTGTAGACATGAAGAAAAATATTTACTTAATTGATGCAATTTTGATTTTCCTTACAACACATGTCGGTCTCGTGGGAAATCGAATCGGCAATTTTGATGGGATCAAATGATTTTATCCCTTATTTCAGCAGTGATTGAAATAATAATTTTTCCTTAATGAAATAAGTATATGCCCTCTATATGTCTGGATATGTATCCAGGTGTAGAAGATAGAAATTCTGTATATTTTTCTCCAGCTGGAGGCCTTTATATATAGCTCTTACAATATGAATAAAGGTAACACACAAGCATGATTTATGCATAAGATTAAGTCTAAGATAGGCAAATCTTTACACTAATGATTCCCATAAAACATGGCATGCTTTAAGGAACATGTTTTAAGGAGCCATGTTTTAATGAGAACATTCCCTCGCAAACTCGATTGTCCTGGAGAGACGAGGTTGGATCGTAGCAGAGTGAAGCGATGTTTGTGGAGTCCTTTGGTGAGAATATCTGCGAGCTGATATGGAGAAGGGACAAACCGAACCCGATAAGTGTCAGAGAGAAGGCGTTCTTGGATGATATGATAGTTAAGTTCAATATGCTTAATGCGAGCATGAAAAATGGGGTTTGAGGCCATGTAGGTAGTGTTGAGGTTCCCACATAATAGGGTAAAGGATTTGGGTGGAGGGAACTTGAGTTCGGTAGGAAGATGGGAGATCCAGGTGGTCTCGGCACAGACATGGGCAAGAGAACGGTACTCGGCTTCAGCACTGGAGCAGGATACAGTAGGTTGCTTCTTGGCGGTCCAAGAGATGAGATTGGACCTCAAGAAGATATAAATACCTGTAATAGAGTGGCGAGAGTCGAAGCAGCCACCCAAATCAATATCAAAGTAAGTTGTGATAGTAACGGGGGTGGGTAATCGACGGAAGATAAGGCCCTAAGTCAAGAGATCCTTTGAGATAGCGAATGATTCGTTTGGCAGCAATGAGGTGAGGTGATCTAGGTGCGCTCATGAATTGAGCAACATCATGGACACTATAGACTATGTGAGGGAGGGTGAAGGTAAGGTACTGGAGGGAACCAATTAGCAGTCGATACTCAGTGGCATCATATACGAACTCATTGGTGTGAGCTGATAGTTGGGTTTGGCACAAACTGGAGTGGAGCATGACTTGCAGTCTGTCATACTGAACCGCTGTAGAAGGTCAATGGTGTATTTGGGAGAAGATGAAGATGGTGTGGGAAAAGTTGGCTTCTAGACCCAGAAAATATGATAAGGGATCAAGATCACTGAGCTCAAACTTTTTGCCAAGAGTGGTGATGAAGGAGGTGAGTAGGGAAGGAGTGTTACCTATCAGAATTATGTCATCAACATAGAGAAGGAGAAGCATAACTTCAGAGTTTGATCAGTAAATGAATAAGGAGTGATCTGCCTGACTTTGATTGAAACCAAATTGTAGGAGAAAGCTGTTGAGACGTTGAAATTATGCTCGAAGAGCCTGTTTAAGGCCAATGATGGCTTTCCTGAGGAGACAAACATGATGAGGGTGATTGGGGTCTGCAAAAATTATAGATTGGCTGATGTAAACAGTCTCATATAATACACCATGAAGAAATGCATTTTTTTACATCAAGCTGACGATTAGATCAACCCATGGAGACGAAAATGCTGAGTACAGTCCGTACTGTGGTTGGTTTAATGACGGGACTGAAATTTTCATCAAAGTCAACCCCGACTTGTTGATGAAAGCCTTTTACAACAAGTCGGGCCTTGTGACGATCAATGAACCCATTTGCTCGTCATGTAGTCTTAAAAAAATCATTTGCAGCTAATCACATGTTGTTGAGGAGTAGGAGGAATAAGAACTCAGGTGGTGTTCTTCAGCAGTGTATTGAACTCATTGACCATCGCCTAGCGCCATTCAGGAATGCGTGAGGTTTGTGAGTAGCAAGTAGGTTTTGTGGTCGGGAAGGGGAGATGAGCCAAAAGGGTTTTGGGAAGAGGATATCTAAAAGTGCCATCTATCCGGTGAATAAGTTTACGAGAGCCATCCTGATGTCTAGTGATTATGTGGTGTTGAGAAGAGGTGTTGGGGGTCTACTGGAGAGGGAGAGGGAGAGGGAGAGGTAAAGGGAGATATGGATGGGGGAGAAGGTGGTAGGTTAGTATTCATAAGGAAAGTAAGAATTGGGTGATGGGATGGCTGATGCCGATAATAACAGGGGAAAGGTGCCATATGTTTATGGGCTAGTCTGGCTTCAGGATTAGGAGGGTTAGGGATGTTTGGTGAAGGAGTCCAGAGTGGTGGTAATACTAGAGAGGGAGATGGAAAGGGAGATATAGATAGGGGAGAAGGTGGTGGGTTAGTATCCATAAGGGAAGTAGGGATTGGGTAATGAGATCGTCGACACTGATAATGATAAGGGAGAGGTGCCATGTGGTTATGGGCTAGTGTGGTTTCAGGAACAGGGGGGTTGGGGATGTTGGGTGGAGGAATTAATTATGGTGGTAATGCTGGGAGATGGAGGGATGATAGGAACAAATATCCAGGAGGAAGGTGTTGAAGATTGGTGAGTTTTGTAAAAGGGGAAAGTTTGTTAGTCAAACCGAACATGTCGAGATATGTAGACACGACCAGTTTTACGATCCATGCACCGATGCCTTTTATGCTGTAAGCTGTAAACTAGAAACACACATTCTGTAGTTGTGGGTAAAAGTTTGTTAGTGACATAAGCACCTAAGTGAAGATATCAGGCACATCCAAAAACATGCAGGGTAGAGTATGAGGGAAAATGACCATAGAGACGAGAGAAAGGATAAGACTATTGGAGGAGAGGGGGATGGGAGGCGATTGATGATATGGACAACGGTAGAAATAACTTAGGGCTAGTGACAGAGAGAAACATAATTGGTAAAGAGAAGAGTACGGGCTATGTCAGTAATGTGACAATGTTTGCATTCCGCGAGACCATTTTGTTCAGGAGTATGAGGGCAAGAGAGGCGGTGGTGAATACCAAGGGAAGAATATAGAACCTTGATGGGACCACTTTTATATTCTCGAACACCGTCGCTTTGGAATTGTTTTAGAGTGACGGAGAATTGAGTGCGGATGTAGGTGACTGTTCTAAAAATAGATGAGGACCTTAGATTTTCTTTTCATGAAGAAGAGCCATGAATAACGAGTGTAATCATTAGTGAATAGCACATAATATTTTTAACCCGAATCAGAAAGAACAAGTTATTGCCATACATCATAATGAACTAAGTCAAGGGGAGAGTGACTTTTTTACTTCATTAAATAAGTGAAAAGGGAATTGGGTGGATTTGCCCAAGGCACACCCTTGGTAAAAGGAAGAATTATTTTTGAAAGTAGAGGATAAGTGTTTATTTGAGCTTAAGTGAGAGAGAACCTTGGCAGAGGGATGACCAAGTCGTTGATGCCAGAGGGAGGAGGAACTGTGGGAGGCAGTGAGAACCTGGAGGCGAGATGGAGGGGTTGGAATTTTGTAAAGACCGTCTTTGCAAAGACCTTGATAGAGTAAGGACCCACTAGTGGGATCAAAGATATAAAAGTGATTGGCATCAAAGGTACAAAGAACTTTATTATTATGACATAATTGGAGACCAAGTTTTTACGCATTGAAGGAACAACATTTATATTATCCAGACGGAAAGAAGATGTACCACGTGGAAGTGCTATGTTGCCCGTATAGGTAATCGAAAGTTGATCACCGTTGCCAAGTTGAACTGTGTTGAACTGTGTCAGGGCCAGTGTAGGGCGTGTGTTGATGGAGAAGTGCATGATTGCCAAATATGTGGGTAGAGGCATCAATGTCAAGATAGTAGTTAGAGTCTGAAGATAGCAATGTTGGATGGGCCGACAAGAGTCTAGAGTGATATGCCTGTGGAGAAGGAGCAATTTGAAGCCCAATAGATGCAGAATGTTAAGATGAAAATCGAGTAAATATGGGCAATTGAGAGCAGTTACGAGCACAGTGCCCAGATGCAAGGCATTGGGTTATTATGCTAGATGTTGGGTTGTGGGTAGTGAGGAAAAGTTGCAGCTGGGGTGGGGTTAGGGTAGTTGCGAGGGCGGGAGAGGAAGATTGCCGGCAGGGGTTTATCGGAAAAGTGATTTCCGATTGAGGATATTAAAGGTCGGAAGGATAAAGGTGAAGAGCGTTTTCTTTTTTTGAATAGTAACTTCGATGGTGAATAATGATTCTGATGATGAAGAGTGATTCCAACCGTGCTGCCGATGTGAACAGTGATGCCAACGATGAACAATATTCGTTGTAGGAAAAGGTATAGTAGAAGAGAGAGGGAGTTGTGAGGTGAGAGGAGGTGTTTTGCCACCCATAGAGGGATGCCGGAAAGAGGACAAATTCATCGAAAAAATAAAAGGGGAGAAGAAGGTGAGCATCTGATACCATGTAGAAGATAGAAATTCTGGCATGTTTTAAGGAGCATAAGGAACATATTTTAAGGATCTTTTTAACACCGGGATTATACAAGAAGTGCAAGTGTTTGATATATGTATGACATGGACACAATTACGTATTGAAAGTGTTCATATCTCTCAACGAATGTCATTTTCCAATGTATTTGAGATAACATTTTCCCATACTTAGGTTGTTAATACAATTTTTGGTTGGTTAGTTTGAAGGTTATTTTTTCTTTGAATTTTTATATGCTGCTGTTTGCGTGCGCGCCTTGTGCATTGGGGATGACCCTTTAATCCTCACAATAAAATAATTATTTGTTGATAATTCTTTTGAAATGAATTCAATGTTTGTTAATTAAAGTTTTTTATATATTCTAAATTTCTAATGTGTGAAAATTATTTGCACTCTGATTCAGATTATCTCTAATGTCATGAGTGTATAATGAATTGTCTAATATGTTTTTATATTGATATTTTAGGATACTTGAGTTACGTATTTAAAGTAATGCCTACCTAGGAGTGTTGCAAGAAAGAGTTAAAGGTGAAATATCAACCATGCCTGCCACCTTCAAATTTATCATTGATATCGTGTGATTGATATCTGTACAATATTAACCCATATTTGCATATCTAGATTTCTGTAGACGTTGAACATGCAAAATGCAATATTTGTTTGAATGTATGGCATGATGTCGTCACGGTTGCCCCGTCTACATAACTTCTGGTATGTGACTTCAACCTCTTTTTAATCATAACGAGTTTTTCGATTAAAGTTGTTGGTTTATATTCACACATCTTTAATACGAGTATTTCCAGTAATGGGTGTTTCTCAGAGTGGTTAAGAAGGTCGCAGGAGAAACATGCAAGTGTTCTTTGTCTCCAATGTAGATCGGTCGTACAGTTTGTTGGAAGAAACCAATTTTTGCATAACATTGAGGAGGTATTATCTCGTGTTGCCTAATCCATATATTTTCTCCAGCTTATAATGAGGATTAATATGTTTTAACAGGCTTATTTACAGTCACAAGTCAATCTTATTGAATTTGTTATGATGTTGATGTTGATGAGTCTGAGGATGTGTTTCGGGTTTTTAGCATGATTGGAAAATGAGATTTCGGGAAAAAATCCGAATTTTTTGGCCAAATGATTTTTTGGGAAATGGATTTTTTTTCTTTCTGAAATTGGGAAATTCTGAAAAATCGGCAGAAACATAAATTGGAAAAAAAATTCAGAATAATATAAAAAAACGGAAAATTTCGACAAACCGGAATAGTATCGGAAAATATCTATCGAAATAATTTTAGAAAATCAGATTGAGAAAATCTAAAAATCAGAATTACTTCCAATTCTGGTCCGATTTTTTCCCCCCAGAAAAATCATAATTCGACAGTTGAAAATATCATTACAAAATTGGAAAAAGATTTAATCAGATTTCAGGAAAAATATGCCCTCATAGTTGTTTGTGCTGGTACATACACATTTTGAGACTGTATAATCAATAAAATAACACATTTTGTTGCATTTTACTCTGATGCCATTTAATTTTTCATGGTTTTGAAACTTTCTTGTTTATCGTACTTTTATGCAGGATATACTACTAACTGATTCTTCACTAAGACGTTGCAAGGAAGAGCTGGCACTTTTAGATTCTTATTCATTAATAAAGTCACCTCTTGTGAGTAACATTACTTGTGATCACTTATGTTTTATGATTGTATGGCGCATTGATTTTGTGCACGTGGAGACATACAATTAGTTTGTTGGCAAAATTATGGATGGGTCCTAAACTGGCTTCGTGTTCTCCAGCAGGTCACGTTTTTATATTTATTTGGGTGATAGGTCCTATACCTTTTTATTTGTAAAATTTTTGAATAATGAGTTTTTTTGAATGGTTGATGAAGTTGTATGTTGTGGGGTTATCTATGTAGTTTAAGAAATTTTAATCTTTTGCAAATAAGGTGTGAAGAGGGGTTTTTGGATAGCTAATTTGAATCCATTAGAGTAGTTGATTTGTGGAGGATATAATTCTTTTGGGGTGATAATTATTTCGACAAATAATTATTTGTATACTCAAATGTATCTTATGTATTTGTGATTTATACATATAAGTTGTCTGTATGGTCTATCATTTCAAATATCTTCTGACAGGACTTATCGTTTTAAATGTGACAAACTTAGGACATACGCATTAATAGCCCTAATTTGTTCTTTTTTTAGTGGACATTTTCAGGTTATTTTTTAACGTGGTTTGAATTGTTAGATGCCATAAATCCCAAAGGATGTCGATTTTTTTAGAGTTCATGGCTTCGGAGAAACAAAATATTGTAGTCCCAAAGATGTCCATGGATACGTCAATCATGTATGTATTTCACCTTTTTTCTTCTTTAAAATCATTGATTTCAATATAAGTTTGATAAATTTGAAAGTTTAAATAGAAGTATTAGTGTTACTATTTTTTAATTATCAGGAGAAACCCTCATTTCATTCAACTAATAAAGGTTTAACTCTTAGCCACCAAGACATTTTTAAATAGAATCCTAATTACAATTGAAAACATATATAATTAAAATATAACCAAAAACTAATTTATGAAATAATTGTTCCTCTCGCTATCCAAGCCAGCATTTTGTGGTGCTTTTGGACGTTGGGGAATTGTATTTGTTTCAACTGCGGATTACTTCATAAATTTACTTGTTATTTATCAAAAACATAAAAATAAAAACCAATAACTAACTCGTCTTTCTTCAAAATAAACACATATTCTCGTCCAACTCGGTATGTTGCAAAGCTGCTGAAGATTCATCCACCTTCAACGGTTTGCCAGCAAGCTGCGCTATAGGAATGCACAGATAAGGTAGTAAAATCCACACATCGCGATAAGAGATTCTACTTTAGCACAACTTTCTGCAGCCCATTTGATATCCTCGTTGAAAATTTGTTTACAAACCAAATTTCTCTAAACCACAATCTCTTAACATTTTGTTCCCAGATCAATCGGATTACCTAAGGACTTGATATCGGAAAAAAGTGTAATTTATCAAGCAATCCTACGAAACTTCCTCCTTAAGATTGTCTTTTCATGTCGCGACCATGCGTGAACTTGTGGACCAGAGAATTCTCAGAACTCTAGCAAACGCAAATCAATAGAAAGAAACTATTGAGAAATTTTAACGGAATGTGATAAAATCGATGAATAACATGAGCACCTGTAACTAACTAGTTCAGCACGTGCTGAGGGTGTTTAAAGAGCAAAGTATTTACGAGAACTTCTAGAAGTAATAACGTTCAATATCTGCTCAAAGTGTTTCAAGTAAAATGTATACTTGACAAATTTATAATGCAGTCAATTTGATACAAACATAACTGTACCTATTAAATGAACCTGCTCCAATATATTTAATTTCTTAAAAATATTCCCCCTTTGGGGTGGTGGTGGTGGTATGTTACGCATGTGTTATTTCCCCATTATATTTTTGCATCATGCAATTTTCTGTCAGTACCAAAAAGTCTGTTAGTTTCTTTAGTTCAGCATTCACATTGTCAAGTGGATATTCTGCCCAACTGCTACACTATTGAACTTTGGAACTTTTAATGACCTTTTCATATGTTTTTACATCAGGTCATTAACAATGGGAAAAGACTCATCGAAATAGGGCACGTCTACTACCAGATGAGCAAAGTGATGGCATGCAGCATTCATGCCCTCAATGTGGTAATGAAATGCTTATTCAAATGTATATATTTAGTTCAAAATTAAAAGCAAATTAATTTAGCACAATGCGTAATGTGCACTATATATTCATATTTTCTTCTCTCACTATCACATTGCTCTTCAAAAAATCTTAGGGTTCGTTTTCTTCTCGGTGAAACATTTTTAACCGCGGAGAAAAGTAAAATGGTGATTTTTTATTTTTTTTTGCTTTTACATATTTGGAATCAAATTTTATTCGTCAAAATTTTGAATAAGTGCATACACAATAATTATGCAACTTTGAACAAAACATAACTACAAATAGGTAAATATATATTCACCATTTCTGCAGTGAAATTTACTCTGACCCAAACGGACCCTTAGTAATTTTCTCATGTAATATGACATGAGCTGTTTTAGTGATGTTCAGTTGACATATTTCTTCCTAGTATGAATAATTGGTCTTGAGCTGCAAGAATTTCTGTTATACTTTTTCATTATGGTTTTAGAATTAGTTTTCAGTATTGAACTGACTCATATGTATCAATTAGACACCGAGCATGCTGGGTTTCAGTGCAACTTGGACACGATCCATCTGCAATGTCAAGCATGTGGAGGAATGATGCCTTCTAGAGATGATATAACTACACCACAACACTGTATGTTCTTCTCAACATATTCCAGTTATTCATTGTAATAATGATAAGGGATTTTTTGACTTGACCCCTACATTTTAATGTGATATTTTTATTAATCCCCACTTTGTTAATCTCTTTGACATAACCATCTTCCCAAGGGGGTTATGTCAAAATATTGCATAAAATAGGGGGTTAAGTCTAAGAATTTATTTGACTTTGCCCCTTATTTATAACGCCAAATTAGAATGAACCCCTTGTGCTGGGGGAAGTCAAAGAATTATGAAAAGAAAGGGGTGAGTCAATTACTCATTAAAATTTGGGGGTTATAAATAAGGGGTAATGATTAGTGGAGTGTTTGAATGCAAGGCAATTGTATTTGCTCGTTTGTCGTATATTTTAATACGTCAGCATATATAAATAACTTAAATGCACATTTTAAAGATGAGTAGGTTTAAGAGTTAACTATAGATTATTTTGATCCTATAATAATAGTTTACATGTTATTATCATGCAAAATAAAGAAATTTAATTGAATTGATCTCGGTAATTTTTCCTTATGAGTATTCCGTCCACTGCAGGTTTAGGATGTGATCGAGCATTTTGTGGTGCATATTGGGAGGCATAGGGGGTTAATGGGAGTCCCGCTCATCCTATTTGCTGTCAGCAGTCTTTCAAAGCAGTAAGATCTTGCGTCTCTCTCTCTCTCTCTCTCTCTCTCTCTCTCTCTCTCTCTCTATATATATATATATATATATATATATATATATATATATATATATATATATATATATATATATATATATATATATATATATATATATATATATAAACGAAAATGTATTTAACCCATTAATTAATATTTAACTTGTTTAACTGTAATTAATACACATTTTAGTTTAATGTAATATAGTGATTTTGATGATTCCAAACATACACTTATTGTCTACTATATAAATATTTTTAATTTATAAATATAATCTTTTTTTAATTGTATACATATGTGTTATTTATAGTGACTAACTTATATACTCCCATCTATATAGTACACTAACTTATATATGTACTACATACTAGAAGCACACTAGTAGTTATATGTTTTTAAATCTAAACTTTTTTTGCTATACTTGTATTATTTTATATGCCTTTTTTTTATTCATTCGTATAATTTTTTTTTTTGTCATAATTTTATTTGTTCACATGGAAGTAAGTAAGTTAATAAAAAAAAATGTGCCAAACTAAGTATTTGTTAGGAATATTTACCTGCTCAGAATTTCATGACAAATCATGCTCAATGGAAATAACAAGTGGAATGAACACTTTCATTTATATATTGACGTACAAAATTATATCTATTTTTTATGTTTATACATGTATATAATTGTTATATTTTTTTTCGTTTATATATATATGTTAATTTTATTTTTTATATAATTTTTTTTTTGTTGTTACGTTTTGTTTTATATATAGATATCATATAAATGTTTAGTTGTCCTTATATTTTGCACTTGCTTTATTATCCTATCTTATCTTATCCTATGGGTGATAGTTTAATATCTTATTTATACATTCTTTAACGCCATACTGTGAGCCCAAGTTAAGTCCCTTATATGGCTAGCTTCTTTTTAAAGTGCTATGTATACATAGATCATTTTCTTTATATATAACCATGAATCATAACACATGTAATTTTATTTTGAAACTTTGTCTTGGAAATTTAACAAAAGTGTAAAGCTGTTGTCATCAACACTAACTTTTTGTGTTAGTATCCTTGCCCCAAAGTTGTCTTGTATAATGATTATATTATTTATATAAATATTTTTTTTGGCTATATCTCTACACTCTTATTTATATTTCATCTATCAAATCTTTCTTTGCAGTTTGTTCAGTCCCACTTTTCCTTTACGAATGATGAGAATTTGCACTTAACCCTCCTTGAGCCATGCACATGTCAGATCACATCTTGTCTTGCAGATTTTGATATATCATATTTGGAGCTTCATGTATCTCTTTTCTTGTAAAATAATATATTGTTTCTTTAAAGTTTTTTTTATATGCTTACATATTTACACGCCTATACATATATCACATTTACTTGAAACTGTCTTGGACACTTATGTTTTTTTTTTACGAAAACTCTTAGCTTAATATATATATATTTACGTTTTTTTTGTTGTTAAACAGAAAATTAATTTTTGTTACGTGTATTTAAAATATTTTTTACATAAAATCGATAACGTTTTTTTTTGGAAAATAATTTTATTTGTATATATATTTATATAATTCGATACATATAAAACACCTATGTATATTTTTTGTTTTATAAATATCTTACATGCATATATTATGTTTATCTCTGGTTATGAGCCTGATTTTTCTAACAGCTATTTTTTTGGTGTAGTTGGTATATGTTCAATCTCATTTTCTTATATAAAATCCTTGGGAGATTCTTTGCACTCTTTTGCCTTGGGAAGGCACATACATGTGGCTTAATAGTAGTCTTGTCAAGACACCATTTGATTTATCCAAATCTCACACCTATTATTTGACTTGGACAAATTGTTTTTTTTTTGTTGTTGACAGATTGAAATGATAGTAACAACAGTATCCTAATTTTTATATCTTTTAGACAATTTGTTAAGACCACGAGTTATCTGTGATATGATCTAGCTGGCTTTAGTAATTTTTTTTACACGGTTGAACGAAACCTTTTTAAACTTGGATTTTATTTTTTATCCAATGCTATCTGAACGCATATCTGAATTTGAACAAGTTGTATTTATTAATTATTTTTGTTAAAATCAATATAATCAGCATGCGCTTATTATCAGTACAAGACATGGCCTTATACAGTTTGGATACAAAATGCTGTACTCCATCTTTTATGTTTTTTTATTTTTTATATATACTGATTTGACCGAACTGCCTTTGGCAGAACATAGGGTTGTGCAATTTTGTTTATATATATATAAATATTTCTAACCTCTCTCTCTCGATATATAATATTTTTTTTGACTGCAAGAATTTATGAGGATGGGTTTGAACAGATACGATTTGCTTTCTCAAGATATTGAGCATTTAATGCTCTCCCAATCTCTCTTATCAGTTCACAATTAATACTCCAAGTTGAAGATGAGTTCAACCAAGCTTTCTCCAACGGCTATTATTTGTTTTTGGGCTACAAAAGAAGACCACATTCAGCTGGAAAATGCAGACATAAAAAATTAGAGAGCAACTAAAAATTTATTCAGCTCACATAAAATCAAGAGAGCAACCAGAGATATTGTTACTCAGCTCATACACTCAGTTCAAGAGAGTAACACAAATTTATGTAGCTCTACATATTTGAGACAACAACAATCAATATACTCAGTCATTTGTTGAAGAAGAAATTTAAAGAGCACAAGAATCATTATTCTGCTACAAAAATTTCTAGAAGAAGACCAGTGCCAAAAATCAGATTTATTGTGAAGTCTCACTCAAGAAGAAACTCAGATCAATTTGTATTTTAGAGAGTTTCAACATTCAAACTTTGTACTCAAAACTCAAGTTTTATTTTGAAGCTCGGTGATTAGCTTCGGTTGTACTTGGAGCTGGTATTTTCTTCAAGTGTTTGTAAATGGTGGTTTGATCCTACCATACAAGTGGACCAGGACTAGTGAAGCGCGGGAGACGGAAGCTTGCTCTTGGCGCGTGGACGTAGGCCGGGATTTGGCCGAACCACGTTAAAATACGGTGTCATTTATTTTCAGCACTTTTATTTATTTATTTGCTTGTGTGTGATTGGTTATTTTTATTTTAAGAACTTACACTTGCAATTAAATTAATTCTGAAAATTTAATAATTTTATTTTAAGACAGAAATAATTATTTTCGCAATAATTAATTAATTCCAGAATATTAATTTTTATTTATTACGAAAATTATTTATAAATTTATTTGGATCTTATAATCTTAAAATATAACTTGTTTAATTTATTGAAAGTATTTAATTGATAATTTATTTATTGTGTGTTTCAATATATGATTTAAATTGTTTAAATTAATCGGTAACATTTATTTAATCATTATTGGTTTAACCTTTTAAGATTTATTTAATCTGAAATTTGTATTAAGTGTTTTAAATTAAATATTTTCTGAAATATAAATTAAACCCGAGAAGTTTATAAAAACTCAATTCACCCCCCTCTTGAGTATTTTTCTGGGCAACATTATGTTTTAAGCTCCCCTTGCACGTAATTGAGAAGCACGGATATTGTACGAAGGCTATGTATTTGTATTGGATATACCGATACCTGTAGATACTTATATATATGTTTCTGATACTTTTTGTGTGTGTCAAATATTAAATGAAGAAACATTTATTCTGGATACTTCACAAACGATCTCAGATACTTTGTGGATACATATAAAGTACACGTTTGGTACATTTTGTTACAAATAAACAGTATTATTGGATATCTAGATGAAACTTTTCTTTAGCATAATCACAACAAAAGTAAGAATGAAGAAGATTATTTTAAAAGGGTATTCGTGTGAGAGAAATAATTCATTATAGTTATGTGTATATAATTGAATGATTAAATTCTAAATTTTGGATACTAAATTGACACTGCTTTGATACTTCGTAGCATGGGAAGGATACACATTGGTAAGACAAATCAAACTAAATATAACATTACAATAAAAATGAGTTAAGAAGATTATACTAAAATGTATGAGTTGAATATTACTTGTCATTGAACAAGTTTAATGGAAAGATTTAGTCCTAAAAAATCTCGATTTGACAAATCACTCTTACATGATGTTTCATCAACATGAAATTTAGAACTAGTAATATCCAAAATACATAAGACTTCTGTAATTTATACTTTAATTCAAAGCATAAGTTGGTATAGTGAGATTTCCATCAGTGACTGTCTCTGAGTAGTGAAAGAGTTTTATTTACTGATCAAGGAATATTTTTTACACTGAACTATTGATAATGGACTTCACTTGTTTTGTGTTCCTGCTAATGATGCTTATATATCACTTTGAAGAGTTCCTACTTTGCTACTTATTCTTTTTTAATCATGCAATTTTAGTATAGTTACGGTATATTTTTGCAGATTTTGTTGAGTTATAATTAGTTAATTGTTGCTTCTACATTATTTGGCATCAGGATTGATGATGATGACGACGAATTTGGTGTTCATCAATTAGATTCCAACCCAGTGAATTTTCCTCAGGGTAATGGTTATTATGGGCAGTTTCAGTTTGGTGAGGTTGACAATGGCTATGGATCACATAAAGTGCATCCCGATGAAGAAGCCATTGATGTGAAATGCATGAGCAACACTCCTTTACACAACAGTTTTGATACACAAAAACATGATATTGGCGATGAATGTGAAGCGCCTTCCACTTTATATGCTTTGGAAGATGTTGGTGCCGAGCCTGTGGATTTTGAGAACAACGGAGTTCTTTGGCTCCCGCCTGAGCCAAAAGACGGAGAAGATGAAAGGGAATCTCTTCTGTTTGACGACGAAGATGATGGCGACGGGGATAATACTGGAGAATGGGGTCGTTTACATAATTCAAGCAGTTTTGGAAGTGGTGAGTTTCGTAGTAGGGATAGGTCTAACGAGGAGCACAAGAAGGCCATGAAGAGCGTGGTTGATGGTCACTTTAGGGCGTTAGTGTCTCAGCTGTTGCAGGTTGAACACCTTCTCACGGGTGAGGAAGATGAAAACGAGAATTGGTTAGAGATAATATCGTATCTGTCATGGGAGGCCACTTCATTATTGAATCCAGACATGAGCAAAGGTGGGGGAATGGATCCGGGAGGATATGTGAAGATAAAAGGTATAGCATCTGGACGTCGTTGTGAGAGGTAAAGGCTACAATAATTTATAGGGTTATTTGCACTTTGGGGTAATTTTATGTTAGGGTTCGAAGTTTTGGATATATGCACTATGGGGTCCATTTTCACTTTTGCGACGCGTTTGTGAGAAATATTCAAAAGCATCTCAAAAAGTGAAAATGCACCCCAGCCTAACATTACTTATAATTGCTGGACCCAAAAGGCAACAAATCCTAGTTTATATCATCTTACATATATTGTCCCTTATGCTATGCTTACACTTTTTCTTACACTCACCTTATTAAGGTAGATTTCGCAGTTATATACAGTAACTGGAATGGATGCAACACGGGTCTGATAAGATTAAATAATTATTTTTGATTTGTGGACCAGTTGCATGATCCTAAAAGTCAAACATCAGTCGTACGATACTGAGATTGTTTACTCCAAATATTTCTTGATTCCATTCTTATTTGTTACAGCAGTATTTCATTTTTTGTAGAGAACCGTAAAACTAATTAATTGGAACTTACTAGGATGGAAAATTTTGAAGCTAAACCGGACAAACTGCATAAAACATAAGGAGTTCAATTCAGGTAGTTGATTAATTTGTTCAATTATTTAGTAGTAATGGTGTGATGGTAAGTGCCCTCGCTCAAGCTACTGTTTGTCTCGAGTTCGAGACATGGGAGCAACCTCTCCATATATGGGGGTAAGGCTGTCTCTCCTAGACCCTGCAGTTAAGCGAGAGCCTTGTGCACTGGGTACGACCTAAGCAACGTTCCACATTCCCATCTCATACATATATATATTGGAAGTTTTAGAAAAAAAAAGTAGTTCCCAAACATTAAAAAAAACTATATATTAGATATATTAGATGTGAAGGTTATGTTCCGAAACATAAAAAAAAAAAGAGCAGTTCCATCCAAAAAACACAGTTCCAGAACAGGTAAAAAAAACTCTACTGGTGAGGTTCGGGTAGCAGGTTTTCTCGGGTAATATATATATATTGTTGTGAAAGACAATTCAGAGTAAAAAATGAGAAAGGCATACCTGATGGTGGTGATGAAAGATACCCAGTATTATTGTTGTCAATGGAAGAAACGTAAGTATATTGATAATGTTGAGAATCCAGAATGTTTTGGTCTCTATAATTTAATAAGGTCACTCTAGTAAATTTATTTGAATGATTGACACTGGATGATTTTATATCTCCTTGGAGGTGGGATTTTTTTATCCCACTCCTTATGGGATACGAAGCTCACTTGTGATAACTTATCTCATCTCTTATACCATCCTAAACTACACCAAACATTGGATAGGATAATTTAATGAGGCCAAAATGTTTTTGTATCAAAGGTGGGGTTTTCTCATCATTATCTTTCTTCATTAAATACCCTTTAGTTTTTTCTGGGATTTTGTTTTTCTTCCTCTTCTTTCACAATCTGGCAAAAATAAATTGAACTCTCAGTTATATATATATATATATATATATATGAAAAAGGTCTTGAATTTTTAAATAACTATTCAGAACGAGATAATTTGAAGGTTGTGCATTCAAATTTCATGAGAACCTAAGAAATTCACGAGAGGCATTTCTCAAATATCATTTTTTGCAGGTACAGGAGTTAGATTAGAACTATGGAGGATGGACGTGGAGATCCTGTAAGAAGAAAGGAAACATATTGAAACTCTTAATGGAGTCATGGAAGAGCTGCGGACCATGGTTTGATGGGACCATTACTCAGATAGTTTGAATTATATTTTTACTTTTGTAACTCCTATGAGGTAAAAAGATGCCGTTAGTCACGTATACATGTTGTTGGAGGTAATATCTTATGATGGGGAAATTACCAAATGCATTAGATTTTTAAAAGTAATTGTATTGTAGCCAATTGTACAAATTGCTTTCACATTTGCACATTACTTTAACAAAAGCCAAATTTGTGTAGGCAATGGCCCATCCTTTTTTCCTTCGTATGGTAGAATGGTAGGGATGGTATTAAAGATAAAATTCTTAAACATTTTACCATCTAAAACAGCTTTGTGGTTCACAAAACCAATTATTTTGATGAAGATAACGGAAGGGACATTTTGACAATGCCCTAGTTTGATCATATGATATTTAGATTTCACTGCAATTTTGTTCAATAATTATGCATCACACTGATTTCATGTAAATCAATACTCATTTCATGTATATCGACACCATTTAATGCAAACCAACTACTATAAACACATATTTTTTTAAAAGCTACTGAAATTTTTGCATTATTAAATTCCACGGATATTTTTATTTTTTGATAAATACAAGTTTCATAAGTGACCGCCAAGGGCGAGGAACCCGTACACATGAGGTATACAAAAAGGGATGGATCATGAAAGTTTTTACCTTTCGGAGGAAAGCTAATACACAACCCCCACCTAGGATCCAATTTCAACTCTCTCTCTCTCTCTCTCTCCCTCTCCCCTTCCCCCACCAACTCCCTCCGTCATCCCCAAACCTCCTCACCCCCACTTGGCAGCTAGATCTGATCGGGGAACCCTCCCCTTAATTTTGTTCTATCCCCTCAATAATATAAATTTCTATTAAGTCCATTATGCACATCTTTTGGGCTGTCACCCTCTGCTATTCATTCGGGTCATAGGGAAAATGTAGTAATTTGAACTACGATAACCTAGTCAATAATCAGTACCGGGTGTTCTAGGTATACAATGAAATGGTACTACAAGGAAATGGGATACTAATACGGACTCATCACACCCTGCCCAATGCGAGAAGTGTTGTTTAAAGGCTTAGGAGTGAGACAATGTCTATGAGGCGAATGTACTTGACCGTAGGACATAATTGTTTGAAATCCTTACATTCATCGCTATTGTGGGACTTATGGCTAGTCGTCTGCCTTTTAGTGTGCCATTCTTGTGGGCTCCTGACGACCGTCTCCACACCTCTATTGCTTCTTAAAATGACATCCCGAATGTTGTGGCTGCTTTTTCGAAAACGATGAACATGAAATACCACCAATGTTTGAAAAGTTTTGAGGAGAGGCGAGACTAGGTGAGGCATAAGCTTCGAGGTGTAGTGAGGCTTAAGCCTCATGCAAAAAAAAGAGAAAAAAAATATAAAATGATTAATAAATTTACACAAAAATAACCCAACGCATTAAATGATGCAAAATGGTCCATAATCATTCAATCCATCAACCAATCAAACTTAAAGTTCATCTCCATTACATCATTACCAGGTAAGTCTGAGATTAACATATTGTTCATATCAAAAACATTAAAAAAAATGCATCCTCAAGTTTACTACTAATACGTTCCTTGATTTTTCTTTGGGACACATCTTTTTAAAAGATTTTATTTTTTAAGAAATCCTCCATTTCCTATCTCACATCCGAAGGAACTCTATCACATTCTTGAACATTTTTTTCGTTCCCGCAAGATGATCTTTCATTCGTTTGACACCCCCTTTTATAACCTTATTGCAAAAATTACTTTGGATATAGACATATTCTTTCCCATTATCAATCTCCATAACACATTTTCAGTCGGGATCCTTTTTAGACATAATCCAACTAGAAAAAAATAAATAAATTATAAAACTAAGTTATTACAAAAAACAATGGATAAAACATAATTTTTGTAAAAAAAAACTACTTTATTAGGAAAAATTAAAAGAATAGAAACCTTTTTAAATTATTTTAACAAATTAGTAGCCCCTTCTAAGTTATTTCAACAAATCAGTAACCTTTTTAAGTTAACAAACAATTTTTTAGACAAATAGTGAGTAAAACTCAAATATAGTGAAAAACAGTGAAAAAAATCAAATAACAATTATTTAAAACTAAATTTATAATAAAAATATAGTTTCAAACAGTTATTTCAAACAAATTAGTAACAAAAAACAAATTAAGAAGCAAATGATGTCCGAAGTTCTTACCTAGGGCCAGACGAAGGACGGAATATGAGAAACGATGGTCGAAATGGAAGAAATCAATGCTGGAGTGAACAAATCAACACCGGAATGATCAAATCAAGGCCGGAATGAAGAAACGATGGTCGGATGTAAGTTTTTTTTTGAGTTGGGGCTTATGATAAAATGAGGCGATGTGATATTTTTTTAAGTTAAAGTCTCGGTTTTAAATTTTTACATAACTTAACTTTTTTTTAATCCCCATCACAGAGGCGTACCCCTCACAGCCACAAGGTGCACATCCTAAAGGCGCAATGCCTCACCTAACAAAGGCGGTAGCCTCAACTTTCCCCCATAAGGATTAAGCCCCGAGGCTTATTTCCTCCGCCTAGCCTTTTTAAACATTGAATACGACTACTTTTGAAGTTCCCGTTACGCTATTCTCTTGTAGTTTTACGAAAACCCCGCTTATTAAAATAACGAGTGGTCAACCCTCTACTGAAATAAAACAAGAATCTATTTGGCTCATTCTTAGCATCACTATCGAAAATCTAATTAATTACTAATCACCTAGTATTTTATGGTGTCAAAAAATATGGGATATGGGGGATGCTCATGTACCACGATGTATGCACAATTATTAATACGAGAGAGACAAAGATTTACGTGGTTCGATCATGAATGGCCTATGTCCACGGGGTTGCTGCTACTGTGTTCACAATGGGGCGTGTCCCCTTTATATTGAGTTAGGGGTTACATTAGGGTTACAAATATGGATGAGTCCTATCTTCATGGAGTTTGATTCCAATCAGATACTGCTCCTCGGTCTTCTAGTTTATCAAGGACTCTAGTCTTCCCTATCTTATTGGAGTGTATGTTGCTCGCCATCTTGATCGGGGTGCTCGGCACGTTTAATGCTATTATGTAGGCATATTTTTTCCCCCACAATAGCCCCACAGGTTGCAGTTCAGCTGAGTTGATTCTGAGATGAGCTGGGAGCTGGTCCATAATCTCTTTAAACATATGCAGTTGTTGATGTGAACTGGACTGGGGTTCTTTGAGCTGTTGTTCAACTTTTAGCCTTCTTTGGTTATTCTTGTTTATAAGTTTTTTGGATGAATGCTTGGCTTGAGTTGAGAGACGTTCAGTTGATATGGGAATCGGACTCGAGAGTGTCGAGCTGCCTACACACCCTCATGGGATCAGGTCGAACGTAGTTCATTGTTCAGTTTTATTGCATGGCCCAATTCGTGAGGCTTACCACAAGCCTGTTCAGAATTCATTTGCTGAGGCTTTCTCGAGCGTGTATCAAGTTTAGGACATCTCCCTGTATTTTAATCTTGTATGGTCCATTTGTTGAGGCCGACCACAGGCCTATGTGCCGAGCCTTGCTCGAGCATGAACCTAGTCGGGGTAAGACCCTGCATTAGGATTTTCATATGGTCCAATTGGGGAGGCTGACCAAAAGCCTATGCGTTGAGCCTTGATTGAGCATGTACCTAGTAGGGGTAAGACCCTACATTAGGTTTTTCATATGGTCCAATTGGAGAGGCCGACCAGAAGCCTATGCGTTGAGCCTTGCTCTAGCATGTACCTAGTAGGGGTAAGACCCTGCACTAGGTTTTTCATATAGTCCAATTGGAGAGGCCGACCAGAAGCCTATGCGTTGAGCCTTGCTCGAGCATGTACCTAGTAGGGGTAAGACCTTGCATTAGGTTTTTCATATGGTCCAATTGGAGAGGCTGACCAGAAGCCTATGTGTCGAGCCTTGCTCGAGCATGTCTTTAGTAGGGGTAAGACCCTGCACTAGGTTTTTCATATGGTCTAATTAGAGAGGCCAACCAAAAATCTATGCGTAGATCCTTGCTTGAGCATGTACATAGTTGGGGTAAGACCCTGCACTAGGTTTTTCATATCGTCCAATTGGAGAGGCCGACCACAGGCCTATGTGTTGAGTCTTACTCGAGCACGTACCTAGTCGGGGTAAGACCCTGCATAAGGTTTTTCATATAGTCCAGTTGGAGAGGCCGCCCAGAAGCCTATGCATCGAGCCTTGCTCGAGCACGTACCTAGTCAAGGTAAGACTCCACATTAGGTTTTTCATATGGTCCAATTGGAGAGGCCGAACACAGGCCAATATATATATAATAATATATATACCATAAGGATTAATAATATAAGAGCACTAAGGATTAAACTTATCCCCAGTCTCAACACACTGCCATATTCGTGCGTGGGGTGTCTCGCGAAGCGAAATCCAAACAAGGAACCCCCCCGATACACTACTATGCGTCAAGGTCGATCGTCGGGATCCATTAGACCCTCGGTACTCGATTCATCCATATATACATATTCATATTACAGTATACATCCGGATCTATCTCCCGGTCTGAGGATTTATATACAAGTATTTATCAATACTTTTCATTTTCTCAAAACTTCCCATTTCCCTTTTTATACTAAGGAAATGTAAATATAAAATCCAATTCATTATCATGAATTGCTTTACCAAATCATATACTTTTTAAAAGCCAGTTTTATTATCATAAAAATGCTTTTCCTTTATATGTCATCCCATTTCCCTTTTTATACTCAGGAAATGTACCCAAAGCCATTTCCATTATCATGAAAATGCTTTGATCAAATCATGCTTCCACATCCCTTCTTCCATCCGGGAGTGTTACCGAAGCCAAACCTTTATCCCATTTCCCTTTTTATACTCAGGAAATGTAAATTAAAGCCAATCCATTATCATGAATTTCTTTAATAAATCTAAGACCGCCCCTCCGGGTTTCCCCACTGGACGCGCCCCTAAATGGCTATCATCTTCCAGGGCCTATCTATACAAGACAACCTGGGAACCTACCAACGACGGGAAGCGGCCATATTGCCTGCGGGAAAGTCAGGACCACACCCAGAATCCCTTAACCAGCGCAGAAAAATAAATAACCGCCCATATGGCCTAGGGACTATATCCAACCTGCTCAACAGCCAGGAAGGCTTCACCACAACGCGCGCAACTTCCCTTATGATAGCGATTTAGGGAGGTGTGTATAATCCATATTTTCATTAATTATGAAAATCATTTATCTTTCCATTTTGAAAATATTCATTTTTATATTTTAAAAATCATTTCCATCATATCATATGTATATACTTTAATCACATAATATATACATATACCATATATCCCTCCTAGAATATATATATATTGGCCATATTTGCCAAACCATCAATTGATGACCAATAATCCCAAAGATTCTCTCCAAGAATCATAATCATGCATTCATATATGCATAATACTAAACCTAAAGTATATTTTTATTTTAATAAATAATATATACCCAAAATCCCATATATGGATTTATTTGGATATCTCCAATTATGCTAATTCACTCTAAGTGAATATACACATATATATACTCCCAATTCCTCAAGTCCTTTATGACATAACCCTCCATAATCTCTAATTTGGAAGGCCCTTAAACATTAAACTCAAAAAGGAAAAATAATCCTAATCTCCAAAATCTTGGGATGAAAACAGGGCACCGGTCAACTGGTCCTAGACCCCCAGTCGACCGCGGGTTGTAAATAAGCCTACGAAACAAAGCAGTAAGCCCTTTCTCCTTGACGCGGTCGACTGGCCATAGGGGCGCGGTCGACCGGTCACACCAGGTCCTCAAAACCTTAATTACCCAAATCCTTAATCCAACAACCCAAATTCATTTTCGGGGTTTCTAAAATACCCCAAAAATTATCCCGAACATCTACGACATTAATTCTAGCCGTAATTTTTCCAATTCCCGATTTGATTTCCGAGTTGATGATTTCAAGCCGGAGCTGTCATCTTGTAAAAATCATATCAAATCGTAGAAAAATCAGAAAAATACGCGGTCAGCGCCCACGCGACCGTATCGAAAAGATCTACAACTTTCGTGTTTTGGCCTAAAGCTAAATCAATTCTTTTCCTGGCCAAAAATGCCCCCTAAGGTGACGGGTTACTATTCATCGTCTTCTCCGAGACGATTTCGACTATTAAAGCTTCTCCCAAGCTTTTGTCACCTCACCCAACGTCCTACAACCTCAACCAACTACAAATACACATATATTAAGGGTTCTAAACATCCTAGAACCCAAAACCACCAATTAATTTCGATTAAAACCTAAGTTCCACAAATTGAAATATTATTCGGGGTTTAATTGATTTAACTCCCAAAAACCCGTTTTATCCACGATAACCCACCCCAAAACCATTAGGGTTTGTTGGTTTGTTTATACCAAACTACGATATGAGATATTTATGCAAAAATATAAATAAAGAAAGTAAACACTTGCCTCGTGGATAAAATCCGACGACCTCGAGTCGAATCCGGCGGAGTTGGCCCGAGATCTCCCATTTCTTCTCCTCTTTTCTCTCCTCCTCTCTCTCTTCTTTCCTTTATTTCTCCTTTCTCTCTATTCTCTTCCCTTCTCCCTCTTTAAATAGGAAGAAAAGGGTTTTTAACCCTTAAAACCCAAAAACGACTCGTTTACCCAATTACGAGTTACTTTTACCTGTAAAATTACCCGAAACTCATTTTCGATAATCGGACACTCTTTTTCGACTATCTCAGCTATTTCGAGAATTATGGTGCAGTCGAAATTCCCATCCGGGGTACTTGACCGCAAATCACTATTTCAACCCAAAATAAAGAAATGCGAATTTTCCAATTAAAAATCTTACCTCGTGTCGCTTTACTGAACGACAACATATAATTAAATTACTTCGACCTATATAGTCCCAAAATAATTTATAACACCCTTCGAAAATCATTAAATCCTCAAAAATCCCAAAAATCACTATATCGAGAAATTCTCCAAATTCCAAATTATACTTAATTATGAAATTTAATTGTCCCCATAAAGGACGGGTTGTTACATACCCCCCCCCCCCCTTACAACGGAATTTCGTCCTCGAAATTCAGATACGACCTACACCACCAATCTTAGGATCACTCCAAATCCTAATACCACAAGGGAAACGATACTAACCCAACGGTTTCCAACCATATGCTACACGACTACCACGATCGTAAAGTGACTCTAATACGTCACATAATACCCATCATCTATATTGCCTATCGACATGAATTTCAACCTTATATACTACGCCCATTCTATTTCAGACGGTATATAAACCAACTTACCAAGGTGCCCATACACCTTTCTAACTTGTGCATATCTGCACATCCGTAGTGAACGTCTGACACGTAATACTCTCTCCCAATAAGGATCTCCTTTCCTCAGTGTAATACTCATCTATGGGTCCTTCCAACCCACAAAATTTTAATCCTCCTAACCTCGGCACCACTAACTCTATCGAACTTACATCCTAAAAATGCTACGATCTATGCGTTACCCTACCTAAGCGAAACGAGTATCCTAAATATGTCCCTAGTGCCCAAGGCCTCTCTCAAATCCCGACATTTTGCTTGGTTTCGTGCGTCGGACGTCTCGCCAAGGCGAAATCCAAACAAGGAACCCTCCCGTTACACTACTCCCTCGCGTCGTCGGTCATCGAGATGTAACGGCCCAAGGCACACCAGCGGGACGTCCTAAATCCTGCCTACGCTAACCTACAAACGCATTTCTAATATCTTATCCTTCCGCCCATACGGAAGGAAACCTAATCAATCGAAGTGCCCACTTTCTGTAGAATGTGTCACAGACATAATACCCAAAATGTATCTTCTCAAAATTTACCCTTTCATTAAGGCTGGTTATTATCCTCAAACCAATTTCTCTAAGTCCAACCTCACCCACCCACTTGTGGCGAGGG
Organism: Sambucus nigra; assembly: GCA_949130495.1. Taxonomy (NCBI): domain Eukaryota; kingdom Viridiplantae; phylum Streptophyta; class Magnoliopsida; order Dipsacales; family Adoxaceae; genus Sambucus; species Sambucus nigra. The sequence continues at coordinate 641,937,988 of OX422216.1, forward strand.
GACCACTTTAGTGCTTTTCCATAGCACCATATTTCCATAAACATACCCTCATCACAGGGCTCATAGTCTATAGTGGTTCATCCACACTATAAGACTAACCCAAATTCTTGCATCCTATAACAGCTCTCCACGCCCAGCGCCGTTAAGAGTCATGTGTGGAGTGTCTCGCAAAGCGAAATACAAACAAGGAACCCCTCCACACATTAACACTTGACTTCGTCGGTCACGGAGTCCTGTTATTTCAGACATGCAACCGAGATAATCCTATCCCTTATCATCGAAAGGTGGTCTGAACTCCTATCTCTAACTAAGAGTCACACCATCCAGCGCTCGCACTAATATTTAGTCCTCGCGCACACAAACCCTGAGCTTAATCTTACCGCTCACTAATAATCCCGTGGGCCTTAAATTATATCAATAAGGTTGCCACATATACAAACCAAAATAAGGAAGTCTCTGCTCATCGATGTTCCATCAACCCATAACAAATAAGGTGAACTCAACCTATATCTAGGTGAGACACCACAACAATAACCTGTTCCCTCGAGGAACCATGGACACGATAAACTTGCCATTCTTAGCCTGCTATCGTTCCGAAAATACCATCATCTTATACAATATATGTAAAATATAAACAGCTGCCTCTATGACGAGTGAAGGAAAACAAAATCCCGCTATCGCAGAAAAAATACATAGACATACATGATATTATGTTATCGAGACCGCCGCAACTCAATTTACACACACGAGTCTAGGGCTAACTAATACCGCGACTTTATCTAGTCACGCCAAATATACCTCCTCGATTGAGGTAAAACTCAGAACAACATCTTCGCCTTTATTCACTGTCGGCCTCTAGACGAACCTTATGTGAATAACCCAAAACAGCATTCTTCTCATTCCGGCTAAATCATGGGGACTCACGATTAAAACCATCTGTAAGGTCCCTTTCGAACCCTCAATTTCAATGAGGAATTTGACTTTAGTACCACTCTCTACTTCAGCGGTACTGCGGTAATCCTAACTACCATTATTCAGTAGTCGCCGCCAAAATCCTTAACAATCACCATAAGGAGAGTGACCTCTACTAAGGTCCTCGTCCCAACCTTCTACCAGCTGCTCTAGCTAAGCGTCACCTCCTGCTGCCATCCAAGCTCTGCACACGATTCTCAAACGAGCGCGCAAAAGATTTCTATAATCTCATAATATGGTAGGAGAACGAAATATCACAAGAGAAATCAACAATCCTAATCCTGAGGCTCTATAATAAATGAGAGCAACGCTGAAAGCGTAGTACGTACGCACAGATTCCTAAGGACACTAGAACCTGATGCTCTGATACCATTTGTAACAACCTGCCTAATGGGATACCGGGCGATCACTCCTATATTAAATTAAAACAGGAGTCACATATGGATCATCCTTAGCATCACTGTCGAAAATCCATTTTTATTACTAATATCCTATTAGGCGAGCGTTAAAAACTTTTACTTAACTACTCTTTTAATGATTAAAATAAAACATCCACAATTTAATGCGTAAATGAAACTGAAATAAATTAAAATAACCGAACACTCGGTTCAAATTATACAACCATATCGAATGCTGTACTGAAAGAATAAATAAATGCAATTGAGCCATTGGCTATAATGTTTATACAATACCTCCTATCTAGAGTACAACGATGGAAGCGGCTATCAAAAACCTGCACGCATCCACAGCTGCTGCAGCTGACGTCTGACTCAAAGGAATTGTCATCCAGGCGTCTCTGTGTCTGGACACCTATGTATATATAATATAGCAAGAAAGGAAAATTAGATAAACGGGTCAGGGCCCGAATTTTTGAAAATATTTTGCAAGTGCATAAATGCCTTATTATTTTGAAAAGGTTTTATCTCATATTTAAGTTTGGTATCGCACTCCCATGAGATACCCCTCACCTCTCCGCTAGTAGTGCACTCCTAGAGCATCTATCTAGAACATTCTAGTCAAGCTACCCTGCTAAACTAGTCCATCACCCCACCACTATCTACCCTAGATAGTCCAAGTAATGTACTAAGGGCTAAGCTTCACCCCAGTCTCAGCGCTATGCCATGTTCGTGCGTGGGGTGTCTCACAAAGCGAAATCCAAATAAGGAACCCCCCGATACACTACTACGCGGCACGGTCGATCGTCGAGATCTGCTAGTCCCTCAGTACAGAAAGATATATAATAATATATATACCATAAGGATAAATAATATAAGAGCACTAAGGATTAAACTTATCCCCAGTCTCAATACACTGCCATATTCGTGCGTGGGGTGTCTCGCGAAGCGAAATCCAAACAAGGAACCCCCCCGATACACTACTATGCATCAAGGTCGATCGTCGGGATCCATTAGACCCTCGGTACTCAATTCAGCCATATATACATATTCATATTACAATATACATCCGGATCTATCTCCCGGACTGAGGATTTATATACAAGTATTTATCAATACTTTTCATTTTCTCAAAACTTCCCATTTCCCTTTTTATACTCAGGAAATGTAAATATAAAAGCCAATTCATTATCATGAATTGCTTTACCAAATCATATACTTTTTAAAATCCAGTTTTATTATCATAAAAATGCTTTTCCTTTATATGTCATCCCATTTCCCTTTTTATACTCAGGAAATGTACCCAAAGCCATTTCCATTATCATGAAAATGCTTTGATCAAATCATGCTTCCACATCCCTTCTTCCATCCGGGAGTGTTACCGAAGCCAAACCTTTATCCAATTTCCCTTTTTATACTCAGGAAATGTAAATTAAAGCCAATCCATTATCATGAATTGCTTTAATAAATCTAAGACTGCCCCTCCGGGTTTCCCCACTGGATGCGCCACTAAATGGCTATAATCTTCCAGGGCCTATCTATACAAGACAACCTGGGAACTTACCAACGACGAGAAGCGTCCATATTGCCTGCGGGAAAGTCAGGACCACACCCAGAATCCCCTAACCAGCGCAAAAAAATAAATAACCGCCCATATGGCCTAGGGACTATATCCAACCTGCTCAATAGCCCAGAAGGCTTCACCACAACGCGCGCAACTTCCCTTATGATAGCGATTTAGGGAGGTGTGTATAATCCATATTTTCATTAATTATGAAAATTATTTATCTTTCCATTTTGAAAATATTCATTTTTATATTTTCAAAATCATTTCCATCATATCATATATATATACTTTAATCACATAATATATACATATACCATATATCCCTCCTAGAATATATATATATACTTTATATATTGGCCATATTTTCCAAACCATCTATTGATTACCAATAATCCCAAAGATTCTCTCCAAGAATCATAATCATGCATTCATATATGCATAATACTAAACCCAAAGTATATTCTTATTTTAATAAATAATATATACCAAAATCCCATATATGGATTTATTTGGATATCTCCAATTATGCTAATTCACTCTAAGTGAATATACACATATATATACTCCCAATTCCTCAAGTCCTTTATGACATAACCCTCCATAATCTCTAATTTGGAAGGCCCTTAAACATTAAACTCAAAAAGGAAAAATAATCCTAATCTCCAAAATCTTGGGATGAAAACAGGGCACCGGTCGACTGGTCCTAGACCCCCGGTCGACCGCGGGTTGTAAATAAGCCTACGAAACAAAGCAGTAAGCCCTTTCTCCTTGACGCGGTCGACCGGCCATAGGGGCGCGGTCGACCGGTCACACCAGGTCCTCAAAACCTTAATTCCTCAAATCCTTAATCCAACAACCCAAATTCATTTTCAGGGTTTCTAAACTACCCCAAAAATTATCCCGAACATCTACGACATTAATTCTAGCCGTAATTTTTCCAATTCCCGATTTGATTTCCGAGTTGATGATTTCAATCCGGAGCTGTCATCTTGTAAAAATCATATCAAATCGTAGAAAAATCAGAAAAATACGCGGTTAGCTCCCACGTGACCGTATCGAAAAGATATACAACTTTCGTGTTTTGGCCGAAAGCTAAATCAATTCTTTTCCTGGCCAAAAATTCCCCCTAAGGTGATGGGTTACTATTCATCGTCTTCTCCGAGACGATTTCGGCCATTAAAGCTTCTCCCAAGCTTTTGTCACCTCACCCAACGTCCTACAACCTCAACCAACTACAAATACACATATATTAAGGGTTCTAAACATCCTAGAACCCAAAACCACCAATTAATTTCGATTAAAACCTAAGTTCCACAAATTGAAATATTATTTGGGGTTTAATTGATTTAACTCCCAAAAACCCGTTTTATCCACGATAACCCACCCCAAAACCATTAGGGTTTGTTGGTTTGTTTATACCAAACTACGATATGAGATATTTATGCAAAAAGATAAATAAAGCAAGTAAACACTTGCCTCGTGGATAAAATCCGACGACCTCGAGTCGAATCCGGCGGAGTTGGCCCGAGATCTCCCATTTCTTCTCCTCCTTTCTCTCCTCCTCTCTCTCTTCTTTCCTTTCTTTCTCTTTTCTCTCTATTCTCTTCCCTTCTCCCTCTTTAAATAGGAAGAAAAGGGTTTTTAACCCTTAAAACCCCAAAATGACTCGTTTACCCAATTACGAGTTACTTTTACCTCTAAAATTACCCGAAACTCATTTTCGATAATCGGACACTCTTTTTCGACTATCTCAGCTATTCCGAGAATTATGGTGCAGTCGAAATTCCCATCCGGGGTACTTGACCGCAAATCACTATTTCAACCCAAAATAAAGAAATGCGAATTTTCCATTTAAAAATCTTACCTCGTGTCGCTTTACTGAACGACAACATATAATTAAATTACTTCGACCTATATAGTCCCAAAATAATTTATAACACCCTTCGAAAATCATTAAATCCTCAAAAATCCCAAAAATCACTATATCGAGAAATTCTCCAAATTCCAAATTATACTTAATTATGAAATTTAATTATCCCCAAAAAGGACGGGTTGTTACACTTGGATGCTGTGGAAAACTCCATATAGCTCGTACATCTGAAGAAATTGATATGAGTTCAAAGCATCTTGATGCAGAAATGCGTTAATTTGATATGGCGTTCAAGAAACGCCGTTCCTCTGGAGTGGATATCTTAGTGCTGATGACGCCCTTTCGATGTCGACAAGCGAATGGGCTTTCCGATGATATTGCTGATACATTAAGGGGGTCTAGTTGTTATTATCAACATGTTCTGCTCGTTGACTGTGATCTTGCTGGATATGTGACTTCTTACATGTTGGATTCGTCCTTGTTTGGTAAATGTAGCTGATCGTTGCTCCTCATACAGCTTTATGTGTCATTGGATCTTTGTTATATAGATCTCCCAACTTCTCATTCGTCATGGTTGAATTAAATAAGAATTGTATTGCCCAACTGTCCATTGGAGCTTGAGACGTGATCACATAATGTCGACTATCCATCGAAGCTGAGGGTCTGTCGAGGTAAAATTGCAAAGGACCTAGTAGGTGTTGTGAACGATCCATGCTTGAGCATCTGTCGGAGCATTGATAAGATAAATGATGCCTGAATGCACGACGAGGCAACAATTATAGAGGATCTGGTAGATATTGCGAGTGATCCATGCTCGAACATCCGTCGAGGGCAAAAAGGACCGAGCAAGTATTACGAACGATCCTGCAGCGTTAGTGAAAACTAAATTTCTAAACCATTTATTAGGGTTGAATATCAATAATAAATGTGGCGTTGATCATTAATCGATTGTGCCATCCATTTGTTGGGACTGAATATAAGAATTATACCGATCAACCATTTGTTGGGGATAAAATGCGACGTGTGTGGCAAATATCTTCGGGAGTAAGTATATAGAATTATTTTGCCGATCATTTACCGAGATGAACCTTGAATATTCCTGATCATCCTTTAGGTCAAGAATCATAGAGTCGGGTCATCAATACTAAAATTGAAGAAATATCAACATCCGAGCATTCGTCAGTTATCATAAATAATATTGCCCAAGTATTGTTGGGTCCAAAGTGGTGTAAAGTGCTCGACTATCCGTCGGAGCATTAACAAAATAAGTGGTGCCAGGCTAGTTTGCTAGGGCAAAGTTGTATAGGTCCGAGTAGATATAGAGAGCGATCCGTGCTCAATCATCTATCGGTGCATTAATAAGATTTCCAAGAGCTTAAGATTGTGGCCGATCATTCGTCAGGATTAGATCTTGTACCTGTGGAAGTTAATGAGTTGCTCGACCATTTGTCGAGGCTAAATCAAATAGAATTTACCATGCAATTCGTTTATTCAGTTAAGGAATATATAATGTGCATCTGCTCGAACATGTACCCAGGAAAAGATTCATAGTATTGAATGAATGACAAGAATGATTATTATGATAAAATCTCACGAGGATGGCCACGCCCGAGCATCTGTCAGTGCCATGCTAAGATATTACACCGTCCATGCATTGGTATAACCAATAGTATCTAGACGACAATATTGAAAATTAAATAAACGAATAAATAACATGAGTGCTCTATAGGTGCGCCCCAATATTTATGTGAGCAAAATAATTGTAATAAAGTCGAATGAAAGATGCAAAATTTATCAAATATATCCAGATGTATGACATAGGAGTTAATTTGGAATTTCTGCGAATGGCTCTAAGCAAATACTTAATATTTAGTTGGTTTTAAAAAATTGTTTTCACAGAAAATTTGATTAGTGACAATTATGAAGTATGTAGTATAGATAGCCCCATGCTAACAAATTTATGATGATAAAAATCGTGAGCATAATTTGTAAGCAAATAAAATATTATGAGACAGAAATGAACGATGGACAAATAAATGTGTGCATCCATCAATTGGGGTTGTGCTAAATATAAGAATTATCCTGACCAGCTATCCACTGGGGATAAAATAAAACTTGGCGGTAGATGTCTTCGGGACTAAATATATAAAAATATTTTGATGATCATCTGCCGAGATGAATCTTGAATGTGCCTGACCATCCTTTAGTTTATGAATCATAGAATCCCAGCTTCAGTCGGAGTAATAATAATTTTGCCCAGGCATTTCTTTGGGTCTAAAATGCTATAGTGTGCTCGACTATCCATCGGAGCATTAATAAAATGAATGGTGCCCAGATAGTCCACCGGGGCAAAGTTATAGAATACCGAGTAGATACAGCGAGCAATTCATGCTCGAGCATCTATCAAAACATTGATGAGATCTCCAAAGACTTGAGATTCTTGTCGAGCATCCGTCGGGACTGAATCTTGTACCTGTGGAAATTAGTAAATTTCCCAACCACATGTTGAGGCTAAATCAAAATAGAAGTTATCATGAAAATGATATGTTCAACAAAGTATATAAGATATGCATTCGCTCGGCCATTTGTCGGGGAAAAAATTCATAGTAGCGTATGAATGTAATAAATGATCCAATGATTTTTATGATAAAAATTCCACTGAGATAACCGTGCCCGAGCACCCGTTGGGGCTGAGCTAAATAACCAATAACCTCCTTCTGGATAGATTAAATTGTTTTAGTTGAATGACAATATTGTAAATTAAAATGTTCGAATAAAATGACATGAGTGCTATATAATTCTGCCCCACTTATTTAGGTGAACAAAATAATTTATAATAAGGTCGCATAAAAAGTGCCAACTAAAATCGTTGTAACAAAATCACACGGTCCCTTAAAATAATTTTATTTTTAGTGGGAATCGAGCAATACAAAAATTAGTTAAATATAACTCAAATGTAAGAGGTAGGTTTGACATAGAATTCCTGCAAAAATATTTGGACTTCAAGCAAATATCCAATTATGAATTTTAAAAATATGTTTCCTCATAAAGCCACGCAAGGCTATCAAGGAAGAAGCAAGTAGCAGATGTTAATACAGTAAAAGTGGTGAGAAACAACCAGTGGGTTTCATCATTATCGCACAATGGCCACGAGATGGTGACGATCAGTGTATTTGTTGCTGTCCTCCAAAGTGCGCACTCCTATAATAAAGTTAAATAGGTCTGGAATCCCAAGCCCTAAAATAATCTTATTCGTGCTCGTCAACGCCTCAGGCATGCTCGCCTTTGACCAGTGGTTTGGTCTAGTGGCACTGTTCGCCGAGCTCATCGTTGTGTCTCTCTACTCATCGAGCTCTTCGCTGTGGCGCAGTGGTCACCAACCAGGAAGTGTGGTCGGGCGACGTCATTAACGTGTGGAGCATCATGTATACTGTGGCTCGGTGACTGCAAATGGTGGTCTGGAGACCAGAAATATATTCTGAAGACCTCATTCTAAGGACCGACGACCTCATTCTAGGTCAGGCGATCTCATTCTAGGGTCTGGTGAGTAGGGCAGTTCAGTGCTGCTGCCGGCATACTCTGGTTGTCGAATGTCGACCAGCTATGGTCCTCGATAGATTTCCATATGGGTTTGCCACCGTAAATGAAAAAACCATCCAGTGTATTCTTGTAAACCTTGAGTTTCTTCGTGGTATAGAATGTGATCCATGTTCTGGATGGTGCTCGACTGATGGTCATCCCCAAATCGCAGATCGGGGGTGACTTCAGGGCGCAGCTTGGAAATGACCAAAAGAGATGATCGAAATACCGTTAGTTCCTTCTTAATTTCCTTCTGGTCGTGCTGAATATGTAAAGAAATCTGCATAACCCATAGGTTGGTGGAGGGATTTTCTTTGGGCTTGCCATTGATTTTTGTTTTTTGTGCTACCACAAATTTCTTGACATGAGAAAATCTTGTATTCAGCACAAATTGTGGAAATGGAGATCAAAATTGATGAATTATTGGCGTGCCCAAGATCTGTACATCTTTATGAAAATATGTCTTGCTAAAAGAAAATCATCAGATGTACTCGTAAAGATGATGTCAATGATCTGATGAGAAAGGACAAGTTTTCTCTATATCCCCCATGCCAAAGCAATTATAAATATGGGAGTCTTATGATGCAACCTAAAAAATCGCCGTGTTTGACTAGGAGTTTTTTCCAGGAACTCCAAATATTTAGGGAGTCATTGAAGACTTCTGATAGTTAAATCCATCATGAATAAACAATGAAAATTGCTTAGAATCAACACCATTGTGCAGATTTGCAGATAAAGATTGAATACAGAATTTGTAAATACAACTGTACGTAAAATCATGTATCAATGAAATGATATTTGTTCAAAACAAATAATTATATATGAAACATATAACTGCTCGTGCATAGATTAAAAAGGAAAACTTATCTTTTGATTATGTGCATAGCGTAGGTACCATTGTTCTTGAACGTAAACCTAGATCTCTTCTAGCAAGAAAGGGAAGGCCTTTTGTGCCGATTCCCATAGACGACACTAATTGTGGTGTCTAAAAGTCTGAGATATGGGGCGTGCCCATGTACCACGATGTATGCACAATTATTAATACGAGAGATAAAGATTTACGTGGTTCGACCATGAATGGACTACGTTCATGGGGCTGCTGATGTGTTCCATTAAAATGATGAGAGAGTTATACATGAAAGTGTTTCCCTAACTTCTAAGCCCCCTTTCACAATGGGGGGTGTCCCATTTATATAGAGTTAGGGGTTACATTAGGGTTACAAATATGGATGAGTAACAAATATGGATGAGTCCTATCTTCATGGAGTTTGATTCCAATCAGATAGTGCTCCTCAGTCTTCTAGTTTATCAAGGACTCTAGTCATCCCTATCTTGTTGGAGCGTTTGTTGCCCGCCATCTTGATCGGGGTGCTCTACACGTGTCATGCTGTCATGTAGTCATATTTTTTGCCCCCACATATTTAATCAAGCCCGTGTCAATTTTACTCTTTCTTAAATTGTCGTAAATAAAGACCATTCACCATAAACCATTTAGATAAATAATCTATATACTGAATTCAATATAATCCAACTAATGGAATAAAACACCGGTTTACAATCCAATAAAAACTGAATTAAATAAAAACAGACATTGGGCGACATGCTCGAAGTAACTCTGAAGTATCTCATATCTATATCTAAAGAATATCATCATCTAATCAATCCCTGCCAGCATCGTCTGATTAGAAGGATAATTATGTCAGGCATCCCTATAGCTCAATACTTAAAAGTTTTGAAAATATTTTGCAAGTGTTTAAAATACATCAATTAATGTCTTGCAATCTTTCATATTTAAACCCATGTTTCACTCCCATGAGATACCCCTTGCCCCTCATATATTGACCTAACGCATGCATTCTAAACACTTTGGTTACGCTACCCACTCTAACTAGTATCACTGCTCCTCGTAATCCCATACGCTGCCTTATGCCCC
>OX422216.1:641953303-642013601 GCA_949130495.1 Sambucus nigra
CAACTTTAACTTCAACTTCCAGGAATTTCCATACTTTTTAACGTCATAACATTGCATGATATTCCACCCAATATCCATAAACACATCGAATAATACAAAATTAATGTTTAATATCTTTTGGGGTTCATTTGATATGTCGAGCAAAACGTCAAACACCTAGTATGCATACTTACTCCTTTGGGGAAGATTTTGTACCAGAACTTCAAACTATCACCAAAGGTTCATTTCTCAGTATTTTTACACAATGTTCGTATATATATTATACATATATGAGTCAATTTTGATCACCAACTGGAATTACTGAATTTTAATATGTATTCCATGATTTATACCATTTTTAGCATAACTAGGTTGGAATAGAACATTAAAGCATAACTTAACATTTTCAAGCAAACATAACCTCCAACTTGGGTATCAATAATGAAAACATATAATAACATGTTATAACATATACACACATTATAAATATGAATTTTCTATATCAAAAAGCTTCACGAGAAGGAAATTCAAATCTGGGACTTTAAAGTTAGCATTTACGATCCTAATACGCGTTCTTACATAGGTTTTTAAACCATCTTTGTTTTAACACAATTTGGAAAAATGGGTATGAAAATCTTTATTCAAATTAGAAACAAAAATATACCAAGTTTAGAACTCATCCATGTGATCGATTTTAATAAAGAAGTAATTACCTCACGAGGATTCCTCGATTTATAGAAAATTTTCCAACGATTTCTTCCTTAACTTTCTTCTCTCTCTCTCTCTCTCTGTAGGCAAAACTAATTTTCATGGCTGAATTGGCTGAACAAGGGGGTTGTTTAAAAAGTTTAAGTCGGCCAAACCATCACCCATCGCCTAACCAATCAAAAAATAGCACATGTTGTGCTAATAAGACAAATATCACTTAAGGGATGGACAAATTTGCCGTTGTTTTGTACTTTTGGTATATCTTCTTGTTCAGACCTCCGTTTAACATACCTTTTGTAGAGTTACAACCATAATTTATATATACACAACATTCATGTTTTGTGTTTTCCCAAAATCATAAAACAAGTATGCCTAATTTGGGCTCAAAACAAGAAAATAGCAATTTACCGAAAATCTCAAAACTTTCACATCTGGCGACCAAACACTGCCAATTTCGTACCAACACCCTAGTTTAATTTATAAACATAACGATGCATTAAAAACATATTTTATGATGCATTTAAACACATAGCTAATCATATGCTCTAAATATGTTATCCCCAGTCATAAACTCGATAAGCATCTAATATAAACCACATATATATCACATGAGCATGCATCCCCTAAACATGATAATTAACATGTTTAACACACATAACCAATTTATAACAAATAAATAATAACTTATACTTAATCATGTAATTAACCTTCCTAATCATGTTTTAGGGCCTTACAATTCTACCCCTCTTTTAAAAATTTCGTCCTCAAAATTTAACGCATAAGAAACTTACCAGCAGATGAGGATATTGCTTCTTCATGTTATCCTCTCCTTCCCAGGTGGCATACTACACATTCTGACTTCTCCACATCACCTTAACTAGTGAAATGGTTTTTCTACGTAAGACTTGCTCCTTTCGATATACAATAGCAATTAGTTCCTCCACCTAGGTCAAGTCATCTTGAAGATCTATCGATTGTGAAATAAACACATGTGAAGGATCGGGCACATACTTACGTAACATGGATATATGAAAAACATCGTGTATCCGGGATAATTCTGGTGGTAATGCCAACTTATAAGCTATAGCTCCAACTCATTTCACTATCTCGTAAGGGCCAATGTACCTGGGACTTAACTTTCCCTTCTTCCTAAATCTTATAACCCATCTCCAAGGAGAAACACGTAGGAATACTCAATTACCTTCCTCAAATTTAAATCCCTTCCTTCGGTTGTCCGCATAACTTTTCTATCTACTTTGCGCCACCTTCAAGTGATTATGGATAAGGTTTATCTTTTCAATAGTATGCTGTACAATTTCTGGTCCAAGTAGTTTTCATTCTCCTACTTCGGTCCAACACACTGGAGTTCTGCATTTTCTCCCATACAAAGCTTTATAAGGAGACATCTCAATACTCGAATGATAGCTATTATTATAAGCAAACTCTGCTAGTGGCAAGTGTTCATTCCAGCTACCCTTGAACTCCAATACCCAAATTTGTAACATGCCTTCGAGTGTCCGAATCATTCTTTTTGACTGCCTATCAGTCCGAGGATGAAAAGTTGTACAAAATTTCAATTTAGTCCCCAAAGCTGGTTGTAAAGTAGGCCAAAAGTGAGAAGTACACTTAGGATCTCGATCAAATATTATAGAAATCAGTGCCCCATGCAATCTAATTATCTCATCGATGAATATTTTGGCATATCTATCCATGGAGTAAGTAGTTTTAACAGGAAGAAAATGTGCATATTTAGTCAATCTATCAATGAAAACCTAAATAGAATCAAACCCTCGGAAGGGTTTTGCTAAACCTACCACAAAATCTGTAGTAACATGCTCCCATTTCCACTCAGGAACAGGTAAGTATTGTAGTAAACCACTAGGCTTCTGATGCTCTGCCTTCACTTGTTGTCAAACTAGACATCTAGCAATAAAATCTTCAATGTCATGTTTCATTCCCGGCCACCAATAACATTGTTTCAAATCTCTATACAGTTTCATGCTCCCTGAATGCATAGCATATAAAGAACAATGGGATTCCTCTATAATTGTTCTTCCTAAATAAAGCACATTAGGTACACACAAACAGTTACAGTATATAACAATGTCATCATCACGAATAGAAAATTGATTTGCTTTACCCTTTTTCACATTATCTCTAACTTTCTCCAATTCTGTATCTCCTGCCTGTGCTTTTTTTATCCAGTCTATCAATATGGGCCTAACATTTAAATGTGCTACTATTCCATAAAACTCATTCAAAGTTAATTCCACCCCCATTAAAGCTAATTCTTTCAGCAGGTCAACTCGAATACAATAAATTAAAAATATTATGCCTAGAGATTTTCTACTCAAAGCGTCAGCAACAACATTAGCCTTACTCGAATGGTGATGTATCGTGAAATCATAATCTTTTATAAGTTCCATCATTTTTCTTTGCCTCAAGTTCAAGTCTTTTTGAGTAAACAAGTATTTTAAGCTTTGATGGTCAGTAAAAATTTCACAACTAACACCATATAAGTAATGTCTCCAGACTTTAGTGCAAAAATTGATGCAACTAACTCAAGATCATGAGTAGGGTATTGTGTTCATGTATCTTTAACTATCGAGAAGCAAACGCAATTACCTTTCCATGCTGCATTAATACACATCCACGTTCTTGATACGAAGCATTACTATAAATAACTAAAACTTCTGTACCTGTTGGGATAGCCAATACTGGAGCTGATGTCAACTTACCCTTTAAATTTTCAAAGATTTTATCACAATCACCACTCCATACAAAATTGTTCTCCTTTATGGTGAGCTTAGTCAATGGCAATGCAATAGAAGAAAACCCCGATATAAACCTCCTGTAATAGCCTGCCAATCCCAAAAGGCTACGTAACTCTATCACACTAGTTGGTTTTTTTCAATTCATCACTACTTCTACCTTCTTGGGATCAACACAAATACCATCATTAGAAATAACATGCTCCAAAAATACTACACTGTCAAGCCAAAATTTACATTTAGAAAACTTAGCATACAACTGCTTCTCTTGCAAGGTCTATAAAATAATACGCAGGTGGTGTTCATGCTCATCCTACTACGAGAATACATTAAAATATCATCAATGAAGACAATAACAAAAGAATCCACGTATGGGTGAAATATATGGTTCATCAAATCCATGAATACGACCGGTGCATTTGTTAACCCAAAATGGCATGACAAGAAATTCATAGTGTTCATACCTGGAACGAAAAGCAATTTTAAAAATATCACAGTCTCTTACTTTCAATTGATGATATCCGGATCAGAGATCGATCTTGGAAAACATTTTGGCTCCTTGCAACTAATTGAACCAGTCATCAATTCGGGGTAGTGGGTATTTGTTACCGATAGACACTTTATTCAATTGACGATAATTGATGCATAGTCTCATGGTTCCATCCTTCTTTTTCACAAACAATACTGTGGCTCCCCACGGTGATACACTAGGCCTTATAAAATCACGATCTAACAAATCTTAAAACTGTATCTATAGCTCTTTGAATTCTGCAGGTGCCATACGATATGGTGCAATAGATATTGGTGCAGTGCCCGGTACCAACTCAATCGCAAATTCTACCTCACAGTCTGGTGCTAACCCTGGGAGTTCTTCTGGGAAGACATCTCTAAACTCATTAACTACTAGTATATCTGATTGTTTTCCAGCCTCTTATCGTGTGTCCACCACATGAGCAAGATAACCCTCACATCCTTTCCTTAGTAGTTTATAACATTTTGTAGTAGAAATCAAACATGTTGGAGTGACATTTCGTTCCCTAATAAATTTAAATTCAGGTTCACCCGGTAACCAAAACACTACCTCCTTTTTAAATCAATCTAAAAATACATGATATGAGGCTAACCAATCCATACCCAATATCACATCAAAGTCGCACATATCGAGAGGTAATACATAAACTAACAACTTCCTATCACCTACTCTCACCACACACTCCCTACACACCCTATCAATAAAAACCAATCCCCTCACTGGAGTAATAATCACTAAACCAGAATCTAACAATGATAATGTCTTATTAAGGTGAAACAGATAAAGGAGGGATACAAAAGAATGTGTAGAACTAGGATTTATCAACACATAAGCATCTTTATCACAAATAGAAAGTGTACCTTCCACTACATTAGGCATAGCTTGTGCATCTTGTTGCGTTAGTGCAAACACTTTTCCTTGGCCTTGGTTTTGAGACATGCCTCCTCTACCTCCCCTATGTACTTTTGGTGTAGAAATCCTATCTCCTACCGTTACACTCCCAACTGAAGTTATAGCTCCCATCGCTGGAAAATTCTTTCATAAGTGCCCTGGTTGGTGACAATGTAAACATAAAGGTGTCATCTCAGCTATTGTACACTCCTGAGACATGTGCCCTTGACCACCACATCTAAAATAAAACACGACCCTCGATCCCAAGACAGATATATTTTCTTCCTGACTTATCCCAGTCCTTTCACCTTGAGCTTGAAATCTTCCATGTACACATCTATTATTTTTAAATTCTTGGCCCTTAGATACTCCTCGTGCTACACTCTGAGTTCAGGTTCCTGTCTCCCATCCATATGATATTATACCATGGTGTCTAGCTTTCTTTGAGTGTTCAACTTGCATTTCTTTCATTGACTATTCTGATACCATAGCTCTGTCCACCATATCCACGTAATATGTGATCTTCATATTAGCAACCATATTTTTTATATCTACATTCAACCCAGTCTGAAACCGATCACATTTACTTTCCTTTTTCCTCAATAAATCAAGTGTAAATCTACATAAGGATATAAACAAATTTTCATACTCTGCCACCGTTTGGTTCCCTTGTTTCAGTATGATAAATTCTTCCTTTTCTCCTTCCTATAAAGACTTGGAAAGTATTTTTTAAAAAACACATTCACAAACCTCTCCCATGTAATTGGTGGAGGATTTGCTGGCACTACTCCACCAATCGTAGTAAGTAACCTCTCTATAGCATCCCACCATAACTTTGCATTATCCTCCAATATAAAGGTTGCTAACAAAATATTTTGTTCATATCGCACTTCCATCGCCTTGAATATTGTTTCCATTTTTCTAATCCAACCCTCTTCCACTAACGGATCCGTAGTCCCCATAAATGCTGGAGGACTTAACTTCATGAACCTCTCATGCAATTTATGCCTATCTCCGCCACGTACTCAACCTCTTGCTTGTTCCACCAATTGTTCCATAGCACGTAATATTCTTCCCACATCATCAATAAGTTGTTTTTGCACCTTTGGTTCATCCACTTCAATATGTCTATGTCCTTACTGACTATTAGGTACATAGGATGCCTCACCTTCTGAAGCATGCGGCTCATGTGGATCCACAACTCACTGCAATATAATTAACTTAAACAAAATACAATAGCAGTAGCTTAATATTAACATTGTTAGGCAAAATTCAGACGCATAGCAAACTCACTTTCTAGTGCCACTGCCAATCTAGACCCTCACACCCTGTCCAAAACCTAATAACCACGCTCTGATGCTAAGTTGTCGTGCCCCGACGTAAATAAGTTAAACTCATCCTTTTATTTAGAGATAAATTCCCTTAAACATTGCTTTACTTTAAATCTCTCACAAAAAATAGCATAAGATTTTTTTTCCAAAGGCATGTGTTAGATGAAAACATAACTACCTTTACATGTAACTTATATGTACTACACAACTTTACATATCCAAGATCCTTAGTTTAACATTTACACCAAAAGATTCTTGATATTCAAACCATACTAAATATTTGTCACTCCCCCGTTTTAAGATCCTAACTTGGCAGTGAACTCTAAACGATAGGCATACCTGAAACATAACATTATAGGAGTGTAAGCAACACAAGCTTAGTGAATGACCATATTCCACACATATAACCAATTTAAATAACCATATTTATATTCTAATGTTGTAACCGAGTAGGAATTGTGTAACTCTCACAAGCCTGGACCCGCCAGTCAATTAACTCCCAGTTAATAGGGAACACCAAATCCCATAATTAGGCCCGAGTACAATAAATCTTTAAGTTGGATTGACGGGGCCATTGCATCCCATAGGACCCACCAGTCCTTAACATTAGATAAAGGACTCGCCAGTCTGTATCATTATATAACACCGCTTAACATTTTTAATCATATGCATATGTTTCATAAATATAACATCACTCCTATAAGCATTTTTAACACATGTATTGAACTACACATTTCCATATGAACATATAATCGCCTATATTTCATAGGACAGGCCACTTACATTGGATTTGGTTCTAATATTAATACCAAAACTACTTCCTTGGTATCGTAGTATTAGCTGCTTCTCCACCTAACAAGTCAACGTCATTAGTATTTGAATACACCAATTAACATTAAACCTAGTAATACATCACATCATTTGTTCAATCACAAATAACTAAGGAGGAAATAACTATGATACTTAACATTTCTATAACACCCTATTAATTAGGGTTCTAACAAAATTTAAATAATTAAATTACGAATTCTCTAGACAAAGTTATGCCCATTTTATTACAACCTTTTCCAAATTATTTCTCAAGAAATACAACAACACAACTTCAACTTCTGGGAATTTCCATACTTTTTATACATCATAACATTGCATGATATTCGACCCAATATCCATAAACACATTGAATAAAATAAAATTAATGTTTAATAATTTTTAGGGTTCATTTGATATTTCGAGCAAAATGTCAAACACCTGGCATGCATACTTACTCCTTTGGGCCAGATTTTATACCAGAACTTCAAACTATCACCAAAGGTTCATTTATTAGTAGTTTTACACAATTTTCGGATATGTTATACATATCTGAGTCTATTTTGATCACCAACTAGAATTACTCAATTTCAATATGTATTCCATGATTTATGTCATTTTTAGCTCAACTAGGTCAGAATAGAACATTGAAGCATAACTTAACATTTTCAAGCAAACATAACCTCCACCTTGGGTATCAATCATGGAAATATATAATAACATGTTCTAACATATACACACATCATAAATATGAATTTTCTAAATCAAAAAGCTGCACGAGAAGGAAATTCAAATCTGGGACTTTAAAGTTAACACTTATAATCCTAATACGCGTTCTTACATAGGTTCTTAAACCATCTTTGTTTTAACACAATTTGGAAAAATGGGTATGATAAAAATATTTATTCAAATTAGAAACAAAAATATAACAAGTCTAGAACTCATCCATATGAACGACTTTAATAAAGAAGTAATTACCTTACGAGGATTCCTCGATTTATAGAAATTTTTCCAATGATTTCTTCCTTAACTCTCTTCTCTCTCTCTCTCTTTCGGCAAAACTATTTTTCATGGATGAACTGGATAAACAAGGGGGTTATTTTAAGAAGTTTAAGTCGTCCAAACCATCACCCACCCTCTAACCAATCAAAAAATAGCACATGTTGTGCTAATAGGACAAATATCACTTAAGGGATGGACAGATTTGCCCTTGTTTCGTACTTTTGGTATAACTTCTTGTTCGGACCACCGTTTAACCCATCTTTTGTTGCATTACAACCCTAATTCATATATCTACGACTTTCATATTTTGTGTTTTCCCAAAATCGTAAAATTAGTATGCCTAATTTGGGCTCGAAACAGGAAAATAACAATTTACCGAAAATCTCAAAACTTTCACATTTGGCAACCAAACATCGCCAATTTCGTACCAACACCCTAGTTTACTTTTATAAACATAACGATGCATTAAAAACATATTTTAAGATGCATTTAACCACATAGCTAATCATATGCTCTAAATATGTTATCCCCGATCATAATCTCAATAAACATCTAATATAAACCACATATATATCACATGAGCATGCATCCCCTAAACATGATAATTAACATGTTTAACACACATAACCATTTTATAACTAGTAACTAATAACTTATACTTAATCATGTAATTAACCTTCCTAATAATATTTTAGGGCCTTACAGTAGGTATGTGCGTACCACAGGCTTGGAACTATGTTCGCCTCCAATATGTGTGATTTGTATTGATACGGTTCTAGAGTAATTCAAAACTCGTAATCCTTATGAACGTGATGTACCAGGATTTGATGGCAGAGTATGTACGCACGGCAGGTTCAGCCTTTTAGGGTGTTGTATTAGTGTGTGTGTGTGTGTGTGTGTGTGTGTGTGTGTGTGTGTGTGTGTGTATATATATATATATATATATATATATATATATATATATATATATATATATATATATATATATATATATATGTACGCTTGTGATTGTTATTCCGTGTTGCTTAATTAATGAAAAAGAGTACGCTATAAATTATTATTTAAGATTGTGGGCACTTAAATAATTAATAAGATACTTGAGCTTGATTAATTAATAATGAAAATGCAAAAGTGATTTATTTGGGTAGTATGGGTGGTAATAATGACTTAGAAGTCATAGTAAGAGTCTTAATTTAAAATAGTTATGTGTAATATTGTATCTAGTATGAGTTAGAAGTATACGTTAGGCATGCACAATAGTTGAGATGTGATAATTTCAAGTGAGCGCTCGAAAAACTAACCTGGACGTAATGTTTATTTTACTGTGATTTTTTAATACTTGCTAAATTGTTTTAAATGTTTTACACTCAGGTTCTGGCCCATCTCTTGCAAAATCTCTTTTTCTTGTGAAATTATTTTAGGTGTCCAGCCACAGGGGCGCCAGGATTAGACCGTTAGATCTTTTGACGTGCTACCGCTATTGTGGGAGTTACAAGTCCTCGTATCTAGACGCCTTCACTTCTATGACTTCAGTTCTTTGATTTAGGCTTATCAGTTAGGGCATGTGTCACTCATTCTAATTTTATTTATGTTAGAGAGACATTGTACTCTTTTCATTTCAGCACTTCGATTTTAGTTGGATTTAGTATTATTATGATTGGTGGTTTGGATTTTATTAATTGGATTGATTATGTCAGCTTTATCATTTTCAGTTTGATGGTGTTTTATTCAAAAACTGTTTATTCAAAAATAATGAATGGATAAATTAATTGATTATAATTATTGAAAAAAATGTTTTGACACTAGCTTAATTAATTATTAGATGATTAATAAAATAAATTATCTTTGGCAGTGATGCTAAGACTGAACCAACTGGATACTTTGATTTAATTTAATAAAGGACTGATCACACCATGTCCACACAACTACGACATACCTTATCGAGAACTATACCACCGCTAATCAGAAGTCCTATGAAAATAGGAGGACAACACTAATCTACCTCTATTCCTAAACGGAATTCTAAGGAGCTAAAAAAAATGAATGCGATGTGCCTAAATCAAATAGTTCCTTACACCATGTACTAAACAAAAGAATCATACCTTCATTACGGATGGATCACCGAAAGGTGCTGCAAATTGCGATATGGCATAGGCTCGTTCGGGATTAAAACTTCTGCTCTGGCCGATGAGCACCTGCCCTAGCCCGTAGATACTTTGTCTCTGACTTGGACGGTTTATTGCTAATAGTAAAAAAAATCACGGGGTTAAGTCGTGAATTAGGTTGCTCTCTTTAAGGTCCTCTGCGACTCTATCCAAAATTGTGTTACACTCCTTATTGTAACAACCCTCGATTTTGGGAGGCTCATTTTATACTAATTTTACCGCATAAGGTAATTATATAAAATGTGGGGACTGGAGTAAATATTAATTTAATGAATTGAAAGTTAATATTTACTAGGTTGATGCATATTTACTACATGTGAAAGTAAATAACATCAGGTTGCATGTCTGTAGTGTCATGTATTTTAAATGGCCCTTTTTGTTTAAATGATTTTGGAACTCGAAATAATTTATAAAATTCCGGATGCCAGTTTAGAGGGTGTAGTTAGTCTCGGAAGGTGCGAGACGGTCAAAATAAGTGCCATATTGTATTTTTGTGTTTCGGGCACTTTTACCTGGTTTTAGCTTATATGCGTATTTGCGAGTCATTTTAATGTGGTATTAACCACTTAAGTTGGGAGAATTATGTTAAGCCACGATTTTAGTCTTCTAAATCCCTTATTTTCCCCCATTTTATGTCTTGAACTTAGAGAGAAAGGAGAGAAAGAAAGAAGAAGAGAGAAATGGAGAAATGAGAGAGAGATTGAAGATGGAGGATTTGGGATTGCTTCTTCTCCAAATAAATCTGAGATATCAACCCTAAGGCAAGTTTTCTACTTGCTAATATGTGATTTAAGATGCATAAATTGTATGATAATTGTGTATTTCCATTTATGGTTTAAATGTAGAATTTGTGGGATTTAAACCCTAGTCTTGATTTATGTTGAAGAAATTGTGGGTTTTGATGGTTAATAATCATGTAGATTAGTTTGGGGTAGATTTCTATTGTTGGATGTGTATGAAAAGGATGAGATTTGAAGTTTGGAGGATTTAGGGTTCATAACCCTTCGTAGCCATTTTTGGCAGATTTGCAGGTCCGAATCGATTCGGCCCTTAGGGCGAAGCGATTCGCTAGGGGAAATTGGCAGGTCTGCATAACCCGAATCGATTCGGGGTTAAGACCGAATCGATTCGGCCAATTGCAGAAGGTTGGTTTAGTTGTCCGAACCGATTCGCTTTATGGGCGAATCGATTCGCTAGGGCGAATCAATTCGGCCCTTGGGCGAATCGATTCGTTTTCCTGCTGTTTTGAGTTAAATTTTATAACTCAATTTCAATTCTTTTCTTTAATTATAGGGATTAGGAACCTTCTTGAATGAAGTAAACTTAGAGTCCTAGAGTGTGATATGAGTTAGTTGTCTACCCTGCATTAGGAATGGGTTATGTGGGGACTTTTCCGGGGTTAGGCCTAATGATGATAGGGCATTCTTTTCTTCTAGTTAATTATATTAAAACTAAGAGATGTAGTGTTATGTTTGGGAGACCTTAGAAGCTTAATTAAGCTATACTAGTTTTGATGGTTTGTACTATCATCCCCAAAAGAATGTTGAGAGATTCTAGAAGCTCAAATTGAGTTATGTTAACCTTGGTGGTTTACATTATCACCATAAAAGTATGTTGGGAGAATAAATGGAGAGTTTATCTATTCCTTCGAGGTATGATGATATTGGGGCTCTAAAATTAATACCCTAAAATGTTTGGAGTTAATTAAGAATTTGCTTACTCCTTTTGAGGTTGTAGTAATGATATAATTTATTGTATGGCTCCGGATAATAAGTTCTATCTGTTACTAGATATAAATAGTAACGGTTTCGAATAAAATGAAACATGGAAATGGTATTGATTTTTGGTAAATGATAATTTACTTAATCATGAAACCGGTAAATAATGATTTACTTGATTTTGTTAATGATAATTAAAATGGATGTTACACACCTCTCTAAATACCATCTTAAGGGAAGTCCGCACGATAGGTGAAGCCCCCTGGCTAATGAATGCAGGGTGGATATAGTCCTAGGCCATGGGAGCGCTTATGGTTGTATTTTTCTGTGCTGGGTAGGAAGATTCCGGGTGTGGTCTTGTCTCCCACGCAGGCTCATGGCCGCTTCCCGACGTTTCGATAGGATCCCAGGTTGTCTTGGAGGCCCTGGAAGATGATGGTCATTTAGGGACGCGCTCAGTGGGGAAACCCGGACGGGCGGTCTTAGAGTACGTTATATGTATATATTATAACAGTTCATAATCAAGTGGGACTTGATGTATTTGATATGCCATATAGAGCATGATGGAGTGCCATAAAGAGCACATATAATGCCACAAAGAGCACTTGAAATGATTATTTTCCTGATAAGGAAAGGATTTTTACAAAAAGGGTAAAATTGCGATATAATTGCCTTAAAGAGCAAAAGATTGTGTTTATAAATATATTTCCTGCTAAGGAAAAGATATATAAACTAACGGGCACATTTGATGAAGTTCTTAGTTTAATGCTTATTACTTTATTTCCTGTTTAGCTTATGATTTAAATTGTTTAGGTTGCTTCTTACTTCCCTTTCTTCATGATTTATCGCACATAACTGTCATACTCTTTATTCATCTGGTAATCATATAGAACCGGGCCCTGACCGGTTGCATTTCCTGTTGCATATTCTTCTTGTCTCTGCTCAGGTACTCCGCCGCAAGGATGCCTGATTTGAATTCCTATTCTGATGTTTTCGACGAGCCGTGATGCATTGCGGGTATTACGGGATACATTTGGTATAGACGTTTTCATTTTTATTCTAGTTAAGATCAAGTCTTTTATCCGGACGAGAGGCCCAAGCTTTTGTAAATGTCTAATGTAATGTAATAAGTAACTTATTGTACTTGTGTATTATTGGTGTATCAGTTCAGTGACCGGTTGCATATTCGGTCTTTTTATTGTATTCTTGTTGTATTATTTATATATGTCTTGGGGTTTCCCTTATCTTTCAGGAATTGGGTTGTTTGTTTTCATTTATTTACTTTCAAATCAAAATTTTTGGCAACCCGTTTTCTGGAATATTGGGTGGTTATCCTGGATACTCTATATTTTATTATGATGCTGAGAATGATTCCATCCATGATTCCATTTTATTGGAGTATTGGGCTGGCCACCCCTTATTTTGGTGAGCGGGTTGTCACAGATGGTATCAGAGCATCAGGTTCTAGAGTTCTTAGGAATCTGTGTGGACGCCTTAAGTTTTCAGCGTTGCTCTTGATTTGATGTAAAGCCTTAGGATTAAGATCGTTGATTTCTCTTGTGAGATTTCGTTCTTCTACCATGAGGTAGAATCTATAAATCTTTTGCGTAGTCGTGTGAGAATAATAGGTCGATAGAAGAAGGGCGTTATGGGAAGGTTTGTGGAGAACTGTAAGTTGTGGTTGGGGAGGAGGACCGCTTTAGAGGCCGCTCCCTTTTTGTAGCACTTTCTTGTCTTGCTATTACGACTACAAATCCCACTTGATGTAGTTTACCAAGTACCGCTAGAGGTAGGAAGTGGTACTAAACTTGAGAATTCACGCGATGTTATATTGAAGTGGAGAAGTGCCCTGTAGCAGTATGGAGGAAAATCCTTCACCCATAGAAGAGGTGTTGAGGTGGTGAAAATGTGGTCACTATATTTATGGGTGCCAGAAGTATGGCCCATAGAGAAGCCTGGTGGATACTTGCAATGGCGAATTTCTCCGGAATAATTGGACGGAGGAGAAGGTGGATTCCCGAATGTTCACAAAATGTTCGGTCAAAGACCAATGGCGAATAAGGTGTTGTTAACGCTCCTGAGGGAGTAAGAATCGTGAAACCCATCGGTGGACACCCACCTGGGAAGGTTTCATTAAGCTGAGGAAGAGGAGGCTAAGAGCGTGTCCTCTTTTACTGAGAGAGTAAGAGGGACTGCATGGGAAATTATTGTCAGCCAGAGTCGGAATAACGGCTATGATGTGGAGTGTAGAACCACTCATTTTAAACTTCGTTGAGTGGAGAGCACGGGCAAGAGTAAAGTTCCTGGCTAGGGAGTTGGTGGAGATAATATTGGTATGTGTAAGGCTCGAAAATGGAGTCTGAGAACCATTAGTATTGACCCGGTGTGCTTGGCACGAATTGTGGAGGGAATTCTACCTTATAGGTGGGTGGTGTATATTCTTTAGGATAAGATTTATTAGTATTGTGTCTACGATAGACTCGGGTGTGTATATTGAGCTTGTAGTAATATTTACGCTATCATAGATGGGTAATCATATGACTTCCGTGGTATGGAAGTTCTATCTTTTCTTCACTTGTTATGAAGTGAGTGATGATATTTTTATATGTATATGTGTCATATGTGTTACTTGGTTTGAGTGTTCTATTGTTTACTTGCATTGTGTGTAGATGCTATGACTTATCTCCACGACCAACAAAGTTAGGCAGTAATGCATAGGAGGGGTTCCTTGTTTGGATTCCGCTTTTGCGGGACGCTCCATGCGTGAACCTTAACGACGTTGGGAGTGGAGAGATGCCATATTTCCTTTCTCTTATTTCATGTATAGTATGCTAAGGTAAGGTCTAGAAGTAGAATCTTATTAGTAGAACTGTAGATTTGTATTATACAGATCCCGATCATGTGTCTTAGACCGTCATATCTCGAGGACCGACGATGCGAGGTAGTAGTGTAACGGGAGGGTTCCTTGTCTGGATTTCGCTTCGGCGAGACGTCCCACGCATGAACCCGAGAAAATGTCGGAAGTTGAGTGAGGTCTTGGGCACTAGGGATATATTTAGTATTATATGCTTACGATTTAGGTAGGATATATATAGATAGACCTTAGGATTTTTAGGAGGTAAGACCTTGAGGGTAGGTGGCGTTAGCTTGGGATGGTTGTTAGAAGTTGACCACGAATAAGCCGTGGGTTAACTCAAAAGGGATTGGATCCCTGGGAACGAGATTTATGGGGTCTCGAGAGGTTTGGTAGGTTCGGCCGAAGGAGTTGAGGCATTTCTTAGAAATAACGTTACGTTGGTAACTTCATTTCCAGGGAGTTAATAAGGACGGGTGGATCCTCACTCCTGAGCCCTGATTGTAAGCTCGAGAGTGAGTTTAATGAGTAAGCTCTGCCAGAATTGGGGAGTAATAATACTAGGACATAGACTCACTGTTTATGCATCGCACAAGCTTAAACTTGTGGAAAGTAATATCCCGTGCTTGGATTAAGATTCATCGTGGTAGTGATCACCTTAAATAGATAAGGCACTACTTCCTGGGAGGGAAATTTGGTCCTTCTCGTAAGCAACAAGTTGTTGCGATATGTTGTGGGAGGAATCGAGTTGGTGCTCGGGGTTCAGAAGAACTAGTGATTGGATATTTTCTCATTCGCTAAGGAAATGCGATTGGGCTAGTGGACGTGTCGAGTAGAGAACTCGTCAGAGATAATGATGATGGCATGGAAGGCCATGTAGAGTGAGTGTGACTCAGAAGACTCTAGCGAGAGCATTTCAATTTGTGATTTACAATTTCACCTACTCGTGCGAAGAAGAGTAGTGGTGGAACGAAGAGGGGTATTCATAGACGTTTGCATTGGACTACCGGCATCGAACTGGTCATGATCCCATTTGAGAAAATGGTTAATCATTTTCATGTCGAAGGTTTAGTAAAATTTTCCGCGAAGTGATGGGAACCGTATGGAAATGGCGTATATCCTACCACCCTGAAGTGGATGGATGAAAGGGAGGAGATTGACTTATGTCGAAAGGCATATTACGAACGTGCGCCTTAGTATGCATAGCAGATGGGAGCAGAAATGGTAGGGATGGAGATTTTCATGCAACCATTAGGTTTTGGAGTGGTCTTATGGATCATTTCCCAAGGCATGGTATCGTGAATGGCCTAGCGCGGTCAGTTGAGTAATTCGTATGCTCGTTGGATGGAACCAATGGGTAATATGTTCCTTGGACTTGGAGTGGTCTCGGAACTTTTCTTTAGAGATTTGGCTTTTAAGCCTTACGCCTTGATGAGATACGTCGATACGAGGGATAGTTGTGTATCATTGAAGCTAAACCACTTAGAGTTGGTGTGGGTGCCCCGAGGTGATGTAACATAACTTTGAAGATTTGGCTAATTGTGCCGAGTCGTGTGGGCGTCGTGTTCCGTCGTAGGAAGCCATAATCGATAGTTAGTGAAGAGCGCCTCGTGCTACTAGAGGACAAGAGGATTGACTGAGATCGACAGGGTCGACCTTAGTCTCAGTCCATTTGGGACGTTGATATAACGAGGAGTTTGATTAGGATAGTAGAATCCTAGTTTAGAGTAGTATACCCTTATCAGATTTGGGTATGCCCGAATTTTGGGGGCAAAATTCCCTCTTAAGGGGGGGAGTATGTAACAACCCTCGATTTTGGGAGGCTCATTTTATACTAATTTTACCGCATAAGGTAATTATATAAAATGTGGGGACTGGAGTAAATATTAATTTAATGAATTGAAAGTTAATATTTACTAGGTTGATGCATATTTACTACATGTGAAAGTAAATAACATCAGGTTGCATGTCTGTAGTGTCATGTATTTTAAATGGCCCTTTTTGTTTAAATGATTTTGGAACTCGAAATAATTTATAAAATTCCGGATGCCAGTTTAGAGGGTGTAGTTAGTCTCGGAAGGTGCGAGACGGTCAAAATAAGTGCCATATTGTATTTTTGTGTTTCGGGCACTTTTACCTGGTTTTAGCTTATATGCGTATTTGCGAGTCATTTTAATGTGGTATTAACCACTTAAGTTGGGAGAATTATGTTAAGCCACGATTTTAGTCTTCTAAATCCTTTATTTTCCCCCATTTTATGTCTTGAACTTAGAGAGAAAGGAGAGAAAGAAAGAAGAAGAGAGAAATGGAGAAATGAGAGAGAGATTGAAGATGGAGGATTTGGGATTGCTTCTTCTCCAAATAAATCTGAGATATCAACCCTAAGGCAAGTTTTCTACTTGCTAATATGTGATTTAAGATGCATAAATTGTATGATAATTGTGTATTTCCATTTATGGTTTAAATGTAGAATTTGTGGGATTTAAACCCTAGTCTTGATTTATGTTGAAGAAATTGTGGGTTTTGATGGTTAATAATCATGTAGATTAGTTTGGGGTAGATTTCTGTTGTTGGATGTGTATGAAAAGGATGAGATTTGAAGTTTGGAGGATTTAGGGTTCATAACCCTTCGTAGCCATTTTTGGCAGATTTGCAGGTCCGAATCGATTCGGCCCTTAGGGCGAATCGATTCGCTAGGGGAAATTGGCAGGTCGGCATAACCCGAATCAATTCGGGGTTAAGACCGAATCGATTCGGCCAATTGCAGAAGGTTGGTTTAGTTGTCCGAACCGATTCGCTTTATGGGCGAATCGATTCGCCAGGGCGAATCGATTCGGCCCTTGGGCGAATCGATTCGTTTTCCTGTTGTTTTGAGTTAAATTTTATAACTCAATTTCAATTATTTTCTTTAATTATAGGGATTAGGAACCTTCTTGAATGAAGTAAACTTAGAGTCCTAGAGTGTGAGATGAGTTAGTTGTCTACCCTGCATTAGGAATGGGTTATGTGGGGACTTTTCCGGGGTTAGGCCTAATGATGATAGGGCATTCTTTTCTTCTAGTTAATTATATTAAAACTAGGAGATGTAGTGTTATGTTTGGGAGACCTTAGAAGCTTAATTAAGCTATACTAGTTTTGATGGTTTGTACTATCATCCCCAAAAGAATGTTGAGAGATTCTAGAAGCTCAAATTGAGTTATGTTAACCTTGCTGGTTTACATTATCACCATAAAAGTATGTTGGGAGAATAAATGGAGAGTTTATCTATTCCTTCGAGGTATGATGATATTGGGGCTCTAAAATGAATACCCTAAAATGTTTGGAGTTAATTAAGAATTTGCTTACTCCTTTTGAGGTTGTAGTAATGATATAATTTATTGTATGGCTCCGGATAATAAGTTCTATCTGTTACTAGATATAAACAGTAACGGTTTCGAATAAAATGAAACATGGAAATGGTATTGATTTTTGGTAAATGATAATTTACTTAATCATGAAACCGGTAAATAATGATTTACTTGATTTTGTTAATGATAATTAAAATGGATGTTACACACCTCTCTAAATACCATCTTAAGGGAAGTCCGCACGATAGGTGAAGCCCCCTGGCTAATGAATGCAGGGTGGATATAGTCCTAGGCCATGGGAGCCCTTATGGTTGTATTTTTCTGTGCTGGGTAGGAAGATTCCGGGTGTGGTCTTGTCTCCCACGCAGGCTCATGGCCGCTTCCCGACGTTTCGATAGGATCCCAGGTTGTCTTGGAGGCCCTGGAAGATGATGGTCATTTAGGGACGCGCTCAGTGGGGAAACCCGGACGGGCGGTCTTAGAGTACGTTATATGTATATATTATAACAGTTCATAATCAAGTGGGACTTGATGTATTTGATATGCCATATAGAGCATGATGGAGTGCCATAAAGAGCACATATAATTCCACAAAGAGCACTTGAAATGATTATTTTCCTGATAAGGAAAGGATTTTTACAAAAAGGGTAAAATTGCGATATAATTGCCTTAAAGAGCAAAAGATTGTGTTTATAAATATATTTCCTGCTAAAGAAAAGATATATAAACTAACGGGCACATTTGATGAAGTTCTTAGTTTAATGCTTATTACTTTATTTCCTGTTTAGCTTATGATTTAAATTGTTTAGGTTGCTTCTTACTTCCCTTTCTTCATGATTTATCGCACATAACTGTCATACTCTTTATTCATCTGGTAATCATATAGAACCGGGCCCTGACCGGTTGCATTTCCTGTTGCATATTCTTCTTGTCTCTGCTCAGGTACTCCGCCGCAAGGATGCCTGATTTGAATTCCTATTCTGATGTTTTCGACGAGCCGTGATGCATTGCGGGTATTACGGGATACATTTGGTATAGACGTTTTCATTTTTATTCTAGTTAAGATCAAGTCTTTTATCCGGGCGAGAGGCCCAAGCTTTTGTAAATGTCTAATGTAATGTAATAAGTAACTTATTGTACTTGTGTATTATTGGTGTATCAGTTCAGTGACCGGTTGCATATTCGGTCTTTTTATTGTATTCTTGTTGTATTATTTATATATGTTTTGGGGTTTCCCTTATCTTTTAGGAATTGGGTTGTTTGTTTTCATTTATTTACTTTCAAATCAAAATTTTTGGCAACCCGTTTTCTGGAATATTGGGTGGTTATCCTGGATACTCTATATTTTATTATGATGCTGAGAATGATTCCATCCATGATTCCGTTTTATTGGAGTATTGGGCTGGCCACCCCTTATTTTGGTGAGCGGGTTGTCACACTTATAATGCCTCATCACCCGAGAATAAAATTTCTTAGATTTAAAACCATTTTTTTCTCAGAAAACCACTTAGTAATATGATATACTATCACTCCTTCACTTAATACTTGCTCAATATCACATCAGTTAGGAGGAACAAATATATCAGGTAAGAAAGAGGGGGAAAAAAACATAGGGAGATCAGAGAAAAGATATTTTTGTCTATATTTATTTGTGTATTTTCTTCGATTTTGAAAAGAAAAAACAATTTAGTGTCTATGTGTGCATTTTTGTATCTTCCAAAATAGAAAATCAGGATTTAAAATAGAAAATTATCTAAACGGCTAGTGAACAATTGGGAGAGTGAATCATGGAGTGTTACGAAATGTGTTTCATAAAGTCTCCCACGTTTGGCATTTAAATAATAATAATAATACATATTATTTTGTATAAAATTCATTCAAATTTTTGTTAAATAAGAATTAATTGTTTTAAAGCCAAAAATTTAATACACACACATCCTAGGTCCTGGGTCGGGTCGAAAGGATGAACACGGACAATGGAGGCGCGCACATGTGGACTAACTACACCCAAAACTTTCTTCCCATCGATGTGGGACAACACTAATATTCAAGTCAAAACTCTTAACTCCTTTCCCTCTCTCTAAAGTTAAAACCAAAGGTTTTTGCTTTTAAATTTTCCACAATCTGAACAAAAGTTCCAACACCTACTACACGATTGATGGCCTAATAATAATCATGAAAATCACGATCCTTTATTAACTAATGAAGAAACATAAGGACAGTATAATTACTAAAACAACCACATAGTTAATAAAGGATCGTGATTTGAAGAAACATAAGGACAGTATAATTACTAAAACAACCACATAGTTGCCACAATTACTCTACAACTATTGTAGGAAAAATCCTTATTTTTAAAAAGTGTGAGAATTTTGTGAGGTCTTTAGGAATCTCAATTAAGTTTTAATAAGCCATTATATGATGGTCTTGAAATCTCACAAACAAATTTAGAGACCCCCTTCTTCCTACTATGATTTTAGTTACACTAAAACTGTCTTATGTAAAGGCGGTTTCAAAGGGCGAATCTTGGGCAACTGGGATTAATACTAATAAATTCCCTTACACAATTTTTCCTAGCATTGCTCATCATTTTTTCAACCTACCATGAAGATAACCCAAATCAAAATATCAAATGCAGTCTACAAAGAGTCATTGGAAACATGCTAGTCCAGGCTTTTGGGAAGACTGCTAGTATCAAAGGGACAAAAGAAAACTACGGAATCTTTGAAGAAATCTCTATCCGAAAATTTGGGATCCTAAAAAACCATAAAAACTTACACCCAAAGGTAAAGGTTTGTATACTCAACATTTTGAATCCATGACTGACATGCAAAAGGCTTGGATGATGGTCTAGTTCAATTGAATATGGGGTTTTTAAAGCCATGACTTGGTATCCAAGTTTGAACCCTTCAAATTTTGTTTCATTAAATGCTCATGCTTGGGTTCGTTTCATGGATCTTCCAGATGAATTTTGGCATTCTCGGCTGCTACTTGAAATTTCTATAGATTTGGGTGTCCCAATAAGGATTCACGAAGCAATTATACACCAAATGTTTGGTATGCTTTCCAGGATTCTTATCGACATAGATTTCTGATTTTATTTGCCTATTATGGTTGTCATAAAGAATGACAACACAAAAATACCCATCGAGATCATTATTGAAAGCACACACATGTTATGTGAGTTTTTTGGTTGTATTGGACATCCAATTTCATCATGTATAAATGTTAAAAAAATGCATTCTAATGGACCAACTGAGTTTAAACAACACGCACTAAATAGAGGTCGGTTTTTGGCCAAAAATGGTATAGACACTACTGTTTTTGAGTTCATTAAAATCTCGAACGTGGGAGCCGGTTCAAGTTGAAAAAATATTAAAGAGAAAGCAACTATAGAAAGTCCAGTAATATCGGATAAAATCATACTTGATCAGTAGCCGATTGAAAATTTTCAGATCTTTTATTTAGGGATGACGGAGTCTCGAACTGTTCAGGATGATTAGGTGTTGACTTCTATATCAAATGAGATGGAGAATGAAAATATCCAAAAGGATCCGGCCATAATATTTCAAAAATGTGTCAACGCCTCCATTTATACCAGAATCCAAGTCTAATTAGATTAAAGAATCGGCGAAAAAATATATGGATGCGCAAAAAGATGAAATTCAAATTGTGGTACTCACCTCAAAGTAAAACTCGTGAATTATTTTAAGACGACATATTTGGCAATTGGTAAAACTATCACTTTCTTACCCTCGATAGTCCCTCATATAAGATATTTTTGAACCATTTTTGGACACCTAATGCATCAGAAAAATAACTAAGAACAAAAATGTTATGATTTTACACTACACGTGACTTCTAGGTATCTCCTCCGAATAAAAACTCGTGATTTTTTTTAATATAACCTATTTCTCGATAAGTTAAACTATTGACTTATCGCTCGCCGCAAACCCCTATATAAAGTTATGTTTTGACAATTATGGGACTTCTAATGCATCACAAAATTAACTAGAAGTAAAAAGGTTATAGTTTTACACCATGCGCAACTTTTAGTTATCTCTTCAGAAGAAAAACTCATGAATTTTTTAAAGTCGACCTATTTCCCAATAGGTGAAAGTATCAGTTTTTTGCCCTCGACAGTCCCTCATACAAGATTATAAACATTATTTTTAGAATTCTCAAACCTACATGACCTCTAGGTACTCCATTCAAACCAAAACTCAAGAATATTTGAAGTCGACCTATTTCTTAGTAGGTTAAACTATAAGTGCTTGGACTATGTGGTACCACGTAAAAGGTATTTTTTTGACCATTTTGGGATTACTGGTGCATGAGGACAAAAATTAGAAACTAAAATGTTATATTTTTAAACAATATACGACTTCTAAGTATCCCCCGAGATGTAAAACTCGTTCATTGTTTGAAGATGACTTATTTCCTGGTATGCCAAATAATAAGTTTCTTGTCCTCCTTAGACCCCCGTACAAGATATTTTTTGACCATTTTGGTACTCCCAATGCATCATGGCAACAATTAGAAGAAAAAAATAAAGTTTTACACTACGTGTGACTTGTTTTTATTCCCCTCTGAGACAAAACTCGTAAATTATTTGAAGACGACATATTTCTTGGTAGGGGAAACTTTTAGTTTCTCTCCCCCAGAAGTTCCCCGTAAAATATATGTTTTGACAAATATGGGACTCCTAATGCATCATGTTAAAAATTAGAAACAAAAATGTTATTTTTTTACATTATGCGCGAATTCTAGGAATCCCCTATGAAGCAAAACTCATGAATTTATTAAATGTGACCTATTTCTTGGTAGATCAAACTATATTTCTTTCCCTCCCTTATCCCTCGTACAAGATAGTTTTGGACCATTCTGGGGCATCCAATGCGTTAGGGAAGCAATTGGAAAAAAACATGTTATAGTTTTACGCTGCATGTGAATTCAATGTATTATACTATATATAATTGTGTGTCGGTATAAAAGAACTATATTTGGATCATGGGGAATCTATCAGTTAGGGTGTGGATATAAATAGATTTGGGACCAGGTACTGCGTTTTTGGCTGATGTAGCGGGTTATGTGGAGGTTGATGTATTTGATCATGCATTCATTTGATCACTGTATGATGATATGAATATATGGATAACTTGATTTATCTAACGACGTGGTACATGACTAGTTGACTTCATGACTCTATATTGATACGCCATTATGTTGTGTGTCTGTGTTTTAAATTCATTGGATACCTGACTTTTATCGGGTTGAACAATATAGGCATGAGAACGTCTCTAAAAGTTGAAGCCTTAGTATGGTTTATGAGATATATAATTATATTTTAGATTCTAGTGATGAACATGTTATTTTAAGACTATATGCCACATTATGATTGTATTTTATCGTATCGTGCATATCATATTGTTCGAGTGACATGAGTGTTGATAATACTGGGTTGTATTCTTGACGTATATAGTGGGTCATAATGCAATGTAGATGCAAGATAGCACGATATCTTACTGGATATTAGAGTAGTTGGGACTTGTTAGTATTCGTAATGAATTAGGTTAGAGCACTCATGTAACTTATATTACTCACATTGACGAATTAACACAATTATGAAACTGAGTCACGTACTATTACAATATTGATATTTAGATATTTATTGGATCTTTAAAGTTCTAATCCAAATATTTTCCAAGTGCTCGTAGGCAGGATCGACATTGCCAAGTAGTCAAATTTGCCACAACCACTATCGGGTCATTTCCAATCCTAAATTTGTTGTTGTTTCCATAGAGTTATTCAGTATTCAGACTCATTTGATTTATATATTTGTATGGAATGTGTTAATACTAGTTTATTTATTTCAATTGATACTAATTAAGAGATTTGAGATGGTGTTTATTTACTTTACTGTGGATGTTGAGACCGCTGGTCTACGTAATTATTATAATTTATCTCAACGCATGTCGTGGATGGTTTAAACATCATTACAATATTTTTTATTATTATTTTGATGCTGAGAATGATATAAATTGATTTAATGCACTCTATCTTTAGCATTGAGGCTTGGTCGCCCGATACATGGAAAATAGGGGGTGTTGCAATTAGTATTAGAGCATCCTAGTATATACTGTTTCAGGTTTTTTGGGATTTATCACTTTTTATATTACAATCTTTGAATTATGAGAACCTTATATATAGGACATTATATTCTTATTTTTGAATCATTAGATAATATGAAATTGTTCATTTGGTTTCATGTGGTAAACATGCGAGGTCAGGGAGGACAATTGGTTGTCAATAAGGTTGCTAATCAAAATGCGCACAAGGAGCAGCAACCATAACAATAATAGGTATGGACATAATATAGTTACCCGCCAAGCGCACAAGGAGCAGCAACCATAACAATAATAGGTATGGACAAAATATAGTGACCCGCCAAGACTGATAGGCTTTTCGACATTAATGTAGGGGTTGGAATGATTAAATAGTCTTGAAAAATGGGCTTTGAAAAATTTTGAACCTCGATTTTTTATGGGCAGGCCTGGTTCAGGATTATTAAACCTGCACAGGACAAACTTGACCCGAGGCCCGATAATTATCACATGTTTATTTACATAATACAATAGGATATTATTTCTATATCTTGTTATATGTTAGAGTTATAATATATGGGAAAACGTTATAAAGTAAAATAGATGGGGTAGGCCTCAAATCCGCAGTAGAAGCATCAGCTAAAAAAATGCAAAAAATAAAATATTCAATGGACGAAAAGTTATAACATATTATTAGAGAAGTTATTTGTGAAACAACCGCACTAATTCGAATACAATGAGGGCTCACCATTCGACCACTTGTGTTAAATGCTGATTCGGAAGCCACCGTTGATACCAGAATAGCCAATTGCAATGGGGGTTTATCAGTGTCCCTGGAAAGAGTATGCTATTTTTCATATCATTTTTTCAACCCAAAAAATGACATCCACAAAATTTCTTTCCAATCAATCCACAAAATGATTCTATACAAGAATTTGATTTGTAACTCAAAAAGTTCTAAATAATAATGAGAAAGAAATGGGGGTAAAAAAGCCTCATGATGTGGAAGTGTTATTAGGTTAATATAAAAAAAAGTTTGTAAGTAAATTTAAGTACTAAATGGGGCGGGGCGGGAAGAGTATATTTTTACAAAACCCAAAGTACATGCAATGCTAGTAAATTATCTCAAATTTGACAAAAATCAGAATAACAAATAACTTTCAATTCATCATTGATTATAAGGTTCAAAGATACTTTTAGCAGATACTTAACATGTTTTCTTACTAACTTTACAACAATAAAACTATTTATCATATGCATAAGACTTTTACCTATAAGTCAAAACCAATTGTACTACTTTATTCCTTTCATTCTATAACCCACAACCATAAAAAAAATAGTGGCACATAAGGAAAAAGTATTTAGTTTTGTAAGAATAATAAAAAAATATATATATTCAGTTCCTCACCTTTTATAAGGTTGCCAATTTGGTGAGACATAATCTCATCCCTCTAAATTATCCACAAATACTCCTCCTAAACATATAAAGTAAAATATATTTTTTAAAAATTCATTTGGGCCACCTATTGAATTTCAATTCAAGTAAAAACTTTAAGAAGGTTACTCTATGGTTCAGAGCCATTTAAAGTCATTATTTTATTTGTATATATAATCAACTCACTTTAGTAATAATATATATGAAGATTTTGAAGGTTCCATTTCTACCCAAGAAAAATTCCATCACTTGAACATATATGGTAGTCATTTTCTGATCCAATGAAAGAAACTCAAAATACACACAAAAAATAGTAGGGCAAAAACATGAACTGGAAAGTATCACCACTACATAATCCTAACAATTTGTTGAAAATGAATGAAAAAGAAAAAAAAATTAAAAAAAGGAACAACGGTTTTGGAAAAATATAGTCGTTTGTAAAAGAAGACAAAATCACTTTTGGGCTCCATCTACAGGCCACTCTGAAGCAAGCGATGGGGTAGAGAGCATGTGATAATTTTGCAAAATTGTAAATCGTCACTGTTGTGCAATTCCTCTTAAAAATCAGAATATATGTATAATACCACTCGCAAAACCATCGAAGTGTAAATTTTATTTCTCTTTTAAATGGAAGGACAAATCATGAAGAAGAAAACTAATAACAATCATACCAAACCCTAATTTTAAGAAAAAAATAAGAAAGATTATACCTGATACGAGGAAGAGAAAATGGAGAGGTTAGGGCATTTGGAGCAAAACCGACAATGATCAAGAGTGATGGTGTGAGGGCTGAAGATTTTGGTATAAGAATAAGAGAGGAGGGAAGTTTTGATTCTTAGAGGGTAGATAGGGAGGATGGATCTTCGTGGAGATGGAGGTGAAATTTGAGGGGGTGTGTAAGATGGACAGATAGACAAGTGATTCTTTGTCCAACTGGGGGAGAAAACCTCCCTGCTTCCACACGGTTAGACTTTAGCTACTCCGTGCGGAACTTAGAAGTCCAATGACTGATGAATTACTAAGTAAGCCTAGTAATTTAGAAAATTTATAACATAAGTGCTAGATAAGGGAGAAGAATGGAACAAATAGAACATAAGAAAAAGTATTTATATCACTTCAAAGTAGATTACAATGCTTGGCTTGGATGGTTTGGCTAAATGACCTACCCACCAATTTATAGGCATCCCACGCCCTTAATGGATGGTCGAGATTAAAATACATCAATGGTATAGATTAATTCTCCAGAATGTTCCCACCTCCTTATAGGAACAGTGTAGAAGGCTACATATTTCCTTACTATTCTAGAATATTCTATACATTACATGTATGATCATGATTCCTCCACCAAATCCTACACTATTTCATAAGATTCTAGGAAACACTATATAATATTAGGAAATTCAAGAATGTTCTGAGAAAATGGTGTAGGGATGGAGGCTTTAAGCTAGAAAATTACAAAAAATGTACGGCACGTGACACTTTAGCTAGTTGATAGAGCACTTTTTAACATGTGAAGTGATATGAAGAATATAAAGCATTTTATTAACATGAAAATAAAATGGTTTCAATTTTTAGGAAACATAGTAACGTCATCATCACGTACCAACGTCAGTTTATTCATAGTTTTGATAATTATATTTTTATCCCCTATATTTTGTAGATATTATAAAAGGGGTTCCATACTAAACGTTTGAGTCATAGAATATACTTTTAGTTTGTGATCCCATGCGCCTGTGACATTATTTGATGAAGACTTAGAGGCAAAGCTTCGAAGAGTGCATATTCTGAGCCGTATTTATCGTGCCACATTTGTCTTCACCTTTACATAAGGTATGAACATATATTATTTTATGAGTCCTTCAAAATATTTTCTAACGGTGTTCTATTTTTAAAATTGATTGGAACATAATTT
The DNA here is from genome assembly GCA_949130495.1 of Sambucus nigra. NCBI lineage: Eukaryota > Viridiplantae > Streptophyta > Magnoliopsida > Dipsacales > Adoxaceae > Sambucus > Sambucus nigra. The sequence goes on from OX422216.1 coordinate 641,980,860, forward strand.
TTTCGAAAATATGTTTTCTGAGTTTACTGTAGGAATACTTATAAAATTTTGTTTCTGTCATTCAAATGACATGTCCATGTCATTCAAACGATATCCTTAGGTCATTCGATTCTTGGTTTCAAACGAGCTTCAAAGGAAGCATACTGTTTTGGTTTTTGAGAAGTTGTTAGAAGCGAGATGAAATCTCGTTCAAATGAGATGCCTATCTCATTCAAACGACAACTTAAAATCTTCCGAACGACGTGGCACCTTAACTTTTCAATAAAAGGTTTTTCAGAATCTGTTTTTATTGTGAGAGACTCTATTTTTATTGTGAGAGATGAACTTTTGACGAAAATGAAAAGCAGACAAAAGTATCACCCTTTTGTTTACAAGATCCAAGATTCATAACTCATAGACTTCGAGATCTTGTTTAGGCACATTTTTTTATTTCTTTCATCACAAGCAGAACATGTTTTCATGCAGTGGACTCCGTACGAACTAATTAGGGTGAAAAAGCGGTGAACTCCAGTAATGTAGAGGGTTGTAGAGATGTATCGGTAGATACCGAGGCACATGTGGGTTCGTGTGCTATGGACCTTGCATAGGTTGAATATTGCATTGCACTTTGGATGAGTGGTTGAAGATATATTAGCATCAAGAGTTATGGGGGATCGAGTCGTTGTGTACGTCTACTGTCTATTCTTTATAAAACAATATCATAGTGATTGTATGGCTCGTCCGTCAGAGGTTTTTTCCCTTTGGGGTTTCCTCGTACAATGACATGTTCTTCTAGTTTGATTTATTTAATTTATCGGCTATCACCTAGATGCATGTTTAGGGTTAAAAGACAAAATTTTATAAATAGGTTTTCACAAGAAAAGTTTAATAGATACTAAATTTAATTGGGTAAATTTAGTTCAATCATTAAAATTAAAAAACATAAAAATATTGAACTTGTGTTTATTCAAACCATCCATAGCATTCACAAATTGGTATCAAGGCGGGTTGCACTAAGTTATTGTGTTTGATCCTGTTTACTTGCATTTTTTGTGGTTGTTTATTCATCTCTCTTGGTTTATTTTCCTTTAAATGGATTGTCCTAGCTTTGACGAATCAAATATTTTGAATATGAAGTTTGCAAAAAGAATTGAAATTCTTGAGGAAGAAAATTTTCATTTTAAAAATATTAAAGAATATTTGTAAACATATCAAACTCAAAGAGATATCATTCATGCGAAGCTTGGTGCTTTAGCCACCGCCGTCTCCGCTTCCTATTGAAACCCAAATCGAGATGCTCTACCACCACCACCACATATCATCCCCTCACAAATTGGTACACAAATAAAAGCCCTAATCCAAATCCAAATCCAAATCCAAATCCAAATCCACCCCCACAAAATCAAATTGTATTCTACATCCACAATCAAACCAAGAAACAAAAAATAGGAATCGTATCCGACCGTTTCTAATGCATTGAAAATAAAATTTGCTATTATTCATGTCCATTGTAGATTTATCGCTCAAATCGTATCGATTAAATAATGAATTTCAAATCGTATGGTTAATCAAATCATATATCACGACATTCTAACATTTTTGTTTTGAAACCACCGCACTTGCAGTGTGTCAATTTTGATTTATTTATTGTGTCTGCTATATTTGTACTCATATCTTACTGCTCACACTCATAAAGTAAGTTGAAGGTAATTCTGCTCTTAATTATTAATTATTTATCTAAAATGTACCCCAGACTCATATCAAGAGCTTGGGAGATAGCTGGAACAAAATATGAGGATCCTAAGATAACAAAGAAAATTGCATCTAGTTTGCTGTCTAATGGAGTTCGTGTGAAGTCTCCTGAATTTTGGAATTGCCGATCAAGTGGAGGTAAATTATCTAAATTTGGAACTTCCTATCTCATGGTTTAAGTTAATTTTGGTACCTATAAATTCATTTTAGACTGGATAATATCACGTGTTTATGCAATGGATAGACGTTGACCAATAATAACACGATTGTTCTCTTTCTTCTTTTCAACTTATAATTATACACAATTAGAACTATGGAAAAGTGTGATTTTACCAAATATTTGTAATAATTACATTCAATGTCTAAAAAGCGTTAGGAGGCGGTTGATGGGTGCCGACTTCTAGGCGTTTATTTTCGTACCAGAGAGAGAGGTAGAGGTACTGGAGACGTAGTCACATAGTGTATATATATACATGTATTGTACCAGAGAGAGAGATAGAGGTACAAGTTCGACTGAGAGAGAGAGAAAGAGAGAGGAGGGAGATCAAGTTTGAGAGAGAGAGAGAGAGAGAGAGAGAGAGAGCATATAGTTTTATTTTGTTCTATTTATTTATGTTTTATTAGAGGATATATGCATCAGACAATTGGATCAAAGGTTCATTACTTTGAGAGATTACTGATAGGTAGGATTTTGTCGCGGCGCGAGCGTCACCTGCTCGCCGATCATTTTGAATTCGGCTCACCTAAACTATACAAAAAACCTAAACTTATGATTACACTCAACGGGTGAGTTTAGCGGCCAAGTCCAGGTATCGAAATCCACAGAGACGAGTTGCTAGAATTTATAAGGTTTAATACTCCTAAAATAAAAGTGTAAAAGATGATTATACACAAAAAGGAAAAGATGCACAAAAGGGAAAGATTAATCTAGGCAAGCGTATTTAAACTAGATTAACAAAGCGATAAAAACTATAGGTTGTGTCGAATATCCCTCACCCGAGTTAATTAGTATAAAATGGTTACATGGGTCGACGAGTTATTAAGACTGCATCTCATTTCGATAGTTAATTAAATCAAGAGTTGTCTGATATGCCCAAAGTGCACCTTTCCATTCAGAGACACTAACCTCGGCTTGACTCACAACAGAGGTGGTAGAGGTTCATAGTGGCCGACAGTAATATCATCCCTCACAAGGTCGGCTCTGGCAGACGTTGCAATAACCTCATCATCAAGGCTTATATCAGGGTTCAGACATCCATCCACAACATCGGCCCAGGACGATGTTACAATGTATCAATCGAGATTAGCTAGGCACTTGGGTTCAACTTGTATAGGGCCGGCAACAGCCGACTTTGCCAGCATCACCTCAAATGAGCCCTGCATATGACAACAAATGCATGGTGTCGGCCATGGCCGACGTTATGAGTATCATTTGAGACCAGCAAAAGACTTATAAGATCAATCAACAAGCACCATGTCATGATCGACTTCAGCCGATGTTACACCTCATACCCAACCTTGGCCGAACATATTGGCCGAGGTCTTCACCAACCTCGTACTCACCCAAGACAAGGTTGGTATCAAGCTAAGACAACTGAGCATTGATAAGCGTATGGAAGGGTAGGAACACATGTACAAAATCAGTTGTAACCGAATCAATCCCCTTACGTGGGGGAATAGTTCATCATCATTCTCTACATGTGATAGTGACAGATGTCTTCATTAGATTATCTAGATAAACACACACATGGTCATTGCATGCATGGGGGTTCATTACACCCCCCACACGCTATATATACATGTCTTCTCCTACCTTGAGAAGGATCTAAAAATTACAACCCTAGCCGAAACTCTGTCCAATTATACAGTAGAGAGAGAAAGTATAAGAGATTGTATCCATGGTCGTTAGTGCCATATTCTAGTGACTTTACTCACTCACTTGGACAGTGGACGTAGGCCTAATTGGTTGAACCACTTATATATTAGTGTTCATCCTCTTCTCCTCATCTCTATCTCTCATATTTAATATACTCTTGTGCTGCCATTGTTAACATTGATTTAAGCTTACAAACACCTTGAAGGGTGGTGATGTTTCCAGCATCATCATTTTGGCGTCGTCTGTGGGAACGAGAAGATGTCTCTTCCTATTTTTCTGCTTAACCTCACCGGAGACTCTGGTGGTGAACCAAGCCTCACCCCTTGTGTGGAGCTGCTTCACCATTGAAAGAGGTCCCTTAAGGTATTAAGCTCATTTTCTTCATAAGCTCTTCAGTTTTGACACATGGTACCAGAGTTAGCACCACCTCCTCCACCACCTGGTGCTGGAGGGACTAGTTCTAGCTAGGCACCACCCCAATTTGAAATGGCTGAGGTGGTGATCTCCCTGAAGTCCCTGGCAGTGACGCAACAAGCGATAAAGGAGAAATTTGCCCAACTCAGTTAAAATATGATGAGGCCACCTGGGGTCTCACCGGAGATGATTACTTTGGTGGTTTCTTAGCCGCATCCTGAAGCCAAGGGACAACCCCAGGCACCACTAAAAGACCAACCAATGCCTCAGTGGAGGAGGGACATTGCTGACCTTAGGCGTTTACGTCTGGGGAGGCAAGGACACCCTTGCCCTGAGGATAAGTATGATGATATGGAGGCAGAAGATTCCCTAGAAGATTGTTGGGAGACGTATGAGGTTTTTAATAACACAGTGCATCCTATCCAGCAGAGCCGAGGCTGTAAAGGCAGAAGAGGTGAAGGTGCCCAAAAAAGAGGATCAGATTTTAATCGAATGAGCAGAGGGTCGGCCTTTGAAAGGCTTAGCCCAGTAAATGACCTACGGCAGAGGTCATCCAGGTCACGAAGTGCCCCTGGATCTCAAAGGGGATATAGGTAACATCGGCCTCATCATGGCCGACCCCATCAAGGTCGGGACATGGATCAAGAGGAGGTCAACAGCCGACGTGGTCCTGCAGCTGGGGAACCCTCAGTTCACCCCTTGGAGGTGGCTGGGGATAACCTCAACCAGGTCGATGTTGTGAGACCATGGAATGACTCCATCCAATGCCTTGAAGAGAAGATAAGAGACCTCATCAAAAGCCGAGACCCATTGCAAAGAGGGTTCTCCATTTATGGCTAAGATAGTGAGCTTCCCAACTCGTGCCAAGTTCAAGCCACTTACAATGTCTCCCAAGTATGATGGTTGCAACAACCCTGTACATCATATTGAGATGTACCAGTCTGCGATGGACATTTACTCAATACCAGATGAGATGAAGTGTCGGGCCTTCTCCAGGACTTTGATGGGAGCTGCACACATCTAGTTTACCTCTCTTCCAAAGAACTCAATAGAGAACTTTAAGGGTTTGGCTGAACGGTTTATCCATAATTTATATTTTGGGCTAAGACCTCAAAAGAAGACCACTCATCTGCTATATGTCAAACAAGGGAAGAATGAGGCCTAAGAGACTACATCGTAAGATTCAACAAAGAAAAACTAGATATTGAAGATTACGAAGAGAATATAGATATGACCGCCCTTATAAGAGGTCTCCAGAAAGGGAAGTTATTGTGGAAACTTGCAGAAGACCCTCCCAAGTCCATGGCAGAGTTATTGGCAACTGCAGGGAAGGTCATGAACGCTGAAGAGGCCATGGCCACAAAGTATGAGGATGAGAACGACAGTGGAAGCGGGAAGTTCCAAAGAAAGAAGGACGAAAAGAAGAGGTCAGTTGACGATAAGTTTGCACACTATACCCCTCTAATTGTGAGCTGCGAACACATCCTCAATGAGATCAAGAATGACCGGTCTCTGAGATATCCAGAGAAGCTAAAGTCTCCTCCTCATAAGAGGAATAAGAAATTGTGGTGCGAGTTCCACCAAGACCATGGCTATATGACAAATAAGTGCTTCGCCTTAAAGGATGAGATCGAGAAGATGTTAAAATCCAGGAAGTTTAGGAAGTATGTTGATGGTAAGGTGCCTGGAAGGGGAAGAGATAACCCTAAAAAGAAGAGAAACAACAGATATCGAGACGATACTCCAACAAGAAGAGACGACGACTCAGATGGTGATGAAAAGGACGATCCAAACCTTCCACCAAAAGATGATAATGCCCCAGTGAAGAGGGTTGGTATGATATCCTTCGATGGTAGCACTATATGCAGAGGACTCGCAGGGGGTGGATCTGAAGTGGCTGACCGAAAATCTCATGTGGAAGAGGTCAAGTCAGTGGCCAAAGTAGAGGTCGTAAATCTAGCGTCTTTAGAGGCCAAGCAGAAGAGAAAGAAAATGGATATGAACACTCTTATAATCCGGTCCTGCCTACTCGACTTCAAAGGTATCTTAGCTCTGTATGATGACCCTTTGGTAATTACAACAAGAGTGCATGGATGCGAGGTACAAAGAATTCTCGTAGATGGAGGATGTTCAGCAGATGTGATGTTCTGGCCTTGTTTCAAAAGCCTAGGCCTTAGTAAAACTAGGCTGGTACCCTGTCATTATCCATTAATGGGCTTTAGCGGCGAAAACGTCCATCCATTGGGCATGTATGATATGGATGTGAGAATGGGAGACGAGTGTTCTAAGAGGTTGACCCGGAAGATCAATTTTTTTCGTTATGGACGAAAACGTCTTCTCGGCCTATAACCTCATCATAGGAAGAGTAGCCCTTAAAGAGTTTGAAGTTGTGCCATCGAAGGTCAACCAAATGCTAAAATTCCCGATACCCTATGGAAAAGGAAAGTGTAGGGGGACCAGACCTCGACGTAGGAATGCTACTTCAACTTAGCTGAAGAGAGAGAAGCCCATAAGAAGGCCACAACCACATATAGCATTGATACATTTGACCCTATAGATGAAACGAAGTTGAAAAAAGGAGAGGCTGCGGAAGAGGTAGAATCCATTGTCCTCAATGAGGACGAACCGGAAAAACCATCCAGGTCAGCAAGGCCTTAAAAGAAGAGATCAAGGAAGAGCTGATAAATTTCTTGAGGAAGAGGCAGAGTGTCTTCACTTGGAGCCACGCAGGTATGCCTGGCATCGACTCAGAGGTTATGCGCCACAAACTCAATGTGGCAGAAGGTGTTAAGCCAATCAACCAAAGGCGAAGAGTTTACTCTAGGGAGAAGTATGATGTTATCAGAGAAGAGGTCAGAAAGTTGGAAGAGGCAGAATTTATCAGGGAGGCCATATATCCGGAGTGGTTATCAAATGTCGTCATTGTACCCAAAGCCAATGGAAAATAGAGGATGTGCGTAGATTTCACCGACCTGAATAAGTCTTGCCCAAAAGATAATTATCCCTTACCTCGGATTGATCAGATGGTATATTCCATGATAGGGTATGAGCTCATGAGCTTCATGGACGCGTATTCAGGCTATAACCAGATCTTCATGGATGCTGAAAACTCAGAGAAGATAACCTTCATCACTAACAAGGGGACATATTGCTATAAGGTAATGCCATTCGGCTTAAAAAATGCAGGGGCAACGTATCAACGTCTTGTGAATAAGATGTTTAAAAATCAAATTGGCAAGACTATAGAGGTGTATGTAGACGATATGTTGACAAAGAGCTTAAAGGCCTGCACTCACGCGGCAGACCTAGAAAAGACCTTCGATAACATGGACTTGTACAGAATGAAAATCAATCTCGTGAAGTGTGTCTTTGGGGTAGGAGATGGGAAATTTATTGGATTCATTGTCAATCAGAGTGGAATAGAGGCGAACCCTGAGAAGATCAAGGCTTTGCTCGACATGAAGACACCAAGAAGTATCAAGGAAGTTCAGAGGCTCACTCGAAGAGTAGTTGCACTCAACATATTTATTTCCAAAGCGATGGACAAGTGTCTTACGTTCTTTAAGGTGCTTAGAACGGCCTTCGAGTGGGATAAAGAGTGTGATGAGGCTTTTAATCATCTTAAGTCCTACCTCGGATCTCCCCTGCTCTTATCTCGACCCATAGTGGGAGAGAAGTTATATGATTATCTGGCAGTCTTTAAGTCAGCTATAAGTGCAGCCATAGTACGAGAAGACATTGGGGTGCAAAGGCCTGTGTACTTCAATAGTAAGGCCCTTCAGGGGTCTGAACAAAACTATCCTCGAATAAAGAAATTAGCCTATGCTTTGATACACGCTTTGAGGAAGATGAAACCCTATTTTTAATCACACTTTATGGTCATCCTCACTGACTCCCTATTAAGGCAGGTCCTCCACAAGCCTGAGAAGTCAGGCAGATTGATGACATAGGCCATTGAGTTGGGAGAGTATGACCTTACTTATCAACCTAGGGTGGCTATTAAAGGGCAGGCACTTGCATATTTTATTGCTGAGTTCACATGGGAAGGGATTGAGGTTGAGAACAATCCAGTGATCGTAGGGGGATCAAATAGTAACATCTTCTAAGACCTGGAAGAGGTTGTGTCCAACATAACCAGAAATGAAATAGTTGAGAATGAAGAGGATAGGTACCTCTTCAAGCAAGGAACCCTGTCAGAGGGGAGCTTCTCTTTGAATGAAGACGTATGGAACCCCTTCATTGATGGGTCTTCTTGCTAAAGTGGAAGCGGTGTAGGGCTGATACTCTCAGATCCGGATGGTACCAATATTGAATATGCACTAAGGCTCAACTTCAAGGCATCAAATAACGAGTCAGAATATGAGGCAATGATAGAAGGCCTCTCCTTGGTAAAGACCCTTAGGTTTGGTCAACTCCTACTTCATAGAGAATCGAGGTTAGTTGTTAACCAAGTGTTCGGAGTTTATGAGGCCAAGGAGGAAAGGATGGCCAGATACCTGAAGAGGGTAAAAATGATACTGGAAGGCTTTGAGGTGGTGAAGATGAAGAGGGCACCTCGACAAAATAACAGCTACGCAGATGCACTGGCAAGGTTGGCTTCAGCAATAAGGACAAACATCAGAAGGACAGTACCATTCAAGATCCTGCTCAAACCGACCATTGAGGAAGAAGAGGTTGCCAAACCTTACCTCAACTTGAACCTGGGGTACTCATGGATGGAACCCCTCATCAGATATATCAGAGAGGGAGAACTGTCAGAATCAAAGTAAGAGAGGAGGAAACTAAGGTACAGAGCTGCCAAATTCTCAATAATAGGAGATGTCCTATATAAGAAAGGATTTGTGTTACCTATCCTCCGATGCGTTCATCCCACAGAGGTTCCCCACATCCTACAGGAGGTACACAAGGGTTCCTGCTCTAGTCACATAAGAGAAAGACGTTTAGCCAAGAGGATTATCACGCAGGGATACTGGTGGCTGACCTTGGCTAAGGATGCTGCATCCTACGTGAAGAGGTGTGATAAATGCCAAAAATTCTCCACTATCCCCTATCAACCTCATCAACCTATGACGTCAATCAGTTCACCTTGGCCATTCACAGTATGGGGGATTGACTTGGTGGGTCCTTTGCCAAGGGCTGTGAACAATTATCGATTTTTTATAGTAGCGATTGACTACTTCTCCAAGTGGGTGGAGGCCGAGCCGATGATCACGATCACAAAATAAAAAACCTTCCAATTTATCTAGAAGAGCATCATATATAGACATGGCATCCCTAACACCCTCATCTCAGACAACGGAACTTAGTTTAAAAATTCTTCCTTGGAGAAGTATTGCGAGCGAGTTGGGATCAAGCAATTTTTCTCTTCTCCTGGACAACCTCAGGCAAATGGTAAAACCAAAGTCACGAATAGAAAAATCCTTAACGGGATCAAGAAGAGGTTAGAAGAAGCTAAGGGGAGATGGACTGAAGAGGTTTATGCTGTGTTATGGGTCTACAGAACAACAGCTAGGACACCAACAGGGGAGACCCCATTTATGATAGCACATGGTTCAGAAGCCGTCATACCAATAGAGGTAGGAATCCACACTCATAGAGTTCAGACCTATGACCCTAAGAAGAATGGGGAGGAGAGAAGACTTGAACTAAATTTGGTTGAGGAAAGAAAGGAAGATACTGAGATTAGACAGGCAGCCTACCAGCAGAGAACAACAAAATTCTACAACCAAAGGGTGAAATCGAATCCCATAGGTGTAGGAGACCTAGTGTTGAAGAAGACATTACAAAAGGCAAACAAGCTTCACCCAAATTGTCATGGCCCTTACAAAGTGATCGAGGAGGTTGTACCCGGGACCTACAGGCTGGAAAAGCTCGAAGGGGAACCTTTTTCTAATCCATGGAATGCTGATCATCTGAAAAAGTATTACATATGATGTTGCAATGGTTTCTATGTAAATGTATCAACTTATGATGAGATTATTAATGAGAAGATCAGTTCCTGTGTTAATTATTGGTTCATTATGCTTTAGTGGTAAAATTTATAGGGATAACATCTTAATTTGATGACCTCAGACTTTAAAACTTCATAACTTGATGACAAGGTATGAGGTGAACATCATATTTGGATGACCTCAGACCCTAAACATCATTAATTTGGTGAAATTTATGGGGGTAACATCTTAGTTTGATGACCTCAGACCTTAAAACATCATAACTTAGTGACAAGGTCTGAGGTGAACATCATATTTGGATGACCTCAGACCTTAAACATCATTAATTTGGTGAAATTTATGAGGGTGACATCTTTGATGACCTCAGACCTTAAAACATCATAACTTGGTGACAAGGTCTGAGGTGAACATCATATTTGGATGACCTCAGACCTTAAACATCATTAGCTTGGTGAAATTTATGGGGATAACATCTTTATTTGATGACCTCAAACCTTAAAATACCATAACTTAGTGACAAGGTCGGGGGTGAACATTATATTTGGATAACCTCAGACCCTAAACACCATTAATTATATTACAAGTGTAAAATCATAGTGTAGTGATGAAGACACACGCCAAAATAATTCAAGGCCAAGAGAAGTAAAATTCTCCTCAGAGAATAGTATAGCACAAAGATGTTAGAGTTACAGGTCAAAAGCTAATAGAAAATGTTATCAGAGGTTACATACCGATATAAATCAGAAACAAAAAAATTATAAATAAGAGCTTCACAAAATAAGGCCTAAGTGTCTGCAATCTCAGGGTTAGTGGCCATGCCCCCACCTTCTTGGCTGATGTTGGTCACTTCTACCCCATCATCCCGAGGATTAACGTCTTTAGTCCTTGTATCTTTTAGTTGAGCAGTCTCGGTAGGCGCAACACCTCTTTCCTCCTTGACCTCTTGTAAGGCCTGAGCAAACCGAGGATCAGCATAGCCCAGACCAACAAAATTTGAGGCTGCCAGGCTCCCTGACTCCTTCTCTTTCATTGCAGCCCATTTTCCAGTGGCCTTAACACCCCTTTCGAGGTATTCAAAGCCAAAGCTGACGAATTCATCAGAGACCTTATAGTCCTCCAAGATCTTCTCTGAGGCGTCATCCAAAGCAACCTTCACAGCGACATCAACCTTGTGTTGGAGAGAGTCATCCTGGGTCTTCAGAGCAGAGCTGTTATCCTTCTTAATCTTGCCCATTTCCTTCTCCAGCTGCTTAACATTAGCTTCAGACTTCTCTAAGGAAGACTTCAAACGCTCCATTTCAGCATGCAGGGCGGCCTCTGTCTTCTGGGCCTCTCTGCCCTTCTCAATCAGAGGGATCTTCCTTAAAGTCCATTCGAAAAACTGGTGCATGGTGAGGATACCCTGAAAAACACATTCAGACACATGAGTTCAAGAGTTATTAAAATTGAAAGCCGATGTTACACTTCAATAACAATAGCTAAAATCATACTTGGATAGATCGGTGGAGGCAAAACTCGGCCAGCAAAGGGGTGTCCAGAGAACGACAGAACTGTTTGTCAGCGTTGGTCATCATGAAGTCGATAGCGTCCAAGGCCTTCATACTTTGGCCAATAAGGCTATTATCGATCTTCAGCTACTCCAGACGAGCAACTAATGCATCCTCAGAGGAGATGGGGATTTCACGATCCCCCTTTGAGGTTTTCTTCTTCTACCTCTAATCCTCAGTCGCAGGGTCATTGGATTTCCTTTTTTTTAGGCATCGGCCGTTAAGGTGGTAGGAGGAGGAGGAGGCACATACAGGACTGCTTTCTTAACTAGTTTTGTAAGGTTGGGGGCTGCTATTTCCCAAATATCGTCTGATACTCCTTTCAGACGCTCTATAAAAAGAAAATATCTGAGTTAAAAGAACAGAGACATATCTCGGTCAATGGACTCCCCCCAAGGCCAGTTTCAGAGAGGTAATATGGGGTCATCAAATGCTCGTACTTGACCGGCAGACCATGCTCCCCCTAATCTTGAAGGTCTTTGACTTTTTGAAAGTTATTCTGGCTTAATCCAGGGTCGGCCCTGGAATCCATTGACACCTTTCCCCACCTAAGAGGTATTCTCGTCTCTAAAGATGAAGAGGTGGCACAGGCACCAAATTCCCATGACCCTGAGGCAAAGGAGTATCGTGGTTTCCAGTTATAGTTCGAAGTCTGGGTCACCAGCAACATCTTCTTATTGGACTTTCGAGCTAGAAAGTGGTAGTAACTCGGATGATTCCTAACAGAGGAGGGCATGTATCACCCTATGAAGACCTAGACAGGAAGGTCTAAATGATGGACTGCCCTCTATAAGACGATAACTCCAATAATCACCCTCCAGGCATTGGGGGACAATTGGGAGGGAGCCAAGTTAATATGAGACAATATGGCCCTTATTATTGGATGAATGGGGAGACGAAATCCTAACTTAAACATCGGCTTGGTCAGGGGATTGATCCATCCTAATGGATTAATCCATGGCTTCTTGAAAAGAATCCACAGACATAGGGTCTGAGGTTGATGACTCAGACATCGAAATGGGTTCTACTGGGACCTCTGCTGGCATAGATGGCTCAGGATATATCACTTTCAGAGGGGGTGGAAATATAGGTCTGAGGGGGAAGGCCTCAGCCCTACGAGCTTCCTCTTAGGCTCTCTCTATCTGCCTAATCTTTTCTAAGGTCTTCTCCCTAAGAGAGGGGAAATCCTCTAAAAGCTTTTATAAAGGTCTGAGCATATAAGGACGAGACTACACTTGGTACTCAAGGCCACAAACAAATAACTTGGATTAACCTAATGAAGGATCTAAATGATACTTTAGAACAAGAATAAGTATGAACAGTCTTAAATGTCACCGGAAAGCTTTTGAACTCTCATCGAAAAACTCTTAAATGTCACCGAAAAAATCAAACTCTCACCGAAAAACCCAAGCTCACGCCATAAATTACAGAAATGGAAATTAAAAGGAAGTAAACGGTAGGACAAGGTGGAGAGGATGCCTGGATAACTGTGGAATAAGATGAAGGAGATGAGAATCGAACAAGCACCTCGCAGTATCAATAAAAGCCCTTGAAGAGAATGAAGTTGCAGAGAAAAGCATTGGCGGGAAAAGAGCAGAGGAAATGAAGAAGAAAGAAGGAAAGGGGGTTTTTAAACCCATAATCATTTTAGCGCGCGACCCAAGGCTCATCATTGCCTTGGGAACCCAAAGGTACAAACCATGAACGCACGCTAATCACTTAAGCAAGTACCATGTGTCAAGATAGTATTGGCACACAAGAAAACTTAGCCTCGACCTTGCAAATACCCCTCAATCACATACTCACATAGGTAACTAAGGGCTAGGGGGTGATTGATATTCCCAAAGTGCACCTTTCCATTCACAAACACTAAACTCGGCCTAACTCACAACCGAGGTGGTAGAGGCTCATAGTGACCGATAGTAATATTGTCCCTCACAAGGTCAGCTCTGGTAGACGGTACAATAACCTCATCATCAAGGCTTATATCTGGGTTCAGACATCCAACCACAACATCATCCCAGGCCGATGTTACATTGTATCAACTGAGATTAGCTAGGCACTTGGGTTCAACTTGTATAGGGTCAGCCACAGCCGACGTTGACAGCATCACCTCAAATGAGCCCTGCATATGACAATAAACGCATGGTGTCGACCTCAGCCGACGTTACGAGTATCATCTGAGACTAGAAAAATACTTATAAGATCAATCAACAAGCACTATGTCATCATCGACTTCGGTCGACATTACACCTCATATCCAACCTCGGTCGGACATCCTGTCCGAGGTCTTCACCAACCTCGTACTCACCCAAGCCGAGGTTGGTATCATGTTAAGACATCCGAGCATTGACAAGCGTATGCAAGGGTATGAACACATGGATAAAATCAATTGTAACCAAATCAATCCCTTCACGTGGAGGAATAGTTCATCATCATTCTCTACATGTGACAGTAACAAATGTCTTCATTAGATTGGCTAGATAAACACACACATGCGCATTGCATGCATGGAGGTGCATTACACCCCCCACACACTATATATACTTGTCTTCTCCTACCTTGAGAAGGATATGAAAATTACAACCCTAGCTGAAACTCTGTCCAATTATACAGTAGAGAGGGAAAGTATAAGAGATTATATCCATGGTTGTTAGTGCCTTATTCTAGTGACTTTACTCACTCACTTGCACAGTGGACGTAGGCCTAATTGGCTGAACCACTTATATATTGGTGTTTATCCTCTTCTCCTCATATCTGCAACAACCCAAGACTGTAGGAACTGTAATTATTTTATTTCGGGAGAAAAAAATAATATTTTATTGGAGAATAATTAAATTGGCAATTGGGGTCAATTTTGGAGTCGTTAGAAAGTGTGTCAAATGACAATTCTGAGGGTACCATTGTTTCCGAAAGGGTCGATAAAGTCGAAATGACTATACTTGGGGTCTATTTAGGTTCCGAAATAAATTAGGACCGTTTGACACGAATGAAAGTTACCGGGTCATTTAAAGTGTGTATTATCATTTAAAGATGTGTATTTTGGGATTTTAGGCTTAATTAGCCTACGGGAGAAACAATTCTCCAAAGAGAGAAAAATAAAGAAATAAAAAAAGAAAGAAAGAAAGAAAGAAATAGAGAAAGAAAGAAGAAGAAAAGGAAGGAGAAAAAGAGGGAGAAAGAGAATTTTCGGGCAAATACGCGATCTCAAGGCGGATTCAGACCCTACGAACCCGAGGAAAGTGATTAAACTTGCTAAATAACTATTGTGTATCATTTATTGCATGATTTGTGGATTGAATTTTGGGTTTTAGGTTTAAATTGACAAAACCTAAATTTTTGGGAAAAATCTTAGATTTGCATTGTATTAATGGATTTAAGGTTAGAAACTTGTATATATGCGTTCTTGGATGAATATTAATGTCATATTTGTGTTTGGGTTGAATCAAAATAGTTGGAAGATGATTAAAATGATTTTTGGGTATTTTGGGTTAAGAACAAAACAACCCATTTCGTAGCTTGCTGCACTTGCTGAATCGATTCGCCCCTATCGAATCGATTCGGTCTGTTTCAGATTGCCCAGGTCTTTAGGGCCGAATCAATTGGCCCCCTTACAAATCGATTCGGTAAGAGGAAGACTCCCAAGTCCTTTGGACTGAATCGATTCGGATGGGCCGAATCGATTCGGAAACAGGGGATTTTGGAGATGATTTTTCTAGGAAGAATTTTATCCTGTTTCGTGTAAAGTTATCGATTGGGAACTTTTATGGGAGTTATTTGTAGTATGTTTTGAGACTTTTAGTGAGTTTCCCTTAAAAGAAATAATTGGAGTCGTATTAATTAAAATTGAGGAATACCGATTAGATATTATGGTATTTTCTAAGTGGGGAAGCCCACTTTCATTGGAGACTCTATTTGGAGATAATTATATTCACATGAAACAATAAGAAGAATTTAGAGATAAGGGATCTTAGGATCCAATCCCAAATGGGATAATTTTAAAAAGGTTCATTAAATGAATTGAACCCTGTTATGAATGGAAAACAATAAATGTTAATTGATGTGTATACGGATATAGAAATATCCTTATTGATGTTTGATTTGGGAGATATCTCATATAATGAGAAATGCAAATTGAGGTGCATTAAGATATAGAATATCCTTAACTTAAATAAAATTGAAAGACAATTCATTACTAGAAGTGACATGAGAGCTTCAAGCGAGAATTAGTATAGCATATACTAAGTGGGGTTAATGTGTGAGGTGGAGCGTTAGTATATCTTGAGAGAAATATACTAAACAAATGATGTTAATCAAATTGCGCCTAAGGGCGTATAATGAAAATGTATATGATGTTGCAGGTATACCTTATATAAAATGGTATATCTTTATTATGTGGGATGTATGTATACCTTATATGATGGTGTATATACATGTTAAGCATACCCCCTCCTTGCTATCATTGGGAAGTTTCGTGCGTAGAGGGTGAGCATCTGACTAGAAAAGCAAGATGTGGATATTCCCTAGGTCATAGTCGTCCTTTGTGTCAGCAAATGACATTTATGATATATACATTTATTTATTTTGGGGGTGAGAGGTCGGGGGTATGTGACGCTCTCACTTGCCGGTTAGGAACTATGACCGCTTCCCGGACGTCGTGTGCGTGAGTAGATCACGAGGTGGGTGTCGTTGAACCCCACCAGGTGGCCCCAGTTTGCTACGTATATGGGCTGCTGGAAGATGATAGCATGTGATCATGCGTCCTTCGAGTTATAGCTCGGTTGGATGGTTATTATTGCTTGTGCTTTTATTTGGGTATCAAGGGCATAATGGAGCTCAACGACCTACATTTCCAGGATTAGTGTATCGGGAGGGTTCCTTGTTTGGATTTCTCTTTTGCGAGACGTCCCACGCATGAACCGCAGTGTAATGTTGGAACTTGGGGATAAGTTTAGTCCTTAATGCTCATAATTATTTATATATGTATCACCTATCCCGACAATCGACAGTGCCAGGAGTAGTGTAACGGGGGGGGGGGGGGGGGGTTCCTTGTTTGGATTTCACTTCGGTGAGACGTCCCACGTATGAAATGCCGTGTACTGTTGAGAATTGAGAATATTAATTAATTAAAATTGGAAAATAATTTGGGTTACATGCATCATGAATTTAGGGCATAATGAGCCTCGAGGATTAATGCGGTCAGGATTAGTGTATCGGGGGGGTTCCTTGTTTGGATTTCTCCTCGGCGAGACGTCCCACGTACGAAACGAAGTACTGTGTTGAGAATCGAGAGGAGTTTAGTTTTTATTATTCATGGTGCTAATAACTCATATATAATTACTATAATAATTGTATATATGGTTTCATGCCTTATAAGGGCATCACTAGAATACAAAATTCTAGTAATTGAGATTGATGGTATATGTTGATGATGTGGACATGATTGGATCATGTAACTTTATATGTTCAACAAATGAACATTATAAAGATAATTATAACAATTACATTAAAGATAATGTATATAACTTAAAGTCTAGAAATAAATGTAGGTTGGGAGATAGGGTAGATGGTTTCACTTAAATACTTTATTTGGGTTTACCTAATTAGAATCGGACATCCATTTGGAGATACGTGCATACGCTTAGTGCTCGCTTTAGATGAGAGGTGAGTTGAATTTTTATGGAGTGTTCGATTCCAACTAAATCATGTAATAATGAATTTATAATTATTATGCATTGTAATCACTTGCTATAAACTGTTTTTCAAAACTCGGGTTCTGACCCGTTTATATTTTCCTCCCCCATGTATATATATTGTATTACTTCAAGTGTTCCTCCACAAGGACACCTTTGATGTTCCTCCATTCAGTATTCGTGGAGCTGTGGCAGTAGCGGACTGTTGCGGCACTTTGCTTTAGTCGATTCCTATCTATTGTACATCTAGATTAGGATTCAGTTATATTGGATTAGTATTCAAGTGTTATAGATTAACACTTTCATATTTCATTTTCACAGATTATTGTATTGTCTGTTACCCGACAGCATATTCGGGTATTTTATTGTTGAGGTTTTGTTGTACAATGTATTGTACTCTTTTATTATTGGAGCATGCACATTTCACATCATAGTTAGATGTATATTGCTGGTTGTGTGCATTATTGGTTTTTTTGTTGTTGTTAAAAATAAAAGTTTTAAATTTTTGGCAATTCGCACTAAATGATTGTGGGTAGTTAGCCTTATATTATAGTGTTTAGTTGTTGGTGTTGAGACTGTACCATCTGAGATACCTGATTTATGTAGTATAGGGCTGGCCACCGTTATTATTTGGAGCGGGTTGTCACAATATCTATCTCTTATATTTAATATACTCTTGTGCTGCCATTGTTAACATTGATTTAAGGTTACAAAAACCTTGAAGGGTGTTGTTGTTTCCAGCATCATCATTGTCACACCCCTAAATTCGCATAAAAGCCTAATAAGATTTTGGCATCAACAAATACCCCGAAAATTATGCACGCAAGGTCGTAAGCATGGAACATACATGATATACCCCGTCAAATCTCCTAGACGTAATAACTAGGACAACGCACTCGAAATAGACCCGTAAACTCCATCACCAAAGCAAAGCAACATGTCAACCCAAAATGAGTTTAATCCGACACAACCTAGACTAATTTATCTAGAAAGCATGATAAAAATGCGGTAAATAAACGTTATAAAATTAAACTACAAAGCAAGTAAATAAAGCGAGTAAACCTAATTATGAAAGCATGTAAATTAACTACAAATAAAGAATTAAAGAAATACAAACTAAATTAATTGGTAGGGAAGATGAATAGTGCACACTTACAAACCCAAATGGGTGTCAAACCAAGAGAGGAAGAAGAATGAGCTATCCAACTCCAACTCCAAACCCTAACCTAAACTATCTTCTAAAACTAAGTATATATAAATACAAAACCAAAATTGGTTTATATAGTAAGTTGGAATAAAAATAGAAAAGAAAAGGAAAAAGAAAAGAAAAAAGACAATCAACAAATATCTGGTAACCGCGGTCAACCGCGGCCAGGGGGCCGGTCGACCGCGCCCTCAATTAAAAGCACACTGTCTCCTTTCCACGGCAAAAATTTCAAACCGGGGTCGACCGGCACTCTCTTTCTCAGCCTTGTTGGGTCCATGAAGAGGGGGAAAAGGTTACAAATGGAAATGACCATAAATTCCTCATTCGAACTCCAAACGACGCATCATTTGCGGCAACGCGACGCTAACTCAACGAACTACGCATGTGTGGAATTCTTTTATAGAGAAGAAATGCTTGTATTTGCATGTGTGGGGAAGGCAAATACCTCCAAACGACGCAGATACCTTCGTATGGAACTCCAAACGCTTATTGCTTGACGCTACTTCAATGAGCAAGAGAAGAAATGTGAATTGACTAAAATGCCATTGAAGTAGCGTCAAGCGACAAAAATTCTCCGAAATGCAACGGTTACTCACTTTTAGCATTTCGATACCTGCAAAAGCACAATTAACCCCTACAAAGCATGAATATATCTAAATACAAGGTTGTCTGGTTAATGAGCATAAATATAGGCATTTAGGAATGTAAAAGATCTAGAATGCATAAATATAACGGGCGGAAATATGCAATATTTGATATGAATCACACCCCCTAACTTAGACATTGCTAGTCCCTAGTAATGAAACAAACAAAACTAATCCACAAAAAACAGTACATGACGTATATATGCATCGAAATATAAATGCCACTTTCGTAAGGAGAGTGATTGCATTTAGCATATGCAATAAGGCGTTAAACCCCTAGGTTACCCTAGTGGACGAGTGTTATCTCGTGTGGGTTTTGCAGGGATGAAACCCACAAACATCATATGGTTTTCTCAAAATAAGCCCAAACCAACATGCGACAAGACCAACAATAGCGAACAAGATTTCATACGCATTATTAGCAAAGTGAATGAATTCACACAAAAGTCCAAATCATTAACATTATAGAATGCACATCATAGAATTGAAACCTTAAAACATGGGAGGGGAGCGAGCACATGCAAAGTGTGATTTGGCAAAAGATTATATAAATTGGATAAGCATAAAAGCAAGCATATATTCAATCCTCATAGGCATCACACTCATCAAGTGAATTCACTCGAAATAGGGAGGTAACACACGGAACATGCGGGCATAAAAAGTAAATGTAAATGGAAACTAGGCACAAATGAAAACTTATATATAAAATGAAAACTTATAATCTCAATGAAAGATGCCGCTCATTAAAGGAGGCGAAATGCATTTTCACAAATTATCAAAACTATTTAAACCTTTGAATTACATCTACTTAAGATTATATAGGACTTTAATAGGGTTATAATGTAGGCTAGGATAGGGTACGAAATGAAGGATATGTATGTACAGGTTCAAAGTGTACGGAAATGAAAACTTGGCATAATGGGAAGAATGCAGGCAATAGGAAAATCGGGAAACAAGTGCCAAACAAGCATTGGATATAACAATTGGAGACTAAATTGAACTATGTACGCAATATTTACAACTTTCTCTTTCGTTTTCTTTTCTTCTTTTTCTCATTTTTCTATTTTTTCTTTCTTTTGCTTTTCACTTCTCTTTTTCATCTTTTTTTCACTTCTTTCTTTTCTTTACTTTTCACTCTCATATGCCTAAATTGCAACCGCAACACAACAATAACATTCAATCCCAAGTAACATTCCAAACAAAGGTATGGAAGGTGTATATATGGTGTATAACTCCAATTCGGAGTTGGTTAAGGGATTTTGAGTAATGAAATGAAAGACTAATATTTAGGATCAAAGGGGTTGACGAGGGGAAACATTTAGGGTGAGGTCAAGTCTAATATGGGTGATATAACAAAGATGGCCTATGATCATTTCATAAAGTTTACGCAATTCTCGAGTCAAAACAAACTTTGAAAATCATGCTCAAGTAACACATTTCAACATATAAACTTAATTAATGAACGATTAATGAAAGAATAGAGAGATTACCGACGAATTCAACTTTTTCAAAGAGGAAAGAATAGTGTATACACTCACAAATGATGAAAGGTACAAAGCTTACTCGGTGTAAGTATATACAATGCAACAAAAGATTACCGAGTTATAAAAATCTTAAACCAAATCAATAGAACAATAAAAGTGCATGTGCTCATGGGATTAAAGTTTAATTCATGAAGTTATTCTTAATATCACTAATTGAGACAAAAGTATAATAACTTCTAAAATCGAGAACATGCATCGTTGAGGATGAGTTGTCTATTGGATCGGGAAATTATTAAAATTTATCATCGGAAATAAAGGCAAAATGCCCAATAAAGGAGAAAAAAGAAAGAAAATTCCTAATTAAAATTTCGTAGCCGACGCGACTGACACGTGCGTCCCAACTAAATTTCCCAAATTGTCGTATTTTTGCCTCGCGACAATTTTAATATTTTCAATACTCATATATTACCATATATACTGAGAAATATTCAATTTTCATATCATAATCAAATACTAACTCACATCTCGCTAGTATTTATATCCAGATTAATTCCCAATTAATTCTCATTTAATTCAATTAATCCCCTAAATAAAAATCAATAAAATTACGGGGTATTACATACTTCCCCCCTAATAACAGAATTTCGTCCCGAAATTCAGAAATAATGAATACCTGGTAAAAATAGCTCTGGATAACGTTCGCGCATCTCATCCTTGCGCTCCCATGTGGACTCATCGGCATTGTGATGTCGCCATTGAACACTTACTAATGGTACTATCTTTGACCTCAGTTTCCGCTCGCTTCGATCCAAAACAACAATCGGCCCCTCCTCATAGGAACTATCAGGCTGAATATCGATGTCCTCTAAAGCTATGTGAGTATGGGCCAAATCATCCCTAAGATATTTCCTTAGCGAGGAAATATGGAACACATCATGAATCCTATGCAAGTGCTCCGGTAACCCAAGTCTATACGCAACTGACCCAATCCTCTCGATGATAGGAAATGGCCCCACGTATCTTGGTGCCAGTTTCCCCTTCTTCCCAAAATGCATGATCCCCTTCATAGGAGATACTCTGAGTAACACCTGGTCCCCCACCTTCAATTCTCTGAAGATCCTCTTGGCATCAGCATAGCTCTTCTGTCGGTCCTGAGCTACCCGAATACGGCTCCGTATCATCTCTATCCTTACCGAAGTGTCCTGAATCACTTTCGGCCCAAGGATTTTGTTATCCCCCACCTCTAACCAACATTCTGGGGAACGAAAAGGTCTACCATACAACGCCTCGAATGGAGCCATGCCAATGGTGAACTGGTAGGAGTTATTATAAGCAAACTCCACCAGTGGAAGGTACTGCTCCCAACCACCTCTAAAAGTCTAGGGTGCACATACGCAACATGTCCTCCAACATCTGATTTGTCCGTTCTGTTTTCCCATCAGTCTGCGGGTGATATGCCGTACTCATCCGCAACTCCGTACCCATGGCCTCCTGGAAACTATCCCAAAATCATGAAAAAAATATCTTGTCTCTGTCAGACATAATATTTAGAGGTACCCTGTGAAGTCTCACTATCTCCACAATGAAAATTTGGGCATACTGTCCCGTAGTGTATTCTGTCCTCACGGGTAGAAAATGATCAACCTTGGTTAACCTATCCATAATTACCCATATGGAGTCGTGATCCCTCTGTGACGTAGGTGACCCCGTGATAAAGTTCATGGATATGCTCTCCCATATCCACATCGAAACCTCTAACGGCTGTAGAAGTCCTATCGGTTTCTGATGGTCCACCTTTACTAGCTGACAAGTGGCGCATTTAAAAATGAACACGGCGATATCTCTTTTCATCCCGCTCCACCAGTATTGCCGTCTCATGTCTTGGTACATCTTATCCCCACCAGGGTGTACCGCGAACCGTGAGCTGTGCGACTCTGTCATTACCTCGTGTCGCAAGTCTTCCCCTTTCGGAATGACCAGTCTCCTATTGAAGCATAATCCCTCGTCTGAACTAACGGTATAGGACTCGACTCCCTCTGCTAGTAATCAAAACATCTGCTCCTAATAGAACGAGTCATTTGCCTGGGCCTTTATCACTCTCGTAACAATCTGATTTGTAACAGTCATCACAGACATGAATTATCGGGCCACTGCATCCTGGTGTCCTAGCTCCATACACTTAGCTTTCCACACCTCGGCCACCTCATTTACTGGCCTACGGCTCAACGTGTCTGCTACCACGTTAGCCTTCCCTGGGTGATATTGGATATCAAACTGATAATCCTTCACAAACTCAAGACACCGACGTTGATGCATATTCAGTTCCTTCTACGTGAAAAGGTATTGTAGAGACTTATGGTCTTTGAACAACTGAAATTTCTCCTCCAGGAGATAGTGTCTCCAAATCCGAAAAGCGAATACGACTTCCGCTAACTCCAAGTCGTGGGTGGGGTAATTCTTCTCGCAAGGCTTAAGCTTATGGGAAGCATAAGCTATGGCCTGATTCTCCTGTTGTAGTGCACCACCAAGTCCTTATAAGGACACATAGGTGTAGACTAGATACTCAAATCCCGATCTGGGCAATGCTAACATAGGTGCCGAAGTCAACTTGTTCTTCAACTCATCGAATGCCAACTGACAGGCATCGCTCTAGATAAATGGCACACCTTTGTGAGTCAGATATGTCAAAGGATCCGCTATCTTTGAGAAACCCCGAATAAACCTCCTGTAGTATCCTGCTAAGCCCAAGAAACTACGGATCTCAGTCGGTGTCATGGGATGTCCCCACTCCCTCACCGCGGATACCTTCCCTGGATCAACAGATATCCCCCGGTCTGAAATGATATGTCCCAAAAACTGAACCTCCTTCAGCCAAAACCCACATTTTTCATACTTTGCATAAAACTCGCTCTGACGTAGCGTCTGCAAAACCTACCTCAAATGCTCGGCGTGCTCCTCTTCTGTCTGGGAGTAAACCAGAATGTCATCAATAAAGACGATGATGAACTGGTCTAGGAACTCTCTGAATACCCTATTCATCATGTCCATAAACACGACTGGAGAGTTGGTCAAGCCAAAAGGCTTAACCCGAAACTCATAGGAACCATATCTCGTTAAGAAAGCAGTCTTCGAGATGTCCTATTCCCTGATACACAACTGGTGGTATCCTGATCGCAAGTCAATCTTTGAGAAGAAGTAAGCTCTTCTCAGCTAGTCGAATAAGTCATCAATTCGGGGCAACAGATACTTATTTCGTATCGTGACTTTATTCAACTCCCGATAATATACACACAACCTCAATGATCCATCCCTCTTCTTTATGAACAACACAGGGGCACCCCACGGCAAAGTACTCCTTCGGATAAACCCCTAACCCAACAACTGCTCAATCTGATCCTTTAGCTCTTTCATCTCCGCTGGAGCCATATGGTAAGGTGAGCGGGCAATTGGCCGAGTGCCCGGCATCAAATCGATAACAAAATCTATCTCCCTACTAGGAGGTAATCCAGGTATATCCGGAAATACATCTGCAAACTCCCTAATAACTGGAATCGAATCGAGTGGTATCACCACTTCCTTAGAGGTATCCTCCTCTATATAGTACAAGTGAGTGGACGATCCTCCCTCAGGGCTAGGCATCGCCAGTAAAAACATCTACTGCCCGGGAATGACAAAAATAATACTCATACTGAAATAATCAATCATGGCTCGATACGCAACTAGCCAATCCATACCAACAATCACATCGTACTCAGTCATCTCTAATACTAACATATCAGCAGGTAAAGTAAATCTCCCGATCTCTATACCCACACCTCTACAAATAAGAAAAATCACAGAACCCCTACTCAACGGTGAATCTACGCAAGTAACCGTGCTCTCTGCAGTGTCTAACAACCCCAAAGTGCGTGCAAATCTCGTGGCAATGAAACAGCGTGTGGCCCCCATATCAAATAAAATATGCCCCATAGTACCCTGAATAAAGAACATACCCTCAATAGCAGGTGGATCCTGTGGGACTGCGACATGATGGAGTTGATAAACTCGCCCGTACTAAAGTTGTCCCTGTTGGACTAGGACTGCTGGGATGGGTGGGAAAGTTGGCATCTATGGTGGTGCTGGGAGGGCAGCGGGAAACATAGGTCTCTGGGGCTCATGTCGAGCACCCTATTGCTGCTGCTGTGGGGCCCTGCCCCTATCAGGACACTCCTGGCGCTTGTGACCAATCTTGCCACAAGTGAAACATTTCCCCAAAAAGTTCCCCCCTCTTTGACCCTGCTGCTAACGGCCCTGGTGGTCGTTGCCATTCCTCCCCTGGTCGTGTTGGCCCTGATGAAACTGCTGCTGTTGGCCATGCTGGCCGTGCTGTCCCTGATGGCTGTGCTAACCCTATTGGCCTTGACGAAACCTCCCTGACCATTTTTGAAACCCCCAGATCTGAACCTCTTAAAATCCCCCTGCTGGGAACCCTGATCTCCCTGCCTATGCGACCCTGAGCAGATTGTGCCCCGCTGGCACCATTTCCCCCTGTCCTGCCCTGCTGGCTGGACTCTCCTGATCGCTTACTCTCTAACATGTGGAAGCGGTGGTCCTGACAGTGAATCATTGCTACGTTAACCACATCAAAATAAGTGGCCAATGAGAGATTACCCAACAAGTGCTGACGGATCCTCCAAGTCAACCCATCCATGAACTTCCGAATCTTCTTCTCCTCGGTCATTATTTCATCGGGAATGATGTTCAAGAGATTAGTGAATTTGTCCTCATACTCAGCCACAGTTTTCCCCTTCTGCTTGAGGTTCATTAACTTCCTCCTCATTTCAGTGTGAACGGCTGATGGAAAATACTTGCCGTCAAACCGCACCCAGAACTCCTGAATAGAAAGGATGTCTCTCTCCTCCGGGGTGGTAATGGACTCTCACCACTGCAACGCTGATACTACTAGCTTCAAAGTAGCCAGTATCTATTTCTAAACATCCGTGTACTCGTATATCCTCAAGTGCCTTTGAATGTCCTTCCACTGACTGGACACAACGACATCGGAGCTACCTACAAACTCTGGAGGGTGTGCTTTTTAAAAAGCATCACGAACACGTTCTCAAGTAAACGGGAATGCATGATCCTGAACTGGCGCTACTACCGGCACTTGAGGCGGTGCCTGCTGCACAACTGCTAGGGCGGCATTTACCTCTTGGGCTACAATAGCGACAACCTCTGTGGCATTCAAAGAGCCCTGAACTGGTGCAGGCTGTGGCTCGGGCTGGGCATCCCTGGGAACTCGCTATGCCCATTGTGGAGGCATCTGAAATGAGAGTAAAGTCTTATAAGTTCGCAGTTATTATCTCAAAATAGCTGAAGAGCGAAACATACACAAAAGATTACAACAATCCTAAAATATAGGGCTTTACATCAAAGAAAGCTACGCGAAAACATAACAAGACGTACAGATCCTAAGGACACTACTGGGAGACAATAAGGTCCATAGATACTGTAGACTTTGGAAGTTTGCATTTGCTGAAGGCATTCCTCGTTTCTCCCAAGTAGAAGTAGTACGCGGGGTAGGTACAACCACGGGTGGTGGCTGGTCTTAGCACATGGCAACTATAACAGCTGATATTATTTGTACTATGATGGTTGCCAAGTTCGTAAGCGCAAGTGCTGGCGCCTGCCCATGTGGGTGTGGCTGGGGTTATGATGCCTATGACTTGAAAGTTAGGGCCTGTCAGTATCGTGTGGCTTGTCTCCATGTGTTCACCATCTGAAAGGTGATAAACAAAAGTGTGTCAGTATCGTACAAGAAAAAATACAAATCCTAAATAGTTTAGTTCTAACGTATCAAAGAACGCAAGGCAGAAAAGCGATAGACGCACTCAAGACCCTAGGACACTAGAATCTAGAATGATTTGATACCAATTGCGACACCCCATAAAATCCATATAACTAGATTGATCAGGTCCAAATATAAATAATATGAGAGTCAAAATAATTTTTATCATTTTAAGCATGGAATAAAATAAAACACTAAATGCTGATAGTAATAAAATGAAGTAAAACAAATACAACTTTGATACCAATCCCAAAACCATAATGAATAAAACCCATCGTCTGAAAATAATGATATCTAACTTTGAATATAAATTAACTGACTCCAACATAATAATCCCAAATATAATAATCTGACTCATTGACTAATGAAAGGGAAATACAAGTACTGAAAGGAGACGATTAATAGAGATGAGCATGCAGGCTCGATACCTACATCCTACGACTGGAAGCTGGAACTGCGAATGAATGTTAGAAAGAACATGGTTGTGATGATTTCAGGTGCCTAAGGCTTGAAAAATACTTCCACAAATCGGATTAAATTTAGCAAGTCTACATCGAGTAATAATGTAACTAAATTTGTCCCATAATAATAATAATGCACCTTCCTCTCATATGTTAGTTGTTTTTAAGTCAACCCAACCCAAACAATCTAAATATAGCATGTAGGTCTAATCCCAAGTGCAAGTGAACCCAATGATACATAATTATAAATCTTCTCGATTATTTATAATTACAAGGTTCAAGAAACTAGCATCTCGTATATATATCCCCTGTATAATCTTAGTAAAGGAAATATAATCATATATAAGTCCAATGACCATGTTAGTATACCCAACTCACATGTAAAAATAGACGGGCTATGCTCATGCCTGTACATAAAAGCACGAAGGCATATCCCTATTGCCTTCGTGGATCATTCGTGCATACTAGTTATAATTATAGGTTGCCCCATCCTTATAACCTCAAAGTAACAACGGGAAAATCACTACGCCTTGCCGCCTATTGTATAACCCCCATACCTAAGGTTATACGAATGACTCCTCTATTTGCCCCACTCTGGATATGGGTAATTCAACAGTAGGATTGGGGTAAATGAGACCAAGGTAAGCCCGTCGCAATCACCGAGGTACCAACACGATCAGCGTAATCCCTCTTAGTACGTCTCCCACGAGCACACATCCACACTTGATATGCTTGCACCTAATACAAGTAAACAATAATCGATTTCTACTCAAGAATTACTAAAACGGTATATTAAATCTCAGACTAATTATCTCAAATTAATTGAGAATTAAATCCCAAGCTAATGTAAAGTCGTTCAAATGAAATCCTCAACCTGTTCGAATGAAACCCCAAATGTCGTTCGAACCAAAATCCACAATCGTTCGAACCAGAAGACAAATTCGTTCGATCTAAAAACCAAAATCAATTGAACGAAAATGCCTTGTCGTTCGAATGAGACCCCCTATATCGTTCGAAGGAAATCACAATGTCGTTCGAACGAGACTGTCGCAAAAGTCATCTTCCCAAAATGCAGAAACGACCATAATTAACCAAAAACCTAACTTTAAAGCCTCTAAACATCAATATACCCATTCTTTTTCAAGTATAATGTGTTTAACAAAATTACTAACCTATATTAACAAGTTTTAGGCGATTATAGCCACGATTCATGATTCAATTTCAGATTATAAGTTTCTGAACCCTAAGTTCGTAGTTTAAACAAAATTATTCAAATTCATTCTCATATTCGATTCAGTAGTCAATTAAAGATGATTTAGTTACAATGTTATTATAATAAGATTACATGATTTCGTGCTTCAATTAAGGGATTTATCATCAAACTACCCTAGTTCATCAACATATGATTAAGGCTTAACAAAGTAATTAATCTAAGTACGAAAATTAGGTTTTGATATGATTAAAAGCAGATTTCATGAATTTAGTTCAGATTCCAGTGAACTACTATTACTTTAACATAAACTTAATTATATTCTTAATCAAAGTAAACTTACCTATGACTGATTATAAGAATCGAGTCAAAATTCCTCAATGTCTTTAACCCAGTTGATCTCTCAACCCCCTTACTTGCTAGGGTTTGCCTCTAATGTGTTATGAGTGTTTTAGGTTTTCTACATTAAGTAATTAAAGGTTCTAATCCCCAAATTAAGGTTAGGCACAAATATAACCTTAACCCAATTAGCCCAAAACATGCTCCAAATGGCCCGAAACTTGGTTTAACCATATACTAATCCAACGGACTTAAATTTCACTATTTTAAGCCAAAAACAGACTTTCTAAGCATCCCGAAATCAACCCGATATGGAACATATATTAATAAATTGATACTAAGTTAACTTATTTGTCAGTACGAGTCGATTAAGTTAAACTTAATTATTAATTAGTTAAGTATGGCTCGACATTATAAGAAACCACTTCTTGATCGGTGGAACCAGATATTGAGGGAATATTCCAATCAAGGAAACCTCGACACCTAGTCACTGCCCATACAAATCACATAACAATACACACACACACACACACACACACACACACACACACACACACACTAAGTGACATACTACATGTCACGACAGGTAAATAATTAATTAACTACACAATTTAAATTAGTGCACATAAAATACGGGGTATTACACTTCTGCAATCGAAGGTGGAACTGATAGGTGAGCACCTGCGAAACATGATCCAAATTTATATAGGTCGGCCTTCGCCTTGAAGGCAATCTTCCACTCATTTACTCCTTTCCTGGATGTATACATATCTTGTGGTATCCACTCCACAGATACAACTTAGAAAATACGTCGTCTCATTAGTAAATAAGAACTTTGTACTGATTCGTAATCTTATTAATGTGAGAATGGAGAGAACGGTACAAACTGACATACTCTCCCAGAAACTTTCGGGCACACATATTGGACACCTATCTCTGCAGCTACTTATGCTCGATAGGTTCTATACGGTATAGAGGAAGATCGAGCCAAGGACCTCAGCACAAAATCAATCGCGTGATGAATGTCCAGTAGTGTCGTCATCCTATTGGGTGCAAACATCCGCAAATGCATTCAGAGCAGGAGGAATCTCCATACCTGCTTGTGGGCCTCTGAAATCAATGTCGATGCAGTTATAACTAACAAAAGTAATGGAAGCAAGGATGGGACGCAGAGGCCACCGCATTAGAAGAAGCTTCATCATGCTGAAAGGTAGATGTTGGACCGACCGTAATAAGTAGTGCTCGTGTCAAATTGTCATGGTTAACCCAGAAGGTGACACCCAGTCAGATCAACCACAATGCATACGATAACATTCAAATATGACCCAATCAAAAATAGGATGTGCCACTCTTTGATAGGGACCAAGGTGGTTCTGCTACCAAGCCATCTGATACGACACGGAAGCTGCAATAGTTTCACTAGTAGGTTGAGCTTGTCAACCATATTCGTCGAGACAAGATTGTCCCTGGAACCTCTATCGCTTTATCAATAATCACGGTGCATAATTGTCCTTGGATGGGCACGACATATTTGAGAACCATATATATAAATATTATTTACCAAGATAAAGTGTTTCATCCTTATGAATGCATGATAATGGTTTTAAAAGAGGATTTTTTATATGACCATATCTAGCAGTGAAGGATATTGTATGTAGACTCCAAAATCATACAATATTTGAGACCTGCTGTAAGTTGACTGAACAATTTTGTTGCATGTTTGGTAGTAGGAGGTACTGATAGGGTTCCACTTTAATCTTGCTCCCTTATAGAGTTCCACTTTCTTTTTTGGGGCATTCCAATGTAAATGTCAGTTATTAAGATACCAAATGATATCAATTAACTTTTGTTCCTGATCTTTGATTATACAGTAAAGTTAACTTCTTCATAGGAAATTAAACTTCAAACTGAAGACTATAGTTTTTGTACCAAGTTGGTAATATATTAACATCAACTGAGGGTCCAATATTATTTTCATTCAGTTAATATTTGTGTGACAGAATCATAAAATTTTATTAATTGAAGGAAAATCCTTAGCTGGTTTGGATACTTCATATGTGGACCGGTAAGGAACATTTTAAGGAAGAGTGATTTAGTTAATATTGACGATAGAATTATATGACGAGATAGGCCTAAAAGGGGACTGAAAGTGGCTATGCACCCTTCTATCCAACTACGCATATGCCTCTTTTACATGATAAAATATTTATACTAAAAATGGACCCTAATATTAAATTTTAGGTACTGTCAATGTTATGGGTTGCTCTGATTCGAGGTATGGTTATGTATGGGTATACAGTACATAGTATTCGCCAATACACTATAAAGTGGTTGAAGATGTAGGTGGTTTGGGTATGTATGAGTACACAGTACATAGCTTTGGCCGATGCACTATAAAGTGGTTGTAGATGTTGGTGGTTTGGTATCTATGATCATAGATGGATTTTAAACTGGGGGGGGGGGGGGGGGGGAGGGTTCACTTTAGTACAATTAGTGCATTTTCAATTATATTAGGATTAATTCATTATAAATACAAAGTTTTTTCTAAGATCCACATTCATTGATATTGTGACCATAACTTCCACATTTGCTCGTGTTGATTTCGTGTTACAATCACCTATACCCAAAATTCGTCCTGTTATGCCTTTTGTGTCTTTTGTGAGTCCTATCGGGCTCGTGTTTTGTTTGGGTCGTTTTCAAGCCATATATTAACGACTCTTGTATTTCCACTATATGGATAAACCCAAACCTAATTCTTTAATTTATTGTGTTTAGATGGTCCACCCAAACCTAAACTCAAACCCAAATCCAAACATAAAACCAAACTCGCTAAAAAATCATTTGGGCCATGTCATGTGTCATTTTGCCACCCCACTACTAAGGAAACACCCTATGTGAGAATTCCCCGTTGAATTGTAAACCTTCTTCTTCAGTACCACGAGCCCTATTAGAACATAAGAAAGTAATTAGTGCTAGATCTATTAAGAGTTGACTGGTTCCAAATCTAGCACCGACAAACATTGATCGAGTATATCTAGCATCAACCTTAGTTGAGGATCTCCAGAGCTTAATACAATACTCCCGCAGTCCCAAATTAAGAGTCCCTATTCATTCTTTGGATATATTAACGTTACTCTCAACCAATGCTCAAGGTCACCATTTATTTCCTATCTTCTATTGTGCAATTTGATATGTCTATAAAAGGAAAGTGGACTATTCATTTGGGACAGCCTTAGGATGGAAGGAGTACATATTTTTAAAGCATTCGTTGAAATTTATCGACTAAGATCCATATTTAATATTGATTTCTTTTAAAAATTATTGGTGACATCTCTCTCTCTCTCTCTCCTTCTCTTTAATTTTTGCTTATAAAGTTGAAAGAAAACTATTGGAGTACAAATTGAAGTAGTGTATGATTTTAGTGTAAAACCTACTTTACAGAGGATTTACACTACAACTAGGGGTGCCAATTTGTGTTTTTCGTTTATGTTTGGGTTTGACACGACACGACATCATTGGCACAATAAATACCATTTAGACATGTATTCCACACAAATCTTGTTTTTTATCTAACACGAACACCAACACGATTAATAATTTGTACACCCAATTAAATAAAGTAGTACATAGAAACACGAGTCAAAACATGAATGCCACGATAATACACGATGAGAAGAATAACACAAGTCATAATTTTGACATGAACGTGACTTCGTGTCACAAAATCCCTACATGAGCATGACATATCATTTCAATTTTGAGTTTTTTCATCTCAATTTTCGTGTTGTGCATGTTACCTGATTATTGTTACCTCTTAACATTTGCAACAAACCATCCACGACCCTTTAACGACCAGGTGGTTGTGTACATTCATCATGTGAGACCATGGGTATTGGTGGGGCAAGCATGGCAAGAAGGATAAGCATTGCAACAAATACCTAAAAAGTTATGTGGTGAGATATTTATGGTAAAATATTATGCTTTAGGTGGAAATCAATGAAGGGAGAAAACTTTTGTATTGTATGTTGATAACTATCATTTTTGTTAATCTGGCTTTTGTGACTGAATTAGTGTTTTCTAATTTGTGATTTTAAGGTAAATTACAGTAACCCACCCTAAACTGTAAATGATTTACAAACCACTCAAAATGTGAAAAAATTGTTAAAAACGTATTCTTGTGCATATAAATTATTATTTTTTTACACTTCTTGTATTTTGTACACTGTAAATTACCCTTTTTTTATAAGGCGGTCTAGATTGTGGCTTAATGAGAAAAAGAAGGAAAAAGAACACACTCCGAACTTTACACAATTTTTTTTCTTAATGTAGTCTCTATTTTTTGGGTTAATTAATTTTTA